>CM047808.1:128452095-129052095 GCA_026214975.1 Gentiana macrophylla | reverse complement strand
TAGCCAAAGTTCTTAAACCATTACCTATACATACAGCACAACAACCATCAGATATTCTAACAAAACCAGTAGACAAAGCAACACTCAACAAACTTCTTCTTGCCTACCCCTTAAAGGACTTATATCACACATAGTTGGAGTTAAAAGAGGAAAAGATGGTTGTTTGCTCTTTGGGACATTTTATCAAACACATGGAACAAGAAGTCGGTTAGTTAGTTACAACAACAAATTGATCAGCTCCTGCGGTTATAAATACAATTCAGCATCACCAAAGTTAGTTTAGAAGACTGAATTACATTTCTACATTGTCAATTGTAAAGATTGATTAGCTTTTCATTTTTCCCGCCTTTTCCATATTTCAAAACGGTTATCTTCATCTTCTTTAATTAAGATGAAGATCTGAGCCTGTTCTTGTTTTCAGTTTTTGGATCAATAAGAATTAGTGTTCTTTTACAAATTTAACAAACATAGTCTTATAGATAAGAACAAGTCTTAAATTGACCATCTTTAAGCCAACTTCTATCTATGTATATATATATATATATATATATATATATATATATATATATATATATATATGAGAGACATTAGACAAGTGAATATAGTTAAGTTATGTTTTATCGAGTAACTCCCACATTTGATATAAGGAAAATTTACTAATTATATTTTCTCTTTGGTTTTCTTTTAACTATGTACAAGAAAGTTGTAGTACTCCTCTTATTTCACTACTTCAATTACATATAGTATATAACACATGTGTTTTTATTGTTTTTATTTTATTTTAAACGCAGTGGTAGATTGTGTGGGATGTGAATAAAAGTTTTTTTCACATAAGATAAATAAAAGCAAATGTTTTTGATAATTAATTCAGTCAATTAAATATGAAGATACGATTTTTTATCTTGAAGGGACACATCATCTCTTATTAAGCAATATCCAAAGACGCGCACGCGTCTATTACATCCTGTGAAGGAAACACATCTCAATCTACTAAACCCACCACATATAGGTCTGCGCGGCAAGGCAATGGGTCGGCTTATTGCCTGGCCGCTTAACAAAACAAAAAGTGCACTCGTGGAAAGCCCGTGCCAAACTCAAACATTAATCTAAAACCAAGCATCCCATGAAAGATAGATCGTCGCTTGTTGCCTAAATACGTTGAATGCATAACAAAGAGTCAGTCTCAGTGATAGTGTGAGAAACCACTCTAGAAGCCGCCAGGACTAAGGCTTGTAAGATCGCTGAGAGCTTCAGCGATTCCACATCCAAATTGCCAGATATCCGCTGCGAGATAGCATGCTCAACGAGCCTCTCATTGTTACGAAAGAGTACTCCAATGGACATGGCTTTGTCCGTCCGTGCCGCGTCCGTGTTAACTTTTATGACCCCTAGCAGGGGGTTTCCAAATGGAGGGCCAATTAGCCGGGGTTACCCGGAATAGTCTCACCTCCATAGAGCGGATAAATTCAATTGCTTCCTCCTTCGCATGCATGATCAAGACACCAATGTTGACCGGTTTATCATCATGCAACCATGCACACCTTGCCTTCCATATATACCACATTGTGGTAACAAGTATAGCCAATTTCTTTGCATCACACGCATCACACAGAAATGCAAGAAAGCGGTGAAATCCGAGCTAGCCCGTAGGCCAGCTTTCAAGACCGAGTTCCGCAACCGAGACCAAACTTCCCTAGGTATAGCACTAGAAAAGTGAGTATGATGGATATCCTCCTCAGCATGCACACATAGGCTACACATGTACTCTCTTATGCCACATCGTGGCAACGTGGTCCCCACTGCAAGACATTCATGCAAATACTTCCACACAAAGTGCTTTACCCTAGGCCGCCCGGTAAACTCCAATCTCTCCGCCAAATGCGATCTGACAAAGAGGCCGAGGAGGGCCGAGCAACATGTAAATCTTCCGAATGAATTTGAGTGGCAAGACGGTATCCCTCCTTAACCGTGTAAAGCCCCGGCGGTATGAAGTAGTATTAACTTAAGGAATTTAGCCAATTAACCATTGGTATTACATTTATGAGAAAATCAAGGGACTTTATGAGCCAAAACATAATCAGTGAATCAGTGATTAATCACCCTTTATTATTTTCCTCTTTGTTTACGTTTTTATTCGAATAATATTATGTATATATATATATATATATATAGCGCCGTTCAAATGATTTTTCTCTCTATTGCCAAATTCAATTCCCGCTTCTGTTTCTTTATCTCTCTCGCAAATTCCCATCTTCGGGCTTCATGGCCTTGTGCTAATCGGAGATGGTATTTCCTTTTTCTTATACTGGTGCAAAAGGAGCTGCCGAGCTGTTTTAGTATCGATCTGCTGGAATTCGAGTTTCAATTTTGTCGGTTTCTGCTTGAATCGCAATTTCGAACAAGGTAAATTAGGTCTAAATCGGACTATGAATCTCGGTTTTGTTCTTGTCAAAAAAGAAGCTTGTATTTGAATTTCCTATCAGAATAACGCTCGGAAGTGGATTATTGCATCAGGCGGTAAAGGTGAAGTTACCATGAAATCTGTTGGTCTGCAGAAGAGGAAGGCTCCGCAGAATCTGAAGGAGAACAACGAACAAACACGTGGTATGCATAAGAAATCTGCTGGTAGAAGCCGTAAGCCGCTTTCGGAGGCAGCAGGTTAGGATTGTTTAAGAATTTTTATCTGCTCATGTCCACTTCTCTTTTACTTTGTCTGCTATTATTCTTTCTGGCATTTGGATTTTATTATCCACTTAATACTCTTCTGTTGGTTGATTTGACAAATTAAAGATCGCATTGTTTTTGATTATTTACTCATTATTTTGATGTTTTGTGTTTTTATCCTGGATTAACTGCAATAATGTCCCTTTGCTATTCGACTAAGTGAGCCTACGAGCTATCCAACTCTGCATGTTCTCAGTGTTGGTGACGGTTAGGGTTTTATATTCTTGTAATGTTTTGCACACTTGGGAATTCTGAGGACTTTGTTGTCTGTGGATTTGATAGTCACACCTTACCAATATGCCTGGATTCTGATATGCTTATTAGCATTCCTTGTTTTGCTGTAACTTTTTTGCCCCCCTATACCTTTCCAGTTCTATTTATTTTTCCTTGTTATCTTTTTCCCCCATCAATTAGTAGTGTATTTTCACACTTGCTGGGGCTTTAGCTGTTTAAAATTGATGAATATGGTATAGATATAGCTTTAATGAGCGATAATGCTTCAGGGGCTTCTTCAGTTCTTAGAGGTCAGAGGATTCAATGTCCTGCTCCCTGTTCATCTGATCAAACAGTTTTGGACCAAGGAAAATTTCTGATAGAATTAGCTTGCGATGGCAAAGTCAAAATTCCGCCAAGACAACTTCATTTGTCTGCTAAGATTAAATTACAACTTTTTCCTGTGAATGAAACAACACGCTTCAGATTGGAGAAGGTAATAATAATTGGATGTTTTCATTGAACAGAATGCATTGGGGTATAGGTGTAATATGCTACCTTTCGTCTATAGGATGGGCACAATCCTTTCTTGGAGCTCACTTTAAGTGCCAGAAAGAAGATATCATCGGTCATCAAGCATCTTAGTTCCAAATGGGGCAATTCTTGGGAAGGACCTGGAGAGCTGGCTCTTTTACCATACAACATGCAGTTGGAAAAAGTTGGTTCTTGCATAAGATGGACTTTGGAAAATAGTAGTATCACTGCAGGAGAGCTGTATTCACTTTTAGAATCTCCTAAGCTTTTTCGCTTAAGGTCTGTGTCCACACTCTTTGTACGGTAAGTTCTTCAAGTTCCTCAATTCCCTCAAGTCATTTTATTTCACATGCCTTTTCAGGTATGGCTGGTTTTCTGGTCTTAGTGTGGAGGCTTCTGGGGTTTCTAGTTCAAATTTTCCTTTGGAAGACATTTCAAAGTCTAAGACCAGCATAGAGACTGTGAATTTATTCTCCCTGATCACGGGTGGATGTAACGAAAGATTGAAGTTAGATACTCAAGAGACCCAAAACCCGACCGACGTGCATGAAGCAGCACATGTCAATGTGTCTGAGCAGAGGCCTTCGGATGTACCTGCTGGCAGTGTGGTACCTTGTTACTTTTCTTTCTTCATAGATTTTATTTCTCTCTCTAATGTATGCACTTTTTTTAAGTTGTATTGTTTTCTGAGTGTTGGGTTTAGCAATATAAAGCTGATATTTATTTGGGTCACATGAGTAGCCCCATTTTGCTAGTACCAGTAAATTTTCCTTTTGAATTACCCTTTGCATTCTAGAAGCCTTGAAAGAAAATTTCCTGCCATCTCCTGTGCCTTTACAGTTTACATTCTGGGAGATTTAGTGCACCTGTCTGTCCTATGCGTTCTTGCTTTAACTTAGTGTCTCTTTGTAGCTTTTGTGCTTTCACAATTATTTGCCAGGATACAGACAAAAGAACCTTCCAGCTCAATTTGGTGCATTGGAAGGCAGCAGTACAATGAGAGTTATCACGTAAATATATACCAAGTCAGCTTGCTGATTTGGCGAAACCTGTCCAGTAAGAAGACAGCCATTTATTAAAGTAGTAGGTTGGGGCTAATGTGTATTGGGAGGACGAGGGAAAATTATGGGGTGCCTATGTTTTAATTTTAGAATAGAGCGACACATGGCTTTTATTGATTGGTTCCGTCAGTTCCAGTCAGTCAGCAGATGAATCGGTGTAATGTTAATGTAGTCATTTTTCTTGTGGTACTATAAGCCTTTTTGCCAGTGGATATGTTGATTTGTGTGCCTGTTTTGTGGGCTATCGTAACCTGTAACGTTGTGTTACTGAGGCGGTGTTCCTATATCTGGACAAGCTCAAAATGTTTTTGATGCCGCTTGTAGGATGGTCGTTATTTGGGATATAAAAGCGTGAGACCCTTCTGCGCATGACACCAAAATAGGAAACTAATTAACTTTTTGATGCCAGTAAAACAGACTTGCGTTATTCTTGAATGTCTTTAACTCATGGTATATGTTTCTCAGTATGCTCAAAAGGGGCTGAATTATTTAGTTATTCTAATTATTGTATGAATGATAATTTAGTTCACTATTTAGTTATCACGTATATGTTTTCAAGTGTTGAAATTGAAGTGGGAGTCCATTTTTTGGTCAGGTTGGACCCATTGCTTTCCTGGTTGCTGGATTTGGAGGGCTTTATTTCAATCTTTCATTAATTTTTATGTTTCTTAGTTTCCTGTAGAATGTTTCTTTGTTCATTTTTCTTGTTGATGCTTTTTCCTTGTTACCTTCCCACTTGTATTAAGGCTTTGAATAACGTGCATATCATTTTAGGGTGACGATTTGATGGCTCATGGTGTCCCAACTACATCACCAATGCCATGGGAAGATAGTTTTACAAGCTTGAGCATAGGAGGCCTGCTATCTGAAGCATCTTTGCTGGATAAGATCAATAAGTCGACCATGAAGCCAGAGAGCTCGCTGCCTACGTTGGCCTCTGACATAAGCATTGGTGCCTTATTGTCTGAGACAATTTTTAAGGATAAGTTGAAAGATTCAATGTTAAAATCAGATAATGAGACAGGCTTGCTTACAACAGAATCTTTTACTGGCAAAAGTACAGATGGCTTCTATTTTGGGGCGTCCTCTCAGGGCATGAACAACAGTCCTGGTTCGAAGTCTGTTGATGAAGTAAGTTTTCAAGGGATCTCATTGGCTGCAGGAAAAAGTACCGGTGACATGTTTTCTAATTCATCTTTTCCTTTCAAGACAAATATCAACAGTACGAAATCAAGTTTGCAGCTATGTACAGATTCTAAAGTTGTACAGTCAGCATGGGATGATGGCCTGACTACTCTGAGTATCGGAGGTTTACTGTCTGAAGCATCATTACTAGAAAGGATTGGTCCAAAGGCAGAAGGTGCCTCATCAAACTCAAAGAACCAGATGTCTACCTTTGATTCATTTGACAGATTTAATTCTGCACAAAATAATTCACATCCTCAACATAAGTCCTTGCTGCACGGCTCAAGCTCATCTATTCTTGATGGTGAAGTGACGTGTCATGCATTTGATTTTCGAAAACTTGCACCATCTGGCGGAGATCTAGACCCTGTGAATAGAACCGGCATCTCTGAGGGTATAGCCAAGGTTTGTTCCTTTTATATGTGATGTGGTTTCTTAGAAATTTGGAAATAGTTACTTAAAGCCTTGTTTGAGATGAAATTTACCTGCTTCTCATTTGCTTCGATGAAGTGCATGATCTGTTGCATAAAATTTCTCCAGTGATGCAATTGTGTTAACACTCATTTCAGGCTCTAAGTCATCGCATGGTACAGTTGAAATTGACTTGTTAACACATTTTGGTGGCCAACACATACTACTCTGAAATGGAACAATTATGCGATTTTCATATCTTTAGATACCGTGCAAAATTTGATTCTGAATGGGTTTGTAAATGCATGGTTAGTTATAAACCATTGATTTTCTCTGCTAATTGAAGAAATTGAATGCGTTTGATAAGAAAACCGTGAGCACTGTTTTGTCAACTGCTTTTTGTCATGGAATCACTGATACTTGCATATAGTTTTGCTGTCCGTGTGCTTTTCAGGTTAATGGCCTAGTATATATTCTTATGTGATTTTGAGTACAAGGCAAACTTGTAAACATGCCAAGTCGGCACATTCACATGTCATACTCACATGCTAGTTAACGTAGCTGATACATGATAGAATGTTGTTTTGGAATGGTTGATACTATTCATTTGTGTTAGCATGATTGTAGGGATTCAATGTTAATTAGTGTAAGTATAGGGTATAGAAGGATTGATTTCGTTACCATGAATACATCTTGCATAAGCACGTGTAGTAGTAATCCAGTATATTAATACATGATGAAATATACAGACCATTTCTTTTGTGTTTCTCTATTACAATGTGAGAAGTGCATTGGCATAATCATCTGTCTATAGTGGTGCATTTTTATCTGTAAACCTGCTGACATTTTTGGATGAACCTTTCTTTGTGAATATTTGTTACGATTACACAGTCTAACGGCTATATATATATATATATATCAAACGACCCTCTTTGCAGAAAAACGTAAGGAATACGTTGCCTCATCATGATGAAGAAAGCAGCCTTGGTATAAGAGGCATCAAATGGGTATGCATGCATGATGACATATAATAAATTCACTTGTTTGTATTCCTGAATGCTAATCAAGTTGTAACAGTTACTGAGTGTTTCTTTACTATGACTATCTGCAGAATGATTCTAGAGGGCCCTTTGATCTTGGTATACCAATGGTGCATCCAGTTAGCGGCATAGAAGGCGTGAGTAGATTGTTTTAAGTAGGTTCAACAGCTATAGGAGGATTTAGAGATCGATTAAATTCTTTGGGGTGTGTGGGGTGTGTCTATAGAAAAGAGTTTATAGCAGCTGTCCATGATAATCAGGGTAAACAACCCCAGCCATTTCTCAAACCCGTCGCATTGATGGGATGATTTCATAGACCGAGTCGTCCTCCATATAATATAAAATTTGATTCTTTAACCTCTTTTTGCCTTTATAATTAAGAGATTGTAAAGCAGAATTTTCTTGGCAACTTGTGCCAAGATGTAATGGTTATTATTATTTAGGGGTCAGTAGGTTATATAATGAGGCAGAATATCCAGGGACAAAACTATTAGCATTTCCTTTTTATTTTTCCATTTTTGAAAAGATAACTAGCGGATACGATTTATGTTTAATGTTTTCCAAATTGCATTGAATAATCGTACCATTTTTTTAAATATTTTTTTATACATATATCACGTTATTATTGCAATTTGTGTTGCTTAAAAAAAAAGATCGACTTTATCCTGCATCTACTATGGGTTTTTTCTTTCTCCTTTCGAACTTTTTTTTATTTTTATTACTACGAAATGGTTTGTTTACATTATAATACTAGTGAATGTGAGCCGTGCGACGCGGCGAAATTTCAACATAAATTCGTTATCAACGATAATACCAAAGAATAGATCTCCAACGTGAAATAAATCGTGTAAATTTAACCCCGCCATGTGTTTCACTCATTTTCTATACAACATTTCTATTTCTTATCATTAATGAATATGTCATTGATCTCGTGTTCATCCATTTGGTAAAAAAAACATGTCAAACGGTATGTAGAATGTAAAGAGTGATTTGGTATTCCAACGATCAATTTTTGTGACGCTCGTACTGCAAACGGCCTGTCGGTTCAACCACGTTATGTGGTTTAAAATAATAAAAACATTTAATGTGGTGTCAAGAGTGATTTATAATCCGTTGGTCTTGCCTTCCCCCTCTTTTCTGCACAAACTTAATGGTACACATTTGATAAAAAAAAACACAAAGGTTAAAAAAATAAAGGACATGTGTCGGCAAGGAGGGTGGCCACGTGGTCTCCTGAGGGCCC
This sequence comes from Gentiana macrophylla, assembly GCA_026214975.1. NCBI lineage: Eukaryota > Viridiplantae > Streptophyta > Magnoliopsida > Gentianales > Gentianaceae > Gentiana > Gentiana macrophylla. The sequence goes on along the minus strand of CM047808.1, from coordinate 129,043,684 downwards.
ACGAAAATTTGTTTCACTCATTAATATGCTTCAAAATGTGGTTTACTCATTTTCTATACAACATTTCTATTTCTTATCATTAATAAATACGTTATTGATCTCGTGTTCATTCATTTGGTGAAAAAAAATCACGTGTCAAACGGTCTGAAAAATATAAAAAGTGATTTGGTATTCCAACGTCAATTTTGGTGACGCTTGTTTTGGAAACGGCCGTCGGTTCCAACGTCAAACGATCTGAAGAATATAAAAATTGATTTGGTATTCCAACGTCAATTTTAGTAACGCTCCTATTACAAACGGACGTCGGTTCCACTGATGTTATGTTGTTCAAAATAATAAAATCAGTTAATGTGGTGTGAAGGGTGATTTATAATCCGTCGGTCTTGTTTTTTTTTTTTTTCCTTCTATTCACAAACTACTTACGGTACACGTTTGATTAAAAAATATCACGTGTGAAGCCAAGAGGTAGGCGTGCGCGCGTGTGAATCGCGCAAACACTCTTGGCTTCTATAGATATAATATAAGATTTATTTTCTTCATTGTGCCTACTAACGATACACGCGTTTGATTAAAATAAAAGTGTTACGTGTCGGCTCAAGAGATGACGCGCATGGCGACAATCGCGCAAACCCTCTTGATATTTTTATAGATATAAGAAGAAAAAAAAGTGTCATGTTTCAAGCCAAAATGATGGCCACATGACTAATTGTGGGCAAACCCTCTTAGCTTTTTATATATTATTATTATAGATAAGATAAGAAATAAACAGAAATAGAATAGATACAGCAGAATGATGAGTGACGTAAAGTGGTATTTTAACTTGGTGGAGTACCCAAAACAATGAGAAAGAATGCCATAATTCCTAATTCCTGACTATATCAAATTGACAAATTCTTATTGAATATGACATTTTGGTCAATTCCTTACAGTTAAGGGACTACAGTCAAAAGTTTTCTATCCCTTTGAATTTCTTTCTTTATTACAATAATAATGCATAGAGTTTCAAAAAAATAAAATAAAAAAAATACAATAATGCATAGAGCTGAATACACAGCTAGTAATTTACTTTGACCATATGATAATTTAAACTTTTTAACCGTCCTCTCGGGGAAATTGAAAAATCAGGTTCGGTAACCTCTTCACTTGTAAAAAAAAGTTCACTTTTTGAGAAACTCGTTTTTAGGTAATACGACAATAATATTGTCGTAAAAATATTGATGTTTAAACACTCGTTACGACAATAATAATGAAGTTAAACAGATTTTACGACAATATTATTGTCGTTAAAACTATTTACGATAATAATATTGTCGTAAAAATTCTTCATACGACAATAATAATGTCGTAAATTTTTTTTGTCCTTCATAACCGACATAGTGCAAGTTTACCTTTGTCATTTATATATATCTCATTGCAAGTAATCACCGACCTCATACACCAGTAATGGGCTTTCCGGGCATTTAGTAGACATTATTCCACGTTAGTAACTGCCACAATAATAACTACTCCTTCCGTTTTTTTTATCTGTTACATTTCACAATTTGTTTTTTATTTATTTATCTGTTATTTTACATTTCTAATGCATCATTTATTATTTTTCCTTTTTACCTATTTACATCTCCAATAAAAAAATACATTTCCAATACTAAAAACTCTTTTACCAACAAATTATTTACATCTCCAATAAAAAAAAAACATTTCCAATACTATATTTTAGACATATTAATTATTTTCTTAATCTGTGTGATTTTTCTCTCTGTGACATATATATAAAAACGGAGGGAGTATGTGATTGTCCCCCACTATGGTACAGGCCACAAACTGCTCTACGATCTCCACCATGATCATCATCACGTACAATAAAGCGTTAGTTTCATCACGGAGCTTTATCATTTTCCTCATTTTCACGAACTACGTTTGGCTTGATCTCAATTAACTTGGGTACGTACGTAGTCAGTCTTAACTGGCACAATCATTTTCGACCAACAAAACCATCAAATTTTTGGTTGGGTTATCCTCTTTAGGCTCAATTACCCGAAACATGACGATTTTGAACATCGTCATTGAGCCATAAAAGTCGGTATGAGTATTGTTTTGTGTTCTTTCACGACCGAAGAAACGTCATAATTTTGTTATGCATATACATGTATGTATAATAATTAATAATAATCGGTAATTAAAATATTAAATGCTCTTTGCATGATGCTAACATAATAACATGTGGTGACGGCTGGTAGTGGTAGGATAGGTGGTAACAGGTGGCGATACAACATTGATAAAATCATTGATACAAAAGTTGTACCAATCAAATTTACTCCTAAGTCCTAACTAACTTTCATACCCAAAGAATAAACAATTTCACATGATTTAATGGAAGAATAAAAAAGGCATCAGTCATATAAGGTTGGTATATATTTTCAATCTTTAATTTCATAAATGATCATGATCAACATATATTAAAAAGAGAAATAATAGAAGATTATCATCAAGAATAATAAATAAATAAATAAATAAAATGTCTCATAAGAGACAACAGAAACTCCATTGTAAAAATGGTCAGAAGCATTGATAATGGCTACCACCTTTCATTTTCTTCTTCTTACATCAAAGCTAGCCAAGTCACGATACCTCTTCATTCTCACAAAGCGTTTTTTCTCTGAATTTTGCCGGCCGACATTATTAACTGTCATTTCTCAAACCAAACATAAAATCTCTGTGCTAGATCATATGCTCTACTACTTCACAGTTCACACACACACACAAGCTTGCCATTTTTTCACTTCATATAAGTAACCGCCTAGTCAGCAACTTATTTGCTTAGATTGCTACCAAGAGCTCAATCGCGGTGAAACATGGGTTGTATTCAGGCCAAAGGAAGGACTAACTCACCGAATAGGACCATTGATAAGCTCAAAAAACAGAATGGATATGCCACAGGTAGTGGTGGTGGTGGTGGTGGAGAGGCGGTGGCAATGTCGAGGCTGCAAGTGAAAGAACATAAGCAGGTAACAAAGCCCGCGAAGGAACTTGAGAATGCGGTATTAGTTGAAGCGAATGGAGAAGAGAAGAAGAAAACGGGTAAAGGAGAAAAGGGCGAAAAAGGCATCAATACCGAGAATGTGGCAGTCAAAGAGAGAGAAGGTGAAGAACTGGTGGATGGGTGGCCAAAGTGGCTTGTAGACAACATTCCTAAGGATGTTTTGCGCGGTTTGGTTCCTAAAAGTGCTGATTCCTATGATAAACTTGCTAAGGTGTGTAGAAATAATAATATAAGCTTTCACGCCCTTAGACTGCCCTAGATCCTGTATAGACGGAATGCTTTCATGTATCTGACCGTCTTTGCCAATGTCTATGTTGTTTGTCAATGCAGATAGGGAAAGGAACATACAGCAATGTCTACAAAGCAAGATGCAGGGAAACTCGAAAGATTTTTGCTTTAAAGAAGATTCGGTTCGACACATCAGAACCAGAGAGTGTAAAGTTTATGGCAAGAGAGATCATCATACTCAAACAACTTGATCACCCTAATGTAATTAAGCTTCAAGGATTAGCAACATCAAGAATGCAGTACAGTCTTTACCTTGTTTTCGATTTCATGCGGTCCGACTTATCCAGAGTTTTGTCTCAGACAGAGGGAGGGCTCCCTGAACCCCAGGTTAGTCCCCCACCCCTTCCTCCTCTAAAAAAAGGAAAAAGAAAAGATCTTGACATCATTCAAGAAACTAAATGTTTAAATGCAGGTAAAGTGCTACATGCAGCAGCTGTTTTCTGGTCTTCAGCATTGCCATGAAAGGGGCATATTGCATAGAGATATTAAAGGATCAAATTTGTTGATAGATAAAAAAGGAATGCTAAAGATAGCAGATTTTGGGCTGGCTAATTTCTACCAGTCTAAACCGAGACGTCCTCTAACGAGTCGGGTCGTGACACTCTGGTATCGAGCTCCTGAACTGCTTTTAGGTTCAACTAATTATGGAATTGGCATTGATCTATGGAGTGCAGGATGTCTTTTGGCAGAATTGTTTGTAGGAAAGCCAATCATGCCTAGTAGAAATGAGGTAATCAAACTCGAAAATACTCAGACAGCATGCATTTTTTTTCCTTGGTAGCTAAACAAAGTTTGGATCTTTAGGCTCTAGTCACTATCTCGGGCTTACACGGGTACTTAGTAGTAGGAATCAAACCCATGACCTTGTGTAGGAAGTGACTCGTTCTTACCGGCCAGACTATGTGTATACTTATTCCTTATCAAATAGAACTCGGTTTTTATTGTTTTGTAGGTTGAACAACTTCATAAGATTTTCAAGCTATGCGGTTCGCCACCAGAAGAGTATTGGAAGAAAGTAAAGCCAACAACAACTTTCAGACCACCGTCACATTACAAACCAAGCTTTCAAGATTTGTTTGGAAATTTACCTGAGTCAGTTATAGGTCTTTTAACATCACTTCTCTCTGTGGATCCAGCAAACCGAGGCACTGCTGCTTCTGCTCTTGAAAACAAGGTGAGTTGGCTCTGACATTTTGTGCAATCAAAAAGCTATACATGCTTGACACTAACACACCTCAACACGCCCGCCCCTCATGTTTGGGCCTCATATAATAGGAGGACCAACAAACGTAAACTGGGACGTAAAGATTTGAACCCATGATCTCCGGCTCTGATACTATATTGAATTATCATTTCCCCGAATAGCTTAAGTTTTTGAAAGAGATTGCAATTCAACAAAACTATTTAGCCTTTCTGGCAACTGATATAGAATTGAGCCTTAGTTTTGGAACATTTCTGACATAATAAAATGATCATAGAATATCTAATCAACTCACATTTGTTCTAAAATATGAAATACAAAATCGAGTATCCAGCAAGTCACACTTAATAAACAGAAATACAAGATAAACAAGGCAAAGTGGATGAAGCAATTCAAGTTATAGAAGTTTCGCGAGTGTAATATAACTTAAATTCTCCATTGTTCTAGCATGTGTCTGAAGCCAAATCAACATAATACTTTCTCTAATCACTGTACACACAATTGGCTATGAACATTTCGGGACTAAGTTTTATTGCAATAAATGATCAAAGTTATAGGAAAAAAAAAAAACATAGACGAAGAACACAGAAGTTAACTGAACAATGTATCTGGTATCATCACATATTACCAATGCCTAAATGCAAACCCCTTTTGACCGTCTTCTTTTACAGTTTTTCACTACTGGTGCATTATCCTGTGAGCCGGCTGGTCTACCCGTAATGAGTCCCAATGAGGACACACATACTCAACTCAGGGACCCACCAAGGTATGTTAAGCTGCGAAACAATATCCTGTAGCCTCCAGTTACCCCCCCTCCTCCCTTATTCACTCGTCCTTTTTCTGAGAAAAACTATAGCTGGCTATTATAGATTTTTGCAATTAGTGAAAACGTCAAAATTTGCATTGCATCATAAGCTCTACAATTATGTATAAAGCAAGAAACATGACGGGTGCTGTTACAATTTTGAGCAAGAGTTTGTTAAGCATTATACTGCACCATGAAGTAGCAAATATGTCACATGCTAGATATTACATTATAACAAACCTGGTAAGCTTCTATTGAAGTTTACATTGAAAAGTGGGTACCACACCAACATTATGCATAAGGTGAATAAAAATGCAAAAGCTTAAGCGAAAAGTATGTCAATTTTATACCAGAAATTCTACTCATTTTGCTTCCATCGTATACAGAGTCGCTAGAGGAAAAGAACAGTACAGCAAATATAACAATGACCAGAGAAAGATCTCATTCTCTGGACCAGTCATTAAAGAGTCTGGATCTTCAGAAAAGGTATGCTTCTGTTACACTTAACTTAAGCACAAAACACTTCTTTCTCTCAATAATCTACACCCCTTAGAGCATTTGCTTCATTCAACAAATTCTCTATTTTACACATTCAAACATCACTTTTCGGTATTTTACAGAATCTTCACTCATAGTGAAATGGATCAGAATTTCGACAAGGCATAATTCGAATAGAGAATTTGTATTTTGTGTTGTACATGTATTGCATAATTCAAAGATTCTGTATTTCACATTTCTAAGTAGAGATTCTATTACAGATAGTTTTTAGTGGATCTAAATGATTTGAATCTCTATTTTGAAAAGTTATCTTGTTTTACAAGTATCTTACACCAATGAGAACACTAGAGTATTTTACAGCATCTAATATATGATGACCTTGCTGCAGGAAAAGTATGCATATCAACCCGTGCGTAGTCAAGAGAATTTTACAGGTGAAAGCAGTAGTGTTTCAAGTGTAAACACACACCGGATACCAGAAAGATCACCCCCGTCTCCTCCATTTGAATTTCAGAGGCAAGACCAAACTGCAAAAAGTGACACGCACCCCAATGCTCTAAAGAACATCCAAAACTATCCTCTCCTGCTAGCCTCTCTAGCAGAGACTGCTAACCATCTTGAACAAAGTAGATTGAGTTTGAATCAGAGGTCTGTTACGATGACTGACTACAGAAGATTTGACTTTGAAAAGATTTCAAAACTATTTGTCGAATTGGAAGATCGACAAGCAGCAGAGAACATGTTAGATACAAACTTTCTCAGAATGCAAGAGATATGAGGAATTGATTAACAATTCTCTATCTCCCACTATCCAGATAACTACATGTGTCATACAGGCTGGTTGTGCTCAAGTGGAAATACTAGAGCAATTTGATCACTTTGGAATGTAATTACCCTCTCTGGTTTGTGATCATTGTCCTCTAGGAATACATTTTTGTTCCATAGTATCTGCACTGCCTATCCGTTATCTTTATTTCCTCACTCAATCACCAAAGTAATGAGACTGAAACAGCGTTAAAGACTATGTATCTTTCTGTCTATATATTTCTCCACTAGTGGGGATTTGTTGTGTTTTTTTTTTTTTTTTTTCTTTCTGGAAAACCGTGGTGCAGAATGCAGATGATGTAAATAATACATTTTGTGCAGCTGTTCGTGATTTTTAGAAAAGGTTAAAACTTATAAGAGATGGATCCATAATGGAAATTAGTTGTAGGCTGATATTTTACTGGTGAGACAATAAGCAATGCAGGAAGAAACAAAAGAAAGCGTCTGCAAGTAAGGTCTTGGTAAATTGATCAGCAAACGATAGCATATGAAGCAAATTAATCTTGTAGCCTTAATAGTTTGGAGGGGGGGTAATTGGCTGAGCACGATGACCAAAAAAAAAAGAAGAAGGTGAACTTCCAACCGCAAAACAAAAGCATATCAAGAAATAGTACTCGGATTTGCATAGGCACAAAAAAACATCAAAGGCAGCATCCATGTTCATACCCTTATGTAAAAGTATCTCACTGTTATGGTATTTCAGAATGTGATTCAAATAAAGGAAGAAAAAGGTAGTCGATTTCTACAACCCGGCTCTTAAATAGTTTGCCTGTAATCACATCTTTATTCAAGACAATAACAACAATTGCGGTTCATTTGTTACACGAGCTGAATCACTCTTAGTACCAGAAAGTCAACAATGCAATCGCAACAGACCAACACATCCCATCTGATAATTTACAGGAACAAAAATGAATAGCCAACTTCATAGGAACATTACAACATATATGATACCTATATGGCAAGCTACAGATAAGATTCGACCCGTATGAAAACAAGATCACTATAATAGGCTTCATCATGCCAGTAACCACTTGAATGCGTAAGAATAAGTATGACCCTGTTCTCTGTTATTCTTTGTCCCTCAATAAGTTGTTTATCATATTTATAAGAGGAAGTGTTCCCTTTGACATTATTTCAAGCCTTGAGGTGTTGGTAGCATGAGAGAAAAGAGAAAGCCCAAATAAAGCCAGCTCTGGAAGAAACAGCCGCGATGACAAAAAACCGTGCCAATATCGAGGCTCTAAATCGAAAAATGCATCGAAAAATCTTCTTAAAGCATCTAAATCAAGCTTAAGCAATATATCCATGCCAAAACAGAAGAATTCCCTTTGGCGTCTCCTTTCAATTGGCCACAAATCTTTCCAAACTTCACCGGATAACCCAGCACCTAAATGCCTCTTTTCCGAACCAAGATATCGCACTATTGCATTAGCAACAATGGGTGCTGCTGCAAGAGTTCTTGCTACCATATAACCGGTTGATGGATGAACCATTCCTGCAGTGCCACCTATTCCAACAACTCTTTGAGGTATTATAGGAAGAGGACCCCCCATTGGAATCACACAACGCTCGTCTTCTTCGATGGATTTTACTTTTATACCGAGGTGCCTTAATCGAGCAACCATCCTCTCTTGGATATCTTCTATTGCCAACCCGGGACGAGCTACAAGGGACGTTTCTTCGAGAAAAATTCTGTCTTTAGAAAATGGCATGGCATAAAGAAAGGTGGGCACCTTTCTGTTTCTTTCCTTTAGTTCTGTGTTATTGTAAAGATGTGAATCGCGCCAATCCATGAAAACCATCTTGTTTATATCAAAAGGGTGTTCTTCTACTTCAGCTAAAATTCCATAAGCCACCTGATAACCAGGATTATATGGCTTATCATACTGAACCAAACATCTAGAAAAACCGGTTGCATCAAGAACTACAGCAGCTTGAATAGTGATGCCATCATTACAAATCACCAAAGATTTAGATTCCTCATGAATAACTTTCATAACTTTAGCTTGATGAAACTTCACACCATTCGATATGCATTTTTGCATCATTTTCGATTTCAACTGTTTCCTATTAACCCTTCCATATGGCCTTCCTAGATCTTTACTTTTATGGTCGTCTATAAATACAACTGCTCCAGACCATGTAGCATCAAGGCAGTCTAACAAATCCATGGCCTCAAATTCATCAACCCAAACACCATAATTGTTTGGCCAAATCAGTTTTGGAGATGGATCAATTGAACAAACCGAAAGCCCTGCCTCGGAAACCTGCTGTGCAACAGCAAGTCCGGCAGGACCACCACCAACAATAGCCAAATCAACTACTATCCCCTTTGAGTGATCAAATATCGGGAGCTCGAATTCAAGATTCTCCTTTTTAGTTTCAGGAACTAGCTCCAAAATAGCACTGCTACTTCTAGCCTTAACACAAAAGCCCTTTTTACTACCCGTTTTCGGATGATACTTCTTTAAGAAATACTTATTGTATTCTTGATTATGAGACCTCAAACAGCTAAAGGTGCAAACTTTATCAACAAATCCACATAAAGGGTGCAAAAATTCAAGCTTATTTGGTGTTTTCACTAGAGTATCCATCTATTCTCTATTGGGTGTACTTAATTTCTTCAGAAACCAAATGGAAGTTTCCAATTATTGCCCAAAAATCAAACTGAATTTCTCAAGTTCAACTACATCAAGAGATTGAAAACTGCTGATAAAATTGAAGTGGTATCTCTGCATACAGAAGATAAATTACTAGAAACAATTTGGAAACTCACCATTGAGTTGATTGTAATATAACAATCTGCTGGTTTCCGTTTGGGTTGTAATTAGCAGCAGGTGTTTTGGAGATTGTGGTTGTGAGCTTGCATTGAAATGTGGATGAAGTGGATATTGTGTCCCAGAAACATCTGACGGTGTAGTTAATTTTTCTATTTTTAAATTGCATCCAAAACAGGAAGGAATGGAGGCGAAAATTTCATAAAAAACATAGATTAATGTTTTTTATTTTTATTTTATAACTTGAGCCACATATTCATCATTTTCTGTGGAGATGTATGCACGACTGCTTTCCCGTGGCACGTAATCTAACTAAACGCAATGTGGGGATGGTTGTTGTCTGGCGTGTGGAGCTGATGATGAGTCTTCGGTGCGTGTCCTTTTCGAGTGTGAGATGACAGCTAGGGTGTGGGAGCACTCGCCTTTTGGATCCCTGACCCGTCCGGGGAGGGCATCAGATTTTCGGGGTTTCTTTTTGTTTCTAGTGGAGCGGTTGTCGCGGGCGGAGTTGGCTGAATTTGTCTGTTGATGTGGCACATTTGGAAGGCGCGTTGCAGCGCGGTTTATGACGATCAAGCAGTGTATGTGTCTCGAGTTTGCTCTTTGGCCATTAGTGCCGCTCGGGAATACTTGCGGGACATTCAGGTGCCACATGCTTTGCAACACGAGGGGCTGCGGGAACATTGGGAGCCTCCACCGGAATGGAAAATTAACCGCAACATAGATGCATCAGCTATGGCCCATGTGGTGAGAGTCAAATTGGCTATCATTTACTATGTGATTATACCCCTTTTATACATCGTTTTATATGTTTCCGGAGACATTTGTTTGTATTTTGATGTATTTACACATTGGTTATCATTTCGAGATCTAGGACATAAAGTCCGGGATTCTCGATCTTTTTCGGTGTATATACTATACTCTCGGTCACCCTAGTGTCCTGTAGGGGTTACGTGTGGTATTTGTTACGATTTTGTATAGGTATTAGGTGTTTGAGATGACCGGAAGGCGTGATACGAGGGTTGGAACGTGTGCCCGAAGCTTAAACGTTCAAATGGATCAAAACTCGTTGGTACTACAACCATACCCTCATTGATCTGCAGTTTGATCCACCTTAGAGGCATTTTATGGGCTAGTCATCTTCATGAAAGTGTTAGACAATTTTATTAGCTTTTTAACGCATTTTGAATCACTGGATTTGAAGGTCTACACACTAGTTATGGCCGATTTACTAAAGATGTATCAGCAGGCCGGCGCCTATAAGTTGATAGGCCACCACCTATACATCACAGGCCATGGCCTATGAACAACAGAGAGTGTCCCAAATCGACTCCGTTCATAGGCCGGCACCCATAAACTGTAGGCCACGGCCTATAAGATGCTGGGAGCTAAGGAAATATGTTGTCTTTCATAGGCCACGGCCTACGGACTGTTTTGCCCATTTTATCCTTTTAACAATATAAATACCCCCCATATGAATTAGGTCATCTCCTAGATCAAATTTTCTGCATTTTTCTGCACTTTTCAGCCCATTTTCTTAGCATCTTAAATTGTAAATATTTTAGCTTAATTAAGCTTAGATTTTTGTAATCCGTTGATTCTCGAAAATAGCTTGACGCGTTATTGACGGGATTTCGTTTGGAGAACCGATTTTCGACGGCTTATATCAATTTGGTATTTCAATTTACTTATTGTTCTTGATTTCAATCTTGATTTATGTTCGCTTTGATGTTGATTTATTGTTATTCTCTTAGTATAATGAGTAGGTAATCGTTGTATAGCCGAGTTATGCGATAATCCTCGAAATCGAATCCTAGTTTGTTGATTGAGATGTTCTTGATGTTTTGATTGTTGATTCTCAATTTACCGTAGTTCTAGAATTTTTTCTTAATGACTTTTGTTGAATTGGCCATTCGATAATCGTATCACACATATCGTCTTTATAAATGTATTTTGCAAGAGGATACGGGAACCGGGGTTCTAGGATCACCTTGTAAAACTGACTGAGTTGTTCATATTCGGTTTCGTGTGTGAGGTTTGTATCAACTTGTTGAGCGTTTCATTGATCGTAGACCGTGTTAGGTCAGTTAAATCCGGTCAGTGGACTGTTGAACCTGACATAGGAGGGTAGATTATTGAAATAATGTCTATTATCGGAAATAGGAAACGAAACCCTTCGAGTGACATTGAGAATGTTTAGGTAAGTCAAAAACACTTCCGGGTTTAGCTATTGTTTGTGAGTATTATATTGGATCATATCTCGGCTATCTCGTTTTCATAGTTTAAACTCTTTTAATTTTTTTTCATATTTAGTTTGTAAAACCTGTGATCTGACAAATCACCGTCCTCAGTAGTTGTGTTGGCTTGAACTAGGAACGATACCGACTTTGATACTTAACCAGATTCCCTGTGGGATACGACTTTGCTCGCCATTTATAGTACAACCGACTCGGTACCCCGCCGGTTAGAGTTGGCTTACTGTAAAACGGCCATCAAGTTTTCTGGCGCCGTTGCCGGGGAATCGGGTTGTTGTCTTGGAAGTTAGTTAAGTTCTTAGGATTAGGTCATTTTTCTTATTTGTTTTCATTGTATAGTTGATTTTATTTGTTGTTGTTGAAGTGTCACACCATTTACTTCGGTAGTGGTAGTGACTAGATACTGTGATTGTGTTCGTGTTGTTTCCCTGATTCACAGTTAATGGATCCATATGGAAATTACGTCTCCTATCCTTACACATTCGGATACTACAATTTTGGTGCTATGGGTTACGGAACACAACCCTACTACCAATTCAACCCATACACCGCATCATACGGAAGTGAGTGAGGGAATGCCCCAAGTTACTTTGATCAACAACTCGATACTTCTCCATCTCCGGAATCCGAGATCTTAACGGAGCAACGGATGGCACTTGAACAAACCGTTGAACAACAAGTTAAGAGATTCGAGCATTTCGAAATGGCATAACTTCGATCCTAACAGCCATACGGAACTTGGAGCTTAAAGTGCAACAACTGATCGAGAGAAAGGAGGTTGAGAGGAGAGAACTTGAAACTTTGGTAGAAGTCACCCCGGTGGAATGCTATGAAGATGGTATGAATCTTGTATCCATTGAATCATCTATTCCGTCTTCGTTTAGACCTAATGTTATACCTACGAGGGTGCACCCTATCGAGTTTGTTGTTGACATTGAGCCTACTTGTTATTACTTGGTGCTAGAGTCGTTTTTTGGTTGGTGTGTGTTTTCGTTCGGGGAAAGAGAATTCATTGTTCTGTGCAATGAATTCATCGAACCAATATTGGTGGTGGGGATTGAGCCCCGTGTTTCTCATATTTCATTTTCAGGGGATGCTCAATTCTTACGATTTTGCTAGGAAGAAGCAACGGTTTGCTCACCTTTGGTATATCTATCATTGACATAGTTCGGGGTAGAAAGTCGAGCTAAGGACTTCAAACTCAGAATGTGCTTTTATTGCTTTTCTCTCCCGTCGTGTTTCACTGTGTTTCTTTAGTTTGTATTTTGATATTTTGGATAAGTTTTGATGTTTATAACCCGAAAAAGTGTGTTTTGGGGGGGGGGGGGGCTAGTGTGGTGTTTTGGTTTTTGATAAGTTGTGGTGATCCGTATGGTTTCGATTCTTTATCTCAATACCTGTGTACTCTTTGATGTCGTGTTGCTTGTTGATATTAGCACAGGTACCCTGGGAGGACTTTTACGGATGCTACATGATCTTACTCGCGCCTTTTTTCGGTTGTAAGCTAACTTTTCTACCATTATCATTCGTGTTTTGTTTTAAAGTAGGGTGTGGTTGGTTTAGCTTCAATGTTTTTTTTATGTGGAACGAGTTATCGTTAGCAATTGTTATCCCTTTAGTGTAAATGAGTCAGTTTTTCAAGAATTTTGATGGCTTTAGCATTGTTGATGATACATTGAGCCTTCAATATTGTTTTGATAAACATATAGTGATTGTACGAATGCATTTCATTTGAGTTGGGATCTTGTATTGAGAATGGAATAGTTCTATCACGTTAGCTTCGACTTCACGAATCACCTTGACTAGTGAACGATTATGGTAGTTATTAAGACCCAGTTACCTAGAACTTATATTAGTAACTTCGAGGCGAAATAGAAAGGTCGGTCTTGGTTAAGTAGGGGATGACGGTTATGGCATTTATTTGACCCGATGTTAAGGGTGATTTTATGTGATTTATACCGTTATATTTCGTAACGATTTCTCCCATAATCTGATAAATTGCATAGAAAAGTAAGTGCTTATTAGATTTATTGAGCAAACGAGTTTTAAATGTGTTTAAATGCAAAATCGAGATATTTACGTGATTTTATCGGTGTTTTATGTTTATTCGTATGATGTTACATTTTGCATGTTTCTATCATGTTGTTAGATACGTTTTCATGATGAGTAAGGAGCTTAAACGATGATCACATGAAGATGGAAGAGTTGAAAGATGTTTAAGTAAAGAATCATTGAAGAAACCGGAACCAGGCACTTCATGGGGATTTTGTCCACACTTGTAGGCACTTTCAGGGAAAGTTGTCTTGATGAAAGATGTAGAGGATTGAAATAGCTTTCCAACGCATGTTGAATCACCTCATTCGGAGCCCTAGAAGTGAAGTTATGAGCAAAATACTGGAGCTGAGTAGTGGACGGGCGTCTATAAAAGTGAACTGGCGTCCAGAATCGTATTTTACATTCAGAGAGTTCAAACGCGTTCTGAACGAGCGTTCACCTAGCGTCCAAGAAATCTGGACGAGCGTCCATTGAAGCAGACGGGCGTCCGTTTTGCCGACTTAGCCAAACCGCCTCAAAACTCTATATAAGCAGCGTTTTTCTCAAACCCTGAAGACACAATTCGATCCCTAAACCTGTGGAGCGGCTTGGCTGCGTTTTACTCCTTTATTTTCCGGCTTTTATGCAATAAAACATCTAGATTAGATAGTTAGATTTATGTTCTTTATTTCATCAATTTCAAGCTTTCAAAGGATGCTAAGAGGCTAATCCTCTTTGAACAAGCGCGTTGTGAAGCCGTCCCAATTCAACAATTCAGCTTTTGTTCGTGATTAATTCGTGAGTTTCTACTTCGAAGTTGTTTCTTTTATCATTGTTTATCATTATGTATTGCAATTACATCGAAAGATCTTTGCTTTTATGATTGTTTTAACTTGATGAGAGTCATGTTAATGTTAGATCACCATGATAAAAGTTTAGACCTTTAATCTAATCAAAACGAAAGTTATTAGATTAAATCTCTAGATTAGAAATTGAAAGATTTCACGCCTAGGTTAGAAAGACGTAATCTTTAACATCGAAAGATAAAAGATTAGAAAAGCGAACTCGCTCTACGAGTAGTAGAGTTTATGCCTTCGATTAGGTGAATCACGACTTGAGTAGAGATCATGAATTAATCCGAATTAGAATTGAATGTTGATAGGATAGGTGGATCGATTGCTTGTTCGTTCGTTATAAATTGATTTTAATCCTTTAAACTTGAATTGTTTAGCTTTAGTTTACTTTTCTGTACTTTAGTTTAGTTTAGTTTTTATCGCTTTCAATCTTGCCTAGCATTGGATTAATTTCCTCTGTCTAGTTACTTTTATGCATATTTGTTTAGGTTAGTTATTCGTTTAGTTAGATTCGTGACATAGGTTAGTTTAAACAAAAACTAGGATTCACAACAGTCTAGTTCCCCGTAAGATCGACCCGGCATAGCCTCTATACTACGATCCTTATACTTGAGGTTAACCGGTTTATAAATATTATTACTTGTTTATTCGCATTAGATAAATCCGGGACACCCGATCAGAGCCAAATGCCATCCCTAATATGTATATCCTCAGTTCCCCCTCTAAGCCTTTGTAGGGTGGTTAGACCACCACCCGAACTATCCATTTGTTATGACCAGCTCGTAATTACCGGTACTCTAGCCTTAATTTCAGTCTACGTTTCTTTGATCACCTTGCGAGAGTGAGCTTAGTGTTATCACATTTTCTGATATGGTGTGGGGTGGTGGAGTGACGTATCTCTCGAGTGGTGATGGTAAAAATGAGTATATCCCGGAGAATGTGGAATTATATGACTTTTCAGCTTTTGATCGTTTTTGTGGTTTTGAAAAAAAAAGAAAAGAATAAGAAAAAAATGAGAAGAAAAGAAAAGAAAAAGTTGTTTATATATATATATATATATGAGTTCATGGAATGCCAATTTTTGGGGTTTGATTTTTGTTGTGTTGATGTTGGTGAAGGGATACTTCTTCTAATCTAGTACGGAGTTGAGATGTTGTTGTGTTCTGTAGCGGTTTGTTCCTGGTTGACGAGCTTAGGAATGAACTAGACCTGGATGTGACGTATGTCTCCGGCTTGAGGAATGATGTGGAGAAGTGGAAGGTTGGGTGAATTATAGGTTGAAGCTCGATTGATGGTTTGTACTATTCAGTCGATCATCCTTATGAAGAGTTGAGTCTTCCGGAGCTAGTACAGAAAAGCTTCGGTTTTAATGTTCGATGTTTGGTAAAGCTCACTTGCACTTTCTACTTTCTATTTTTTTTGTAAATTTTCCTTTTGTTAGCCCCGACCCTTGCTTAACATAACCCTTCAAGTCCTGCTTGACCCTACTAGACCTTGATTGACCTCGATTAGTGGAGATGTTTATGAAGTATAAGCCTATGGTGTAGCTTCGGTACGTTATACGTCTATAATCTAAACCGGTCATTGGTGATCAATGTCGAAGAAGCTACACACACACAATTCTTTTTCTCAATACAAGGTAGAACTTAAATCATATGCATTTGTGTCAATTACTTGTGTTTTACCATTTCAATTCTTATAGACTAAATGTATGATTTCAATGTTAACTCCATCTTTTTTTTCGAATCGCTCATTTTTGCTCGAGGGCGAGCAAACGCTAAGTAGGGGGTAGTTGATGAGAGTCAAATTGGCTATCATTTACTATGTGATTATACCCCGTTTATACCTCGTTTTATATGTTTCCGGAGACATTTGTTTGTATTTTGATGTATTTACACCTTGGTTATCATTTCGAGACCTAGGACATAAAGTCCGGGATTCTTGGTCTTTTTCGGTGTATATACTATACTCTCGGTCACCCTAGTGTCCTGTAGGAGTTACGTGTGGTATTTGTTACGATTTTGTACATGTATTAGGTGTTCGAGATGACCGGAAGGCAAGATACGAGGGTTGGAACGTGTGCCCGAAGCTTAAACATTCAAATGGATCAAAACTCGTTGGTACTACAACCATACCTTCCATTGATCCACATTATAAGCATTTTATGGGCTGGTCATCTTCATGAAAGTTGTATACAATTTCATTATCTTTCCAACGCATTTTGAATCACTAGATTTGGAGGTCTACACACAAAGTTATGACCGATTTACTGAACATGTGTCAGCAGGCCGGCGCTTATAAGTTGATAGGCCACCGCCTAAACATCACAGGCCGTGGCCTATGAACAACAGAGAGTGTCCCAAATCGACTCTATTCATAGGCCGGCGTCCATAAACTGTAGGCCACGGCCTATAAGATGCTGGGAGCTAAGGAAATCTGCTGTCTTTCATAGGCCACGGCCTATGAATCACAGGCCACGGCCTACGGACTGTTTTGCCCATTTTACCCTTTTAACACTATAAATACCCCCATATGAATTAGGTCATCTCCTAGATCGAATTTTCTGCATTTTTCTGCACTTTTCAGCCCATTTTCTTAGCTTCTTAGATTGTAAATATTTTAGCTTAATTAAGCTTAGATTTTTGTAATCCGTTGATTCTCGAAGATAGCTTGACGCGTTATTGACAAAATTTCATTTGGAGAACCGATTTTCGATGGCTTATATCTATTTGGTATTTCAATTTACTTATTGTTCATGATTTCAATCTTGATTTATGTTTGCTTTGATGTTGATTTCTTGTTATTCTCTTAGTATAATGAGTAGGTAATCGTTGTATAGCCGAGTTATGCGATAATCCTCGAAATCGAATCCTAGCTTGTTGATTGAGGTGTTCTTGGTGTTTTGATTGTTGATTCTCGATTTACCGTAGTTCTAGAACTTTTTATTAATGACTTTTGTTGAATTGGCCATTCGATAATCGTATCACAGGTATCGTCTTTATAAATGTATTTTGCAAGAGGATACGAGAACCGGGGTTCTAGGATCACCCTGTAAAACCGACTGTGTTGTTCAGATTCGGTTTCATGTGTGAGGTTTGTATCAACTTGTTGAGTGTTTCATTGATCGTAGACCGTGTTAAGTCAGTTAAATCCGGTCAGCGGACTGTTGAACCTGACATAGGAGGTTAGATTATTGAAATAATGTCTATTCTCGGAAATAAAAAACGACACCCTTCGAGTGACATTGAGAATGTCTAGGTAAGTTAAAATCACTTCCAGATTTAGCTAGGGTTTGTGAGCAAGGTCGGGGATAGGTCTTATCTTCCGTGATTTCCAGGGAGTTATTTTAGCGGCCTACACCTTCCACCTTATATTTTAGCGATCCTTCTAGCTTTGGTGGAGGGCCGGCGTCTAGGTTCGTCTCATTTGTTGGTGGAAAGTGATTGCTTGGTTTGTGTTCAATGGCTGATGGGTAGAGGGGTGGATTTTTCTGCCTTTGGCTGTCTGTTGCAGGATTGCCTTTAGGAGGAGGCTACGTTTAGTTCGGTTCTTTTTTCTTTTGTTAGGCATACCATAGTAATGTGCCGGCATACTTACTAGCCCGGTTAGGTGTTGATTCTGTTTGTGTCACTGCTTGGGGAGCATTACCACGTTGGACGTTGTTTCCGATGTTTTAGCGGACTTGTTTGAATAAAATCTGCAGGTTTCCTCAATAGAAAAAAGGTAAAAATAAATTTAATTTTTAATACGAACATGTGAATTAGGTGATGGTGTTTGCAAAGTTTGTCATCGTTATCGTGAGACGGCTTGGCATTGCCTCTTCGAGTGTGAGATTTTCAGAGCGGTTTGGATGTCTTACATAGGTTATATCTTTTGGCATAATTGGTATTTTCGGTCGATTTCTTCAATATTTTGACTACGAAACAAGAGGAGAAAGTGACACTCATAATTTACATTTTATGGAATAAATGGAAGACGATATGCTCATGGATCTTTGCAGGTCAAGATATTTATGTGAAAAAAAATCCTCACATTCGCATGTGGGAGCTGAAGTAATTGCAGGCTATACGACGTAAGGTTCGTTCTCATTCTCATTCTCTTGCTGCCATGACTTGGTAACCCCTGGGTGTTGGAATCATTAAATTTAATATGGATGCGACTTGTAAACATTGTTCGGCTAAAGTTGGCGGACTGATTATGATCACAAAAGACTTGAAGGTGCTTTTGATGTTATGACCGGGGAGGCTATGTCTATATACCACACCTTGTTTTTTGCATTTTCGTGGGGTTACTTTAGAGTTGTCTTCAATGGAGATTCTTTAATGATCATCAAAAACTTATTGTTGAGTGTGAAGATCTGTCTCATGTGGGTACTGGGTAGTATTCTAGAAGATTGTCGTATTTTGATGACATATTGTGTCGTTATCTTTCTTTTTTATTAAACGGCATGAAAATGCTCATGTTCATATCTTGATTAAAGAAGGTCTTAGTCTAGTTGAATGTGTGGAAATATGCATTGATCCCCCCTCCTCCTTATGTAACTGTTGCTAGCATAGTCGATTGTGCTTACTAAATTTCCTTCTACCCATAAAATGGGGATAAATTATAGTGATATTTGACAATGAAGACATAGAAAACTTATATGAAGGTTTTTTTTTAGATTTCAGAATTTTAAATCATACCGAGTCTTGTTTCTTTTCAAATTTTCTTGTTTTTCAATGAACTCATTCTCAAACATTTTTTCACATGTTTTCACATATTTCCTAATCATCTCATTTACTTCTTTAAATTACGATCAAAACATCCAAACTTAAATCCATTATAAAATCATTTCATTTTCTCTCATCTCAAGGGAAAACCAACTTTAGTGGTTAACCCATTTATGACATCTAATGCCCATCCGGTTTAATCGAAATGAAATACTTCTTCATATTTCATTTCATTATTTTGACGTATTTTGACATGACGAAATTAAATAAAATTTGTCAATTTTCATTCCATAAAATGTTTGATGGAATTGATGAAATGGGTTCTACAACACGCTGTAAAAACTACCAGTCTACCACCATTTACTTCACCTTCACCTCGCCATCACAGCCAACCACCTGCCACCACCGCCTACCCCTCACCACGATCTTCATTTACGTGACGCGACCACCGCAACAGGCTAACGCACTCAAAGGAGCTCGAGCTTTGTAAGTTTATATCGTGAAATTTTTCCCGCATTTTAAACCAACCAATTAGACACACATAAGGAATAAAACAAACCCATAGTTGTTCGGAAGAAGCAACTTTTAAGGCATAAGGATGATGCCGATGATAAATGGGGGAGAAGATAGTGAAAGCTCGTTGGATGTGGGAGGCGTCACTAGTTTGATAGGAATAATGGAATGACCGTCAAGATTTAAAACGGTTGGATACGTAGTTTAAAACAATCTCGTTCTGTCATTTGAGTTAAGGTTGTGTAGGGTATATAAACATGAATAATTCATACCAAACAACTAAAGTTCATGAATCTGTTATTACGACTTGTATTTAAGACATCGATTAATAAATTTTCAATGGTTTCCTATAAAAAAAACACAACTAAAGTTCATCAGGGGTGTAAATGATTCGGGTCAGGTTGAACATTGAGCTTATCGAATACTTCAGATTTCACAAACTTGAGTCCAAACACGAACTTGACATGATTATCAAACCCAAACTTGATCACGAGTATCTTCAAACTCAAGTTGTATTCGTTGAACGAAAAAATCAGTTTTTATTTTAAAGATACGACAAATATGAAATAATATTTATATACTTCTTTTTATACTAAATACTAAAATACTTCTACTTCTTAAATCGAAACAATTAAATTATCAATTTATTTTTTTTTGGAATAAATTATCAATTTAACTTACAAATAATAATAGCAAAACATAAATTCAATGAATATTATTCCCTTTCTAAAAACATTTATTATTATGTCTCAAAAAAAAATATTATTACACCGTTCCTTTAAAAAATATTATTACACTTTATACATATTTTTTTTCCATAAATATTAATTCAAATGTGCTCGTGAGTTAATGAGTCGAAAATAATATTGGTTTGAAATCGACTCATTTTCTAACCGGCTCGTATTCAAGTCAGACTTATTCGATCTCAAACCTTATGGTCGTCGTAGGCTCCACTCCATCTCGTGGAAAAAACTATACACACCAGAGACGATGGGGTGTATTGGATTCCGGGATCTATCTAATTAAAATGAACACGGCTCTATTGGGGAAACTCGCTTGGAATTTTCTCCGCAATTTGCAAGCATTATGGGTCAAAGTCCTCAGGGACAAATATGGCGATTCTTGTGGAGAAACCAAAACTACTAATTCTTCTAAGATATGGCGTGATATCAGTACCGCTTGGAGAACACTCGAAGGATTTGCGAAAATGGACAATCCCACTATACAATGGGGGCCGCGCCCTCTGTATCACCAGGACATTGAGTCCAGTCTTCATGCACTTCGTGACTGTACGTGGGCCCGCCAATGTTGGTCCAGGATCGTCCCCCAAGACTCCCAGAGAACATTTTTTGATCCGTTTTCAACACGTGAATGGCTACGATTGAACCTTACTCCGGCACATTCCCACCCCTTTGGGAAGGCACTTGACACTATCTACTTCGAGAAGCTATTGGTGGGATATGACATTGGAGGAATACGAGGATCTATAGCTACGGGCTAGTGCATCCGCCTCCAACCCAAGTCTTTTTATCTAATATAGTCCTTTAATTTTATTTCGAATGTTGTAAAATCATTGACCGGTTAGTTAACAATAAAGTTCTCATCCTAAAAAAAATCAATAAAGTTTTTCTTCTTAAAAAAAAAAAAAAAAAAAAAAAAAAAACTGGTGAAACATAAAGTCAAACCAAATAAGAATCATTCACGAGCCGTTTGACTCAATTAGACCCGTAGAGTTTGGTTGTTAGAAGCCAAACCGAATGAATTGGTATTGGTTAATTTCAATTTGGTTCGTTTCCAAAAAATAAAAAAATAAAAAAATTCAATTTGGTTCCTACTGGTTTTCGGGTTAGTTTGTGTTTTCGGGTATTTTTTCTCAGCCGTCATTGCGTTACCCGATAACATTGTAGTATCAATTAGGTTTTGGTGTTCTCTTCTTGTTCAAAATCAAAACAAAAATTAAATTTAGGGTTCTCTTCAATCTTCGTCCAAACTCACAGGAAATCTTACCCCCACGAACCAGCCATGGCGAGAAACGAAGAGAAAGCTCAATCGATGTTGAATCGATTCGTAACAATGAAAGAGGAAGAGAAGAAGAAGCCCAGAGAGCGCCGCCCTTTTTTGGCTTCGGAGTGTCGGGACTTGGCGGAGGCGGACAGGTGGAGGCAGCAAATACTCCGGGAAATTGGCCGGAAAGTTGCCGAGATTCAGAACGAAGGTTTAGGTGAGCACAGGCTTAGAGACCTTAACGATGAGATTAATAAGCTGATTAGAGAGAAAGGACATTGGGAAAGGAGGATAATCGAGCTTGGTGGGCCGAATTATATAAGGAATTCAGCTAAGATGACGGATTTAGAAGGGAATATTGTGGATGTTCCCAATCCTGGTGGTCGGGGGCCGGGTTATAGGTATTTTGGAGCTGCTAAGAAGTTGCCTGGAGTTAGGGAGCTGTTTGAAAAGCCACCCGAATTGCGAAAGAGGAGAACCAGGTACTGAAAAAATACCACTTAGCATTGAATTTGGTTGTGTCGTTATGTTATTAACTGTCTTTTGGATTTATGTTATAGCTGAATTTGACTATAATCGTTCAGTTGAAAGCAACTGGATGAGAGGTTTTTAGCTTAAGCATCATATTATTCTTTTTATTTCTCGAATTGGTAGTAATTTTGCTAACCTTGTTTTGTTGTTCTAGATTCTGGAAATCGTTTTCTTGGTTTGGCCTGGTGAATGTGTGTTATATGCTTTCTCCTATTTAGATTTGAATCTATGTAGGGTTTCAATCTCTGATGCATTGTGAGATTAGTTTCACGGGGTTTAGATTGTTGTCATTGTTGATTTTTTTGAATCTGATTAGCGGTGAGCCTGGAGGGTGAAGAATTCTGTCTTTGTAGTCTTCAAACATCGTATCGTGCTTTGGTTTGTTAAGGAGCTTGATAGTGAAATTGAGTGGGATATACTCGTTTACGTTTCATGTCTGCAACATTGTTTCTGGCTAGCATAAAATGTATTGACTAAAATTAATTCTTTTGATTTTTGATTTTTGATTTTGACTGCTGTTGCATAATGCATTTTCATTCCTTCTTTGATTGTTCAAACTTTCGAATTGATTCCTTAATGATGTTCTCTCATGAGAATGAACTTATGGTAGTCTGTTTGCATGTGTGAATAGTATAGCCAAATGCTAAGATGTTTTGTGACTTCTGTAGGTATGACATATACAAGAGAATCGATGCGAGTTATTATGGGTATAGAGATGATGAAGATGGGATATTGGAGAAGTTAGAGGGTCCAGCAGAGGAGAGGATGCGGGCTGAAGCTTTGGCTGACTGGATGGAGATGGAGGAAATAAAGAAGGAAGCAATGAGAGCAGTAAAGAGTGGGGAGGCTGTGGAAGTAGGTTTGGGATCAAAGATTCTTTATGAGGAGGAAGAAGATGTGGTAGAGGAGGAGAGGCAACAGAAGGAAAAAGAGGAGAAGGATAAGGAGGAGTTTGTTGTGCATGTACCGTTGCCTGATGAGAAGGAGATTGAGAGGATGGTTGTTGAAAAGAAGAAGATGGAGCTCTTGAGTAAGTACGCAAGCGAGAACTTGATGGAGGAGCAAACCGAAGCAAAGACTATGCTGAATATCCAGCACTAGATGGTACGCCATCCTTAAATGGTATGCATAATGATTTGCACTGCTCCTTATGGTGAAATTTTTGTAAAGAGCTGGTTGCAGACTTAGGATGATTATGGTTCTTATCTTATTTATCCATCTTTGTATTGTTTTTACCTTTTTTTTTTTTTTTTTTAAGTGAAGAAATTTTAATATTAGTAATGTATCATTACAAACAAATGAATACAGAAAGCACTAGCATGAATCCTTTTGTTACTCGTTGAAAATGTTCATATCTAGACTACATTGCACTGCTATACTATGCGCCGGCTCATTTTTGTGTCCAAGTAGTTGAAATAAGCCTCAAGGTTCTCAACATCTCCAGTTCCTCTGAGCACGGTTAGGTTTGTGAACCCCTGCGATTCCTTTCTTCCATATAAAATGGATCACAAGTGAAAAGCCATTCAACAAACATGTGGAAACTTTTGTTCATGGAATAGATGCACTACTGTTGATTTTTTAACTTCTCTCGGACTCTCTCCCCATAGGTTTTTTTTTTTTTTTTTTTTTTTTTGAAACGAGCCTTTATTTATTCAACGAAACCAAGATTACAGAACTGTGCACCACAGTCAAAGACTAAAACAATTCGATATATAAACATCTAAAACAGCCCAACAATCAATTATAATCTTGCCAGGCTAATCGTAAGTTCTCCCCATAGGTTTTGTTATAATTGCTCATTGCTTATGATTCTTCATGGGCATAATCGCTGCTTATTTTAAAATGTCTTTTGTAACCTTTTGCTCCTTAGGATTGGATTGTATTTATATGCTTTCTTTCATGAATACCGAAATTGCTCGTACATAGGTTTTGCATTGTTGCATTATTTGAAAATGGTAAATCTGATGTTATATCTTCAAATTCTTACTTGCATGGTCATATTCCTTTTAAAACTTTTGAAGTACAAGGGTCTTATGATATAATTTCTCTCTTACATTGAAGTTTATCTATAGTGCCACAATTGATCTTGTCCTTGTTTGTTCT
The DNA here is from genome assembly GCA_026214975.1 of Gentiana macrophylla. Taxonomy (NCBI): domain Eukaryota; kingdom Viridiplantae; phylum Streptophyta; class Magnoliopsida; order Gentianales; family Gentianaceae; genus Gentiana; species Gentiana macrophylla. Next base: position 129,019,244 of record CM047808.1, on the reverse strand, counting down.
TTTAGAGTTTCTGTTCTCATGCATACCTATCAACTAAGCACCGTCTTTGGTTGTATTCAGCATTTTGTTTGTGTTGTATTCGTAGGAATGAAATTCTGTTCCTTTTGGGGATTTGAAGTGATCTGATGAACGTTAAACACTTGTTATTCTTGTTTTATCAGGCTTATATTTCAACTAGACACGGATTGTTGGAGGGGTTGCTTGTTGATCAATCCCCAAGTAAGAGTCAAACTTTGCGGACAACTCATATAGGCCAACTCTTGGCATTCCTTTAACTCTGTATTGATTATCTGGTAGGGAGATGCACACGGTTTTGATTCCGTGTTGATTTGTTGCTAAAATGCCTTGTGAAACTGTATGAATGGAGAGAAAGACGACCCCCTCCCCCTCCCCCTCCCTAGTTTTGGCTTCAAAGTTGTTCCCCAAAGGATCTATAATGATGGTTCATGATGAGAAATTGCTTGATCTTTGCTAGTTTAGCTTCCCTTAGATGGAATTATTTATCAGAAGCTGAATCCCCTATGATATGGGGGTTACCTTGAAAGATTGTAACTGAAACAATCTTTTTCCTTTAATTGTGATAATATTTTGCTTTTGTGATTTGTGACCTCATACTGTCATTTTAGAGAATCACACTTGCTGTGTAGCAGAATTGTAAACTGTATGCTTTTTAATTTGTACATAGCTCATCCATTCATTATGTACAGGTTATTAATATGATCAACAAACAAGATAAATACTAGAGAAGAAGAAGAAAAAAAAGGGATATGAAAAAAGAAGGGTAGAATCAAAAGCATAGGAAGATGAAAAGAAAAAAGGCACACCAGATCAAAAGTGCTGACCCTTTTTCATGGTAAACTACCATATTATTATTCTCAAACCAATATCCTTACATAGACCTTTAATTATGCCTATCTAAAGCACAATTCTTGATTCACCAAAGGCCTTATCCTGACCTCCTCAAGTATACATAAACAAACTTCCATAAATTTCATGGATGAGGAAGAAAACTTCATATACTACATATTCTAAAGCCAAACAAAAGAAAACCCTCAAGATCAGAACACAGATTCCTTTAAAAAGTTGCTGTCTTTTTGTTGATCATCATCATCATCATCATCACTACTTAGACTCATAGCTATAAGTGTCTGCAAACTTGCTCTTAATCCACTTGAAGCTGTTCTTTAAGCTTGATTTCAACTTACCTTCCATATCAATCATATTGTATGCTGCTATCCTCTTCTTCCTCTTGTTCTCTGGATTGTCAACAGGGCCATTAAAGCTGTATGATTTGCTTCTGTCTTCAAAATCTAATCTTGCTTCTGCATATGAAGAAGATGAGTGGTAAGCTAGTGACTTGGACTTTTCCATCATCACTGTAATGTGTTTTTATCAGGAAGAATGTTTTTTTTTTTTGAGGGAGATATTAAGATATAGAATGAGGTGTGTGTATGTATTTATTATAGGGATAGGGAGAAGGGAGAGACATTGAATGGGACCCTATGCAAAAAAGCTTTGTTTGTGGATAGTGGGTTGTGGTAGGGCTAATGATGGGAACTAGATAGGAAAATAAGCTTTAGGGACCCTTTTAAAGGGACATTATCACATTGAGTCATTAACAACAATGGACCTTAATTATTAATCGATGTGGTCCATGTGGAATAATATTTAATAAATGACGTGTATTTGTAGGCATCGCTATTATTTTTTCATGGAAAGGAACGCCACAAATATATTAACATTTCCATCCTTACAAAAACGTAAACCACATGGGACGATAATGAAATGTTAGCGACATTGACGTTTCTCAGCGAGCATATATGATGTTGGTAGAAACGTCATTATTAATAGTGATGTTTCTACTTATGACGGCTAACGATAATGAAAGGATTTAATCACCAAAGTAAGACCCTGGTGCTAATAAAAGGGCTGGCAGTATTGCCTGGTAAAAAAATTGGTATTGCCAGGGCTTTTACCTAATGAGACAAACTACAATTGCTCTGGTGATACCAACAAATGCCCTAATAAAAGTTGGAAGCCTATAGGAAACTATGATGTAATATGTGGAAAAGTCCAAATTTGTAAGGACATCATGGGTGATGGTGGGGCCACAGCTGCCTAGGGCCAAAGTAGGAATGTGGGCTGGGCTGGGTCGGCTCCACCAGAGAACTCAACCCGAAGACAAAGCTTAGTGCGGCCTCCACTCCCCCAAAGAAACACTCGCAGGGATGTCTCTCTGCTTTCTATTTTGTGGGTCTCATTTTGTTCTAAAGTAAAATTTTCTAAATCTTTAAAGTAGCCGCTGTTAATGATGCCATTTTTTTTTCCTTTGTCTTTTTCTTTTTTAGGAATTTTAAATTGCAAACATACAAATTTTATTAGTGCATAGTCATTATTAACTAGAGCACAAACATGAGATAATTATCAAAGCTCAATCACGTATTACAATTAAGTCATAATATGATCGACTCATATCGAATCAAACTATTCAATTAAGAAGCCAAAACAAACTCAAAATGCTCAAAAACCGCTCAACTCATCTAACCCCCCGGTGGGTTGTGAAGAAATCAGCACCATCCTCAACATCATCAGTCTTGATGCTTGGGGATTGAGCCATAAGGATCCTATACACTCTCTTTGAACAAACCTCACCTAGCCTTCTGTCATCCCCAATTAACCCTTCACATGTTAAATCCTTGAGCAAAAACTCTTTCTCATGTACCTTCACAATATTACAGTTGAGATAATTAATTGGATCATCATAATTATAGCACGTTACACGGAGCAAAAACTCGTCAAATAGGCACGGAAGGGAGATTCGAAACCATACCGATATGTTAGGATCCATGTAAACGCGTAAAAGGGATTTCATTGTTGGATACTTTTTCCATATAGCAACTGCGAAACGTGGTTGTACCTTTGGTATGGCAACTAATGCTTTTAACCTGCATTAACAAAATGTTAGGACCTAATGGAAGTATCTTTTGTCATGTTACAAGAGCAACATCCAGATCCACCTAATAATAGACATGAGATTAAAGAGGTTAGTCATACTTTAATTGCAATTATAAAAAACATCGACGTGAACCTATTATATTACCCACACTGCAAAAGGTTCAAACTCAACATTTTATCAACAACAAACTCACAATTCGGAACACAGAGAGCTAGAAACAGAATACTGTGGTCTACCAAATATAACAGTATCTCACTGTCTAAATAGAAACATAACATGTATTTTCTGATGCTGAAGTATCATTACACTCATTGAAATATCGCGTTAAGTACATGTAACAGATGGAATACTGAATTTGAAGCAGTAGATTGATTGGTAGTTTCTAAAGATTATTATCCAACCCAAAAAGACTACAGGAGATATTAGATAACTGAGAATGCTTTTAAACTCACTAACCATACGCTCTTTTTTATGAGATCTCTGTCTGTGCTATCCTTGGACACAAGGGAGCCATTTGCATTCACTGATAACCTAGTCAGCTTCTTTCTGCAAGCAAATGAACACACAAGTAAACGAACATATGAAGGCATTGATTGGGAGACATCTTCTAATTTTTGTAAAGTTTTGATTAAAATATCTCTACAAGTGCTTGACAGGCACGAGTGAACAGTACTCAATTCGGTGTGACTCAGTTTCAGCAGGCCTATTACCAATCCTTGTTACTATCACAGCACAACAGTCAATGCATTTATATTCCAAAGAGAATCATGAAGAGCATCCCTAACCATTTTATCAAAAAAAGATTCGTACTCCCCAAGTACTAACACAGGTAGGAGAGCCTTGAAAGGGGAAACATAACATGAATCTTGGATCACTTTATTGCATAACAGTTCTGAAGCTGCTTGACCTGGAGATTTTTATTGGTCAAATAACCTTCTTCTCCAAGAGCCAAGGTAGTGCTTCAGTGATTGGATTCTATTGCCGTTACATTAACTGTTTCTTTTGCTCGAACATCTATTAACTTCAGCAGGGTAATTCCAGTCTTCCACAGTACAAGGAAGAAAAATGGAAAAAGAATGACATGCATGAATGTGCAACAAACAGAATGTCGTATTTTAGGAAATGCTGATTCAGAATCAGAGAAAATGTAAATGTATGTTGGCTTAATGCAAACAACATGATGGTCTCACAGATGAAACATTGCAGTTCACAAACAAGACAGACTTGTAAAAGGATTTAAAAAGCTTGCAAACAACCATACGCGAATCAGGAGGAAAGATGACAGGTACCTAAACTGACAAGACGCAAGGCTGCATGTCAGACCAATAACATGCTCTGCTAATTCAGCTTCATCAACACATTGCCTTGCATGTACCCTAACGAAATGAGTACTTAGTAGAGCCAAGGCCTGTGAAGTATAATTTGAGAAGTAAACTGAACACTTTTATTTAGACTGATTCCTTGAAAAAAACATTTCAGGACTTAAATTAATGGAAAAAGATTTCAAATTTTAACCTCCTCAACAGGTGGGCGCTTCCAGCCCGAATAGCTGCCTGGATTCTTGTATTGACCTTGTTCCCTGAACAAAAACATTACATTCCAGGTTAGTCATCAGTGAAAAAGAACTAATGAAAGGGAACAAGAATAAAGCTATTCCATCCTCGTGCCAATAGATTATCGTCATAGTTTTTTCCTTGACATTAAGCCCACAATATCTGTTGAAGTGTTTTAAATTTTAATCATCTACCTCCCCACCAGTTTAAGTTATTGTATTAGAGCATGAGATTATGGGTTCACACCTTGCTGCCAACACTGTCTTCCATTTATTTTGTTTCAAGTGTTGGACCTCTCTTAGCCTAGTTATAGGCCAACACTTGAGGGGGCATATTGAAGTGTTTAAAATGTTAATTATCTACCTCCCATCAGCTTAAGCTTTTGGGAGAGATGGTAATTCAACAAAACCCAATCAATCATCCAATAAAAACCAATAGCTGTTTGTGGCATAAAAATGAAAAATAAAAATCGCAGCTTTTAATCGTTCTGCGTTTCTTTTTTCAATGATTGTAGCTTCTTCATCGTCTCTCACAGCTCAAATCATTGGAATAATGTTTATATCAATATCAATAATATCCAAACACATGAAGGAATATACCTCGGACAGAGCAATCTATACACACAGAGCACACATCATAAAAAGGAAAACAGGAAGTAGCAGCAAATTACTGAAGATAGACCTCTTTAAATAGGCACCAACAACAATATCAGATTGCAGCCAAACAGGTTCGACAGTAATGATATAATAGAAATAGCATGAATTTTGAGAACCCAAATACCAATTATTAACAGGCATATACAGAAGCAGACAACTCTATGAATACTTGAGAATATTCACTACAACAAACACCTATGGCAAGAATATATCATGAGACCAAAGAAGCTTATGCACAGCATAACTACTGCTAATTTTACCATATTAAACTCTATCTCTCAATAGTAGGATTCTCACTAACCTTTTGTTTATGTAGGCGAAGAGCTTATTCGTGAGGAAACAAATTGTGTGTTGTGGATAATGGCATTGAATGTTGGAAACCTGATCCATAAGGCTTCCAGAAGCGACGAGGTTGCAGAACTCTTCAGCCTCGTATACAACCAAAACATATGATACTTTGACTCCGTCAGATTCAATCTGCAACACTATGGAGTGAGTCTTTGAAAGCGAGTTAAAAATGACATGGTAAGATATAGCAGGTGGCTCATGCAAAATTAAAACACCAAAATACCTTTGTTAATTCTTCCGGAACAGCCATCGTCCATATAATAGATCTATTGATAGGATTTGACGTTATACGGAATGAAAGACCTTTCTCTGCAAACCTGGCAAGCAGATGTCCTGAACTAAGGGAAAAAACACTTTTATTAAACAACTTTCCAGAAAGAAAAAAAAAAAAAAAGACAAATAAAACTTTATCGTTGAAAAGGAAATTAAAAGGTAAAAGATATGTCGTACCTCCAACAGACCCTAATTCAACTACTTTAGAGTCTATTTCAGCCACAATGGACTTCAGTGCAAACTTTCCTTTCTCCCACTTCTGCTTTTCCTTTTGCAACTTTTTCATTTCAGCAGCTTCCGCCTTCTGGGCAGCTTTTTGCAACTTCTCTTGCTACAATTTCAAGATCAGTTAATTTATTCTATGTGAAGACTTTACAGCAGAAACACCAACTTAAGTTCAGGAAATACTGACTTCTTTCTGCAGCCTTCTTTCTTCCTTCAGTCGAAGCCTTTCTTCCTTCAACGTCTGCTTGTTCTTTTTTCCATCAACTCCAATTCCTTTCAAATTTGCTTTGATAGTTCTACCTTGTACTCGGGAAACCAAGTCTTCCATACAGTCACTTTCATCATCAATCCTATCATTTAGCTGAAAAGGAACTCTTATAAATATTCTTCACATAGGGATATGCATGCATTGATTGAAAGCATTGCAAAAGCACCGTGAATAGTAAAGGAAGAAGTACAAGCCAATAATATCATATGGAAAACGAAATATATAAAATTTGGTCATGCAAACTTCCCCAAGGCAAAATATTGCTGCCAGATTTAATTAATTGTTTAAATCTTCTCAATAGGCCAGTTTCTAAAAAAAATCCAACCAAATTAGTGAATCAAACTGGCTTTCAAGGTATTTTAAACAGAATAAAAATTCAAGAAGGTTTCTTGTAAGCAAAGATGGAATCAGCTTAGTGGCAACTATAGAGTTGAAAACAAACAAACAAACAAACAAACAAACGTCAAGTAAACAAAGAAACAATCAAAACCCAAGAACTAGGACAATAGCAGCAAAAGCAGCGAGCAAAGGTTTTTTCAACTCTGCAAGTGCACCTCTTATACGTAACAATTATAAAAATACCATTTGTTTGAGACACAGCGCAAAAACTGCTGCCTGTTTGATGAAATAGATCAAGTAACAACCTTTCCTACTGACAGGGTAAAAAATACACACGAATCTGAACCAGCTAAATAACAAACCTGTGATGCATCATTATCTTCTGAATGTGGGTCAGGGTAACTCCTCAGAGGTGAATGCACCTCATTCACTTCTCCTGTTAAATAAATAAATAATTGGTCATAGTATCAGTATTCACCAGAACTGACGATTATTATAAAAAGATTAAAAGCAAAATGGTTACGGATGTCATAGCCCTAAAAGACAGCTCCAATAGGCTTACCGAAAAACACCCTTTCAGTAACTTCGGGGCTCAATTCAACATGTTTCAGCATATCCCTGGTTGACTCCTCAGGTCTCAAGATTCCAGATCCAGTAAGAGTTTCAGACTCATTATCAGATTCCAAATGGATGAATATACTATCCGTATCTAACAAAATATTGAAGTCAACAAAGCTACATAAAAGATGAGCAAAACACAAGGAAAAAAGAGAAAGTGCATGATAAACCAGCCCCAGATGGATAAAAAAACGAGCTCCCGATAACTATCCTGCCACATATTAATGACAAATGCTTTCTTGAATCAGGTGTACTACCACAAAATTTTCAATCGCTGAGAATGACCAAGTAATATTTCCAGCATAGTGACCCCACATTGGCACATTCAACACACTCAACTACACAGTATACGGAATCGCTCAAAAGCTTGATAATTTAAGCCTAGATATAGATAAAAAAAAAAGTTGCTATACTGATCACACATGTGCAGCAAAATACTGGTGAAAGATCATGGCTACTTCAACGAGGGAAAAACATTTACAGCTTGGAAGATGACAGTAGGTCATCATGAAAACTGCTTCAAACAAAACAAGATTCTTGTGCGAGCATTGAGAAAAGCTGGATGGAGATGAGCTTATTGAGAAGTCTGATAACCAAAAGCCAGCGCTTAAAGAAGCCACCAATTTATTTTTGGCCAATCATCCCATGTACAGATTAGAACCAAATTGAAACAACGCAAGGATATATGCTCATATGATAAAAAAGCATGAAAATTGAAGAACCCGAAGATGATACCATTTAAAACACATGATCAAGTAAAATAAATTATCTCATTTCATTCTCGAGATAAGGGAGGGAATATGTTTGCGCGATGTTGTAAGGTGAACATTCAGTGACAAAAACTCCAGCTAAAGCAAAAGGAATCAAACTTGAATAATGATTAATGACTTCAAAATTTGTGAGCCTGATATCTGGCTGGCCGACTCACATTAACCCCTCAACACTCAGGCCACTGTATCTACAACATACCATACGGAGATTATAGATTTCCAATACTCTCATAAAAATCCAAGCACGATGGAAAATATAGATCAAACCCTTCTTTATGCAAAAGGGTGAACCAAGAATAACTTTTATCTGTAAGAGCATTTATTATTGAGCTAAAAATAATATTAATACTCCAAAGTTAGCAATTGGAAATCTAGGTCCAGAATGTATGTTTGTCTAAATCAACATAAATTGCCACTCACCTGAGGATTGGACATTCACATTTAAAGAGGGCACGCATTGAGGATCAGAAACCGCTCTGCATCTCAATAGTGGAACCCCGTCATTAAGTTCTGACATGGGCGTCTCGGCAACAAATGATGGAGTCGAATTAACACCTGAAGAGTAGCTTCACTTGTTCATTTCCATATTTTCTCCTCCAAACAAGAGAATGAATAAAGTTGCAAACAATAACAATTCCTTCCATCACATTTTGTTTGTCTGGATTCAATTTTCAATTTCACTCCAAATCGTTTGTCCACTTTGTGAAAATTCAAAAGAATATTTCTTGGAACAATTCTCCACATGAACCGTACAAATTTCAAATAATCCAGACCTTAATTTAGTGAGAAAAATTCAAAAGCACATTCATAAACAAATTGTTTTTTTTATTTTTATTGTTCTGGTCAGCTTAAACTTCTGCACAGTGACACAGGAACATCAGTTAGTAAATGAGGCAGCTTAGACTCATATGGTGAAAATCCATAAACTGCCTTTAACATCAAGAAATGCACGACAAAATAATCAATTGAGCGGAAGAAAAGTAAAATCAACTAACCTCCTGAGTTTCCGGAGCATTTGCGAATGGAGTCCTTCTGAAACTGAAAATGGGAAGTAAATGGCGGCGTCTCCTCAGCCATAGCACTAGATGACGAGGCTTCAAGGGAGTTCTTCTGTGGCGTGGGACCTTCATCGATGATGAAAACCGTGTCTCCAGCACTAGGGCTCAAAATTTTAGGGTCAGATAATCTTTGTCTCTTCTTCTGAGATAGTAGAGGAGTTGAGAGATCAATCCAAACCGGATCATTGCCGGTGGGACGGAAAGTGTAGTCTCTTTCTTCTCCGTCGTCATCATCGATAAGGTCGACCGTGATTGGTTGAGACATTTTTCAGGTGATTTGCCCGCCGGGAATTGGCATTGGCTATGGACTTTGAAGTTCGTGAGCGCGGGGAAATAATATTTTGGGCGGGTTAAAAGTCCCGGGTCTATTCCACAAAAAGAAAGAAAAGGTCCGGGTCAACAGTTGATTAAATTTCCCCTCCCAAAAAAAAAAAAATTAAAAAAATAAATAATTAGGCTCCGTAAATAATAAAAAAATTAGTGATTGCATTGGGTTTTTTTTTTGTTTTTTTTTTTTTTGTCGGAAACGAAAGGAGGGGGGAATCGAACCCGGGTCTCCAACCACCGGAGTCTGGGTAGTAACCACTAGGGATTGCATCAGGTTTGATGAGATTATTTTAGAAGAGAAAAATGATAGTGGTTGCGCTAAAGGTATCGTGGTGTAAATAAAAATCCTTCGAATAAAGTTGATTGATACAAAAATATAGAAATATCAACAATTTTTATTTCACAGAACTCAAAAAATTATAAAGATGGCTTGATGATAAACCACTTTTTTTTTATTATAATTACAAAAGAAAGGAAGAACTCTACATTTACAACCATACTAGTGGACAAACACATCACATAAGTGAGGCAGTTGTCAAAGACACGTAGATTAAAAAAGTAATTAATTGTTTTGACTTTGATTAGATAAAGAGTAGAATACCCTTATGAACAGAACTAAAAAGATGGTAAAAAACAACAATACATTAAATTTTATATTGGAAAATGTTCTGCCTCGATTATTTTAGAACATAACTTTTTGACTCAGTTATTTTGAAACGGAAGGAGTATTTAGATTATCTCAAAGGGAACAATAACCTCACATAGAGTGACAAAAACTTCAAAAGACAGGTACAGGTTATTCCAATGTAGTAGTAAATAGAACCACTTTATAATTGTACTGCAAGTTTTAAAACTCATACAATGTACGCAATCCATATGCATCTTGACACATGAGAATGAGACCACAACAAAAACCCCCTACCCTACACATCCCATACAGGTGGTGGCATGTTTGAACCCGAAAAAGAAAAAGAAAAAGAATTAATGCAACAATCCTACAAGTAGTGAAAACCTTTCAGTTAACAATGCTGATTAAGTAGTGAAAACCTTTCAGTTAACAATGCTGATTAATAATTATCTCTATATCTACAAACTAAATATACTCCTCCCTTATTCTACTTTTTTGTGGTATACGCCAAGAAAATTATCCTTCTCTTTCATTTGGTCTCGGCTTGCCATCTGGAGCTATATTTGTCTTCTCTTCTTCTCTCAATTAATAATTATCACAATTCAAACCACAGATTTCCAGCACCGGGCCGTCCCTTGATACAAACGGGTTGACCCGAACCCAAACAAGTGTCAGTAAAGAAGCCAGCAGGACTGACCATACCACAATAATTGTTGGTGTCTTTTCTTGTTTACCAGTCAATCCCTTGAGGAATGGATAGAGATGGAGAATAACCCAGACTGCAAAAAACAATCTTCCGAATAATGGTCCCCATGAATCATACCCGTTGTTCACTGCGTCTGCTACGCCGATTATGACACCGATGATGTTTATGATCAATAATGTTGTTGGAGGGACTAATAATGATGTCCATTTTAAAATATAAAGCTCTGAGAACGCCCCGTCGTCTGCTGCTTTTGAGGTGACTGTGAAGTTAGTGTCTACACCGCCTAATACTTTGAGCAAACCTTGGAAGAGAGCAAAAAGATGTGACGAGACACCGCCAATCACCCAGAACTGCTCGTTTCTCCACCAATCGTCGATTCCAACACCACCCCATTGCATTTCAAGGATGCCCGTCGCAGCAATTGAGATGAAGAGTGCAATAAAGATCACGCCCGCATAGTTGCTAATCTGTACACGAAACAAAAGTCAGCTAAGAAACACTATTGGGAAATAAAAGCAAACACCTTTTGCGCAGGTAGCTTGACAAATGTCCCTGGTTTACTACCGTGCCTTGGGAATTAGCCTTTTTTGTGAAACCACAGTGGCAAAAGGTATTTAACCAAGAAATACACATTAAGGCACGTTTACAAACCTCTGGAACGATGAATTTGCCGGTGAGAAGGCAGACAGCAGGCAAGGTACAGTAAACAATCAAAGGGATGGAAGTAAACGGATAAACAACCGAGTTTATGTATGAAAGTCGCTGCAACCATTTCAATCCACCACCATAGCCATACCAAATCGGACAGTGCTTGCTCATGAAGATCTCTACAGATCCAAGAGCCCACCGAAGAACCTGGTGTAGACGATCAGAAAGATTAATGGGAGCTGAACCCTTAAATGCAGGCCTCTGAGGAACACAGTACACGGAGCGCCAACCATGGCAATGCATCTTAAATCCTGTCAATATATCTTCAGTAACAGAACCATATATCCAGCCAACCTGTTCAAACAAAAACCATAAAGTAAGGACGAGAGCCAAAAACCATCACGACATTCATTAGAAGATGTTTGACAAATAGCTTAGTTGCACATACCTCTTTTCCCCAGTCTGTCTTATCTTCATAACCACAGCTGATAACATGAATAGCTTCATTTAAAAGCATTGCAGAACTTGCATCATTAGGAACTCCGCCCATATCCAACGTTGTTGAAGCTACAAAGACAGGAGATTGCCCGAACTTTTTCTGAAGTTTGGCTTGGAGGACTTGGACTGCATTTTCAGGTTTTGTTTCTGCAATGAATAACTAACTTTAGCTTCATTCTTATTGGTGTGGTATGAGCTTGCATACTTTTCTTCACATGAGATTGTATTCCGTAAAAGCAATGAACTTTAAAAACACAGTTTCAGAAAATCCTTCACTCTCACTATTCATAACAAAAATCAGTTTGAAAAGAAACAGAATCAAAGGGGTACGTAGTGCAGTATAATGCATAAATCACTATGTTCAGAACGGGTAGTAAATCTTACCTTCGATTTTCTCTTCAATGGTTTCAAGAGCGTATACTTGCTTAGATGTCTCTTTGTTCTTCTGCTTCTTTTTATCGACTTTCCTTCCTTTTCCTTTATTTTTCTTACGAGAAGAGCAGCAACACGAACAGCACCACCATTTTGGCCAGCAATTGCAGGTTTTACTTGGTGGCTTTTTGCTGACAGGCGCATCGCTGCCATACAGTGCTTGCCTTCTGAAGACACACCCCGTGCCAACGTATATTGGTCCTTGCAAACCGTCTAAACCTTTCATATTAATCTGATAAAAAACAGTAAAACATCAGATTCTAAAAATAAAAAAGCAGACAAGAATATAATTTGCATAAACATCAGGGTGTGTTATGGTACATACATCAAAAAACACGACGTTTCGATTTGAATATCGATCGTGACGGTCAATCCCGTCGAATCTTTGAGGAAACTGCACATAGCATATTTTCTTCCCCAACGTGGGATCCATCATGAAACACATGGCTTCTCTCAGTGCCTTGCTATTGTTGATATAGTGATCACAGTCAACATTAAGAAGGAACGGGGCGTTTGATATAACAGCTGAAACCCGCATCTGGAAACAAGACGGGTGACAAAAAAAAATTTAGTATAAACACAACTGGTACAATTACGCGCAACTTTCTTGCCCTCGACTCTACTCGCACCTTCCTCTCAAATCCCTTAACCAACAAGTCTTCAACCTCATAACACCCGAAAACGTTCGAGATGAACAAGGTGTTGTAACAGGTTATATGAAATTGCCTCAAATAAGATATCTAATTTGTCATATATGAATGGAGTTGAGCACTCGGGTTTAGAATGCATGTCTAGACTGAAACATGGCAAGTTCAGCCAAAGAACTGCGGCTTAATTTCTCCCTTCAGTCTCCACTACTTACACAATGAGTACCCCGACCACAAAATTATAGCAGAAATGCCCTTTAAAGAGAGGCTTACCAAAGCATTCATGGCACCAGCTTTCTTGTGGTGATCGAATCCAGGCCTCTTTTCACGGGAAACATAAACCAGTTTAGGCAATTCATTTCCTTCAACATCACGAACGCCGTCATTTCCAAGGAATACCTACAGAAAACAAAAAAAAAATGATAAAGAGTACGTTATCCACAAGTTCAAATGACAATTATAACGTACATTTGGAAAAATACAGCTAGTAAACAACACATTGCACGAGAACACAACCCAACGCCTATGATATCCAGTGACAATAACCAGCATCTATAGCAGATTCCAACCAATTAAAAGATAAGTAAGCACTCAGAAGATTTGTTTTCTAATGGAATCTAACATTTCTATAAATTTGAGTAACCATCAAATGTAGATCACGGTAATAGTTTCGGTAGTCAGAGACTAAAGGATCATGAGTTAAGTCGCATCTAACTACTGACATTACATATACATTATTTACTGTCTCAAATTCAAGCACCTAAAGAATTTTCAAGATAAACAAGATACCCCAACTAATCTAGGCAGACAAGAAACAAAATTTTAGATTGACCGTGCTGAATGTAAATGAACTCACAGAGGAAAGAACACCTTACCTGTATCATACCAGGGTGATCTCGAACATTATTACCAGGCCAAGGGGTTCCATCCTGCATTGTCCAGCCTTCCTCCGGTACCTTTTGTGCCATGGAAACCAAACCATTTATCCGAACTTTAAATTCTTCATATTCTCTCTGTATAAGAAGAAAACGAACAGTTATAAAACATGTCAAGGAAATCAAGATCAACTGATTCTCAAATAATGGGCATGAACAATATGTCTTAAAAACAGTAATCATAAAACCTTCATTGCACGTCTCTCCCTGACAAAAGCAGGATGGACTTTATTTTTCAGATAGTCAATCTTCAGTGAGAAGTACCATTCTGGAGCACGTGGCTCTATATTGTACTTCTTGCAAAAGGGAACCCATTTACGTGCAAATTCTGATGTTTCTGATAGTGCCTCAAAAGTAAGCATAGCCGCACCATCATCCGAAACATAACAAGAAACGTTGTTGACAGGGTAGTCCACAGCCAATATAGAAAGAACAGTATTGGCAGTAATTAGAGGAGGTTCTTTCAAGGGATCAACTGTACTAACAAAGATGTCAACAGAAGCTAGCTCTGATGGCTTCCCTTCTTTCTCGTATCTGAGAAAATACCCCATCAAATCTCAGTAACCAAAGACGCTCAAAACAATGCTGTTAAGAAGTAAAGTAAAAATGGAAAAAGTAAAGGAGGAAAACAGGGGATTTTTGCATTATTTTTCTTTACTCTTCCTGGGTTTGGGGTTCTTGAGGACGGGGGTGTATACAATACATGATGAAATGGCAGTGTACCTGAGTGACAGCCGATCAAGGTATGTTTCCCGCTCAATTGGACACCATTTTGGAAACTGATCTAAAATCCATGAAACAGCAAACCAGATCTCACATATAACTGATGTCAACCACAGACCATAAGCATCCTTAACGGGATGGAGTATTCTATACTGAAAGAAGAAGCCTAGAACAACAAGGCGGAGTAGAATTATCAATCTGTAGGGATTTATTTTGCTTGATGAGATGGGTAATTTCCTTGAAAGTGGTTGACGCCCTTCGTCCATCCTGCCATAATACATTTCAAATAATTGATGAGTACAAGAAAAATCAGCAAAGCATCCAAAAATTTCAGTTGCCATGGAACAGATTATGCCTGAGAAAATAAAGCATTGTATTCATAAGGCCCCACAACCTATGTTGGTCTAACTAATCATTAGATTTAGTTAGTAAAGAATATGCCAAATACCGGAGATACAACCGGGAACCCTATATAAGTATTTGGGGGCACTACAAGTCAAGGAAATTTCGATGGAACAGATTTGTATAAATGCTTATCAACACACAAATTCTTCAATGCACTATATCAAAAATCCGAGACAAGTGTTTATCAAATCTACCATGCCAGTTACAAAACATACAGAAAACTAAAGATTTATACACAATTCACCATATCCATCGGTTTAAAGATTATAAGCTGTGATTTTGTAAGACCCCCCAAAAAAAAAAAAAAAAAAAATAATGTATCTTTCACGATTAAAAACAAACAGAAAGAAATAAAATTAAAATGGCACCAAATTCCTTACATGGGCATATCGGGATCATCAGATTCACCCCCTCCAAAGTTGCCACCAGAGGTCTCTCCTTTATGCTTGACCACCTGTAGTTTGTCATTTTGTCGTTTCTTCCACTCCTCCATCCTGTCCTTCCATGCAACACTTCCATACCCATATAAGGCAATATCTTTCTGTGGAGCCAATGGTCTTGGTTGCACTAAAAAATGTAACAGGGATTTATTTCAACCAAATTTAAAAAAAAAAAATTATCTGTAGGACATACCACTAACAACAAAATGAATGAAATAACTCACAAGACACGTTTGCATCCGGAGACGATGAATGTACATTGTAAGGATTGCCAGAAAATGGAGGCACAACAAGGGCATGTTGATTAGAGGAAATTTGTAGATCCTGAAACAACAAAAGTAAAGTGCATAGTAAGCTCCATAATGAAAGTCTGCGTATTTACAACTGGTAAGTGCAAAGGAAGCTCAAATCCAACGTAGGAAAACAGTTACCTCTTCACCATAAGTCAAGAGGGGGATATCAGGATTGAGAGAAGAGGATTCGCGTCTGTATCCTGACGAGCTTGCAAGACCACCACGTGCAGATAGGCTCGAAGCATTTGGTGGGAACAGATTGTCACTTTCTCCATAATCGAACTCATTTTCCAGATCATCATTGTCATCCTCTTCCTCATCTCCCTCAACCCTTGGACTACCTGCATTGCATCACTTCTATAGCATAAGCTTGTTGACAAAAAATGAATTGTGCATGATCATTGGAAATAAACGGGCAACCGGTGATGGAAGTATCCTGTGTATGCGGGGTCTAAGGTATGGTCAGCCATTAAGGCCTAATATATGCAGCCTTAGCTTAAATTTCTAAAATATAAGAGACGGATTCCAAAGCTCGAACTCGTGACCTCTGGTCACCCCGCAAAAGCATATACAGATAGATGCATTAAGGCTCTACTTGTGAGATTGAATATATATGACAAAAACAAAAAACAGACAGAACAGAACCTTTGAGACGCTTGTATCTAATTTTGCATTGAGGACAAGCTTGATTTCCCTCCCTTCTTTCATACTCGTAACACGTTCTGCAAACAGGGAAAGCGCACTCATTGCAGGCAACAAAGAGTTCACCATCGACGGTAATCTCCACTTCATCACCGCAAATCTGGCATGTCTGGCCACTCAATTCCCTGACAGATTTGATCTGGAAAAAATATTGAACCGCAGAACAAAATTATTAAAATTGAAACTAACAAAAGCACTTATTCGACTAATACAAACGTACATAAGTGAGCACTGAGCACCAGGGTTTTAGTTTCTTCAAGACACCAACAAGTACTTTCACCACCCAGAGTCACGTGATTTTATAACGATTATTGATTAATTTCCTAAAACAGAGTCTGAATAATAAGCTACCACTTTCCTTAACTTAAGAGCCATTGTACAGCTGATTTTTGCTAACAAATTATACAGGACAGACACTTGAAATATAGATATAATCCATGCAACATAGACATAATAAAATCCATACCAGTAGAGTTCACAATCAATTATGTAATTACACTTATCCGTGAATTAAATAAACACTTGCAGCACAATAAACAATGCAAATTAGATTACTTTTTCCAGAAAACGTTGAATAGAGATAAATTACAAAAACAAGATACAAGACTGTCTAGCTAAAACATTAATAACCACAAATTCCATGCATCCTAGCAAAAAGAACCACTGACAAATCATAAATCAAGTTTACATGAATCCATGAAAAGCATGCCAACATTCAATCTTCATCCCTTAAATCATCATTTCTCATTATGCCGCTAAACAAGGAAAAAGGAAAGGAAAAAAAACATTAAAAAAAGGTGAGCTTATCCATTAACCTCCCACCGACAAAATCCCTGTATTAGCCACACACAAAAAATAGAAACGGTGGGATAGAAAAGCCAAGCACGAAACGTCACTGGGAACACTTAAAAAATAAAAATAAAAAGAGACTGAAGACGCAGAGCAAATTTCTCACAAATCAACATCTAAATAGAAAAACAGCAACAGGCATTTAGTGAAAATCCATAATCAAAATGCATGAAAGATTCAGAAATGTACAGGAAAAAAAAGAAGATGTAATGGGTTTGCCAAAAAAGCAAAAGAAAAGAATCAAAAGGAGGAGTCTTTAGGTAACCAAACCTTTCCAATGTCATCAGCATTGATGAGTATAAACTCATTCCTGTTGTGAGACCCGGCAATTAGTCTCCCACCTGTATTCATCATCATGTTTCAACCCAGAAACACAAAATCGTTGTCCAAAACCCAATATTCCTGTGCTGAAAACTCACTAAAATCTAGATCCCAGAAAAACCCAGTTAAAGATCAGTCTTTGACCGCATAGATTGCACTGAGATACGACCACACAAAAAAAAAAAAAGCCTCGTTTTCGGTGGTGGGCGCTAAAATATAAGTCTTGAATGCAAATGTAACTCCCTCAGAGGACGACCAAAAGCCAAAGCACGCGGTTTAATAACCCAAAAATAAAAAATAGCATATATTAATTGGAAAGGAAAATTGAATATTGTGGCATTAATGATTGCAATAAACTATATAGCATAGCAGTGCTGCTACAACACAATGAAATAGAATCTTATGAACATGCAATGAATCGATTTTAGAGGATACTATATTTTATGCCAGTGAATATTAAAAATAAAGGAAACAAAATCAAAGGGAAAGAAAGGGAGATTGCTTGATTTGTGTACTACTAGAAGCTAAAAGATAAAAGATTGCTGTAATTTAGCTGGAGTGGACTTTCAGACTTAAAAAAGAAGGCACGCGATTTGAGTGAGAGAGAGCCTTCATCAAATCCGGACGCGTAATAGAAAAGATGAATTGGAAAGTGATGCTGGCCGGTGGTTGAGCTTGAGTCAGTGGATCTTGTTTTTTTTTTTTTTTTCAAGAAAACTCAACATTGTATTTCACCTTTTTGCCATTTTAATAAAAAAATAAAAAAAAAAAAAAAAAATTGGCAACAAGACATTGGCCAGCAAGTATTGTGGTCATTACTCTGAACGTTTTTTTTTTTTGTTCGAGTCTCGTTGAGGGAAAAAAATATGTGTGTATATATCTTTTGTATCTGTAAAAAAAAATCTTTGCAAATAAATTTTGATGAAATAATGTTTATATTTTTGTGTCGAATAACATTAATTTATTTATTAAATTATTTTAGATTATCTTTTCTTTAGTGAATAAATTTCGTTGTAATAATGTTTATAGTTTTGTGTCAAATAAAATTAATTAATTTATTAAATTGTTTTAGAATGAATTAAAGAGAGGAAACTAGTAGGTCCAAAAACATATTCCCATAAAAGAAACAACTATAACCTATTGGAAAAACCTAAAAAAGTCTCTCGGTTTCTATTTAATTGAGTCATTTGTTAAAATCACATATATTAAAAATGTTAAGTAATGCATTTATTTTAATAATAAATTAATTAAAAATCTTGAATATAATTCATGTAGTCTTGTTTTTATTTATATTTTTGAGAAACGATTTGTTTTATTCAATGCATTGAAGCCAAAGCTCTTACAGAAAAAAGTGATACAACGCAAAATCGGGTTTTATTGTTCGTCTATGCCCCAAGCCAATATAATACTCCTCGCTCTATCTAGCATTTGCACAATGAATATAGGGTGGGGGGGCGGGAGCCTCATTCTCCAAAAAGTTGTTCCTCCAGTACCATATACCATAGATCGTTTTCCTCCGGATGTATCTTCATTTAGTTGTTCCCATGGGGGGTTGGACCGTCTTCAGAATTATTTTGATCCATTCTAAAGTTGTTGATGTTAGGAAATCTACGCAGGAACACAGCGGAATTCATAAATTTATTTCCTTTTAACCAGGATCGACTTCGTTTAAACAACGAGCATAAAAGAAGTAGACGGGGGTTACATTGTTTGATCTAAAAGATCGACGCTTTGACCGTCTAAGGAGAGTAGCGATGCATGGAGCCGTCCAAGCGTTTGGCCTCTACCGCTCCACACGAACAACCCGCCGGAATCCACCATTGGATTGCTACTAGAAAAATCCGGTTGCTAGACCGGCCTTTTCTCTCTCTAAATCTCTCCAGAAGAAGCTCTCTAATTTTCACAAGAACTATTAGCTCTTGGGATTGTGTCGTACAAAAGAGCTAGTCAAACCTCCCTTTTATAGGGTGACATGCGCCCCATGCACTTCCCAATCTGATTGAGATTAGCTTCTACTAGATTGATGAGAAAGAAAACATTTTCCTAATAAAATAAGGAAAATCTCTATCTCATTTAATATTCAATATCTTATATTAAATATATATATATATATATATATATATTGAATATATCTTATTATTACCATAAATCTATTTTTCCAAAAATCAATTAATATCCAATATTAATATTATGGTAATCTTATTAATTAAATTGCACAATTCAAGTACACCAAAAGATGGCGCCACATGTATAAATCAATACACATATACTTAATCAACATGATCAACTAGTTAGCCAAATTTACGTGTGTCATACACACACAAATTTTCGGCCACAAATATATTTTTTATATATATATATATATAATTAATCAACATAATTAATATCTTGTATTATATTTATTCAAAATAAATAAATACCACTATATTAATTTACCACTATAACCTTTATAGTATGAGATAAGCTCTTTCCTTATTTGGTTATCAACTATAACCACATTTTAATCCGACTTGATGTTCATATGTGTGTGACCTGATAAGCTTCCGAATATATTGGCTGTAGGTACAAAGTGCAAATTACAAAAATGCCCTTCATGCCTAACGATCACGGGATAATGTCCAGCAACACACCGTGACACCAATCATTGGAAGAGTCAAATGCAATGACTACTACCTTTCATGTGAAACGGTTACCGTGTAAATAGAATCCTATCGCTATAATAATATACATACGGTCGTACGTCGAGTGTCAAACATCAACGACCGTATCTTATAATCTGGATATCATGCTCTCTCGAAGTAACTCATTTACTTCCACTTTGCAAAGATTCACGAGAGTAAGACATTCTTTATAATAAGGCCCTTTCGTATATTCACCCCTACTATTAGAGTACGCGATTTTCGGACGACCAAACATGTATACTCCGTATTCTTCAGTATCACATTCAATCACTACCGCATGATCGCCCCATGGCTAGGGAAACCTCAATAGTGTCAAAGCATTACAATCCACACCGTGATGCCATGTAGACTCCGGTCCTAAGGATAATTAGACAACCGTCACATAGTGTGACACTTAACAGTGTAAGTGAGTCAGTGTAACGTACGTATTCTCTAATACACGTCCACGCACAGTCCAAGTGTCTCTACACTTCGATAGACGAGAGCTATCTCTGCCCTTAAAGACATAAGACATCCAATATGTGCTAACCTGTTCGTACTATGAATGCCCTGTTTAATAGTACATCAGCCTAGAGACATTTAAGTATCAAACTTATTAAAGTGATTAGAGATCTCATCAACCATAATCGCCTATCATGGTTTCTCTATCATAGTTTAATACTAAGGACGTTATCATATAACAATTCACAGTTGGTTCTTTAAAAGAACAAACTTATGACAACAGAAAAGTCATTTATTATATATGTATAATCATAAAGAAATAGTAGAAATGATCCGACCGGTCGGATTCGGTCCAATCCGATTAAGTTTATGACACTATTTCAACAGTTGAAGCACCGAAGAAAATCTATTTGCAATGGGGCTCTAGATATCTGTCCCAAATAGCCTTGAGCCACTCACAATCTCTCAAGGCGTGCAGCGAGGATTCTTCCTCAAATCATGGCTCACATGAGCTTGTCCAAACAACCTGGCAATTATATAACAATGCATTAACCGGTAAAGCATCATGACAAAGAGTCCACATGAAGTGATTCCCTCCGCTAGGGCCATTGATAGCGCCATAAAAAAAACGGACACATCAAAATGTACAAGACATTTTTTACACTATTGATTATGATGTGTAATTTATTGATTTTTCTGGATCTCGTAAAAGTTAATGGTGTAAAATCGTGTTGTAACATTAATCGATATAGATAAAGGTAAATTAGAAAAAAAAAAAAAGTATATAATGTTGCAATGAAAATAAAATTGCATCAAAAAAAAAAAAATTTGGCAACTGCCTCACTTAAAAAGAGTTTGATGGGGTATTGGGTATAAAGAAAGAAAAGTTTCATTAACATTCTGATGGGGTATTTCATTAAAGTTAGTTGTTAATTAAAATAAAACATATATTAAATCTATTTTTCTATTTCCTTTAATAAATCTCCTTTTCATTTTCTAAATAACCTATATATTTATAAAATGGTTGGACACTTGGACACCAACTTTTTTCTCTATATTCTTACGTTTTCTTTTTGGTAATTCATCATGACACCAAACATACCTTGAATATATCAACAACAACAAAAAAAAAAAAAAAAAAAAAAAAACTTACCCGAATTTTTAACTTAAAAAAATTATCATATTTAAATGAACCATTTTAATCTAGATTAAAAAGTTGTAGTAGTAGTAGTAATTATTCTCTTTTAATCTCATTTACTCATAGTACAAACAACTAAACATGTTCCAACAATATCTCATTTATTACATTCTATTTTTAAAAATAACTTTCCTAATCAAACGGAAGTATAAATAACTAAATAAGTATGATAATGACAAAATAAGAAACTTTTTTTATATTTTATATCGGCAAATAGTTTGCAACAAAAGTAGGAAGAATGAAAAAATACACACTGCATGTGAAGTGCTTTGAAAGGTGGACAAAAAGCACTAACTATAACGTGAAAAGGTCATTGTCCAATAATTATTTTCATAAATATTTTATTTAATATATAACCGACATTGTTCAAATATTCATAGAAATCTATCTATTCTAAGACAAAAAAAAAAAAAAAAACACAATGTTTGATATCATATATATATATTTTTTATAATGTATATTATGAAATAATTAATACAATATAATATAAGTAATATTAATAAGATTTATATCAAACACACGTCAATGTCAGAGCATTTATGTTCATTTCTTTCTTTTTTGGTGAATTTGGAACACAGCTGTAGTGCAGCTCATGATGATAATATATGTTTGATGTTGATGTTGCCCAACTTTGAGCGGGAGATTATTGTGTGGTGTTTCCACACGGTGTGGAGACACCGTGTGACACATCACACATCTTCATTCTGTATTAAAACTGTGTGGTTCTGATCGTTTTACCCGTCATTTCACTTCAAATTCCTTCACCACACAATAACTTTCCACTTTGAGCTTGTTGGTGAATTCATAATTGAAGTGTCATTGTTAAGTTTTTAACATCTTGCTTATGTCACATTTAAAAAAATTGTTTTTACTTTTTATTATAACCTTTGAGATCTTTTTTAAAAAAAACATATTGAAATAAACATCTAACTTGTATATCTTTCTTTCGTTTTAATTTTATTTCAATCATACTTAATTTACAATTTTTTTTATTTTTTATCTTAATATACATACCCTATTGCAATGATACGAGGACCGCTTGTCATATAATTAAGCACTACAATGTGTTCTCCATTATCGGAATCATATGTGTCTGGTTGTTTTAATCGGAGACCATGATAAGAACAAAGGTTTTGGGTTTTTTTAATAAGATTAAGGGGTTGAGATTTGTAACATATGGTAACAAAGTCTCCAAGTCGCAGTCTGATTGCACTATGAGCCCTCAGGCATTCATTCACTAGATAGTGTGCCGGATGCATGAATCCCTTAAACACGCGCTTCTTCCTGTGTTTCAGACTTCTGAGCTTTCTTGAGGACCGAGCTAGATAATCAAATAAAGCAATCAAGTCGTTGGAATCTGGGTGATAAGTCAATGTGTTAGAGCCAAAAAAATTCGATCAGTATCAAAAATCAAAGGTTGCTTTTATCCTTTAATATATTTTGTTATATTTATTATATAGTGAGACTTTTGATCAGAATATGGCTGCATAAAGTATATGTCTTCATATTCAACTTCATCTTTAGTGGGTCTTGAAAAATTTAATTTGTATCATACTCCACCCATCAGGTTGGTGTCATCAGTCCATATCAAAGGTGTGTCTATAAAACGCGGTGACGTATTTGGAGTTTAAAATGTCCAGAGAGGCTTAATGTTATTCTTTGGGAGGCACGGAGAAATAGCTTAAAACCAATGGGTTGATTGCTTCTCGTATTCCAGAGGCGTGTTCCTCTTGTCCTATATGTGATGCTACCATTGAGACGAATCTTCATGCGATGAGAGATTGTGGATGGATTAATACGGATTGGAAGGTGCTCATTCCGGCAAGTAGACATGATCGTTTTTTCGACTTCAATATGATTGATGCTTGGATTGATTTCAATCTTTCGCAGGAGCTTTGCAGCGATTCCTTGGGCATGGAGTGGAAATACATCTTCCGGAAAACCATTGCAAGTGCTTTGGTTTTGGAGAAATAAAAATCTTTTGGAAATATAGATGATATACCAAGAACTAATTTTTTGATTTCTAATTTTATTTTACCGCACTGTCTCATTGCTTCTCTCATGAGATCATTGTTTAGATTTTATTTGGTAGGCATTTTTGCCCCCGTTATATGGTACGCATGGTGTACAGTTTTTGATAATATATATCCAAGATCTTTTTTTCCGGAAAAAAATAAAATGCGGTGACGTGATATTACAAGCCTTATATTATTACTTTATTAAATAATTTGAAATGCGGTGTTTTGAGCGTGTTGTTTTGGCGACGACTTATTATGACAACCCCGAACTTTTATGTAAAATCCATATGAGTTAAATTGTGTTTTGAAAAGTAATTTATTTACCATATTTTCTTAAATCAAAGCTTTTTTAAAATAAATTAAGAGTTTATTCGTCGCTAAGTTAATTAAGGAAACTTTCATTTACATTGTTGAGAGTCTATAAAATGACCTCAAGTCACCCCAAGGCCTCAATTTTCCATAAGCTTAAAGGTTTCTCTGGTTTTTGAGTTTTGAGAAACCCACATCGACAACTCGGTTGTTTAGTTTTCGTTTGCTTTCGTGTTTTTATTTCCAAAAGCTAGACAGTGCCGCTTCAGTGGGTTAGTATCTCATCCAGTGGCGGACCCAGAAAATTCTTATGGGGTGGTCTTGGTACTCACTTTTCAAATGAATATATACCTCTTGAAAAAGAAAAGGAAAAAAAAAAAAAAAAAACCGGATCAAAATTTCATAATCACAAGCACATAATAAGTAGGAGCTAAAATCTGTTTTCGTGATCTTAAAAGTAAATGATTAGGTTTTGTCTTTTATAAATATATAATAAGATAATTGGATTTTGTTTTGGTGGTTAGATTTTCCAAATTTTATGATTAGATTTAGATGTTATAAGGTGAAAAAAAAAATAGATATAGATGTTATAAAGTGGGAGAAAAAATAAATTTTATAACGTCATAAAAAAACATCCGACTTGAACATAACATAGAAAAGGAAAGGAAAAAAAAATTCAGCCTATGAGAATCGAACTCATGCCTCTGCGAAACAAAACAACACCTTATCCATCAAGCCGATTGTTTGAATTCACTTTATTGAGACATTTTAAATAATAACATCAATATTACTTGAAATATATATATATATATATATATATGTATTTTTTTTTCCAAAGTTGGGGTGGTCTTGAGACCACCCAACCACATGGGTAGTTCCACCCCTGATCTCATCTCAGCGAGCCCGCCGAAATACAACAAAAAGTTTTAATAATGTTGTCGGAAAACATGTTGATCATAGTGTTGAGTTTGATTCGGTTCCAGAAGTTGTTTCGAATCCGGAATTGTCTTTAAAAGCTAGAAAAGGCTTATATTTTCATTGTTTTGATCATGATTAGAACTCGTTTGAATGTAAAGTTCATGTTAGAATATATATGTTTCTTATTCGTAGATTCTCGTAGAATCGAATAGTAGTTGATGTTGGAGTTGCGGTTTGGTTCGTATATTTGGTATTGATAAGTAATGGGGTTTTCTTATAAAGAAAACTTGTTTTCATTTACTTTTGTTCCCTTTAGGGATTTGTTTTTGAAGTTTTGCATCAAATATGTTAGTTTAGAATTTAAGTGTATGCGTATGCCGGTCTATTGCTAAAGCAGAGGTTGAATCTGAAAACTTTCCGGTCTCGCCCTGGATGGCTTAGGCCATGCCCAACGATCTGGGTTGAGTCTAGGAGCAACCTTTGGTTTTGTTTTATGTAACTATATTCTATGTTATACAAAGTATTTTCAAGTATCCTGCATTGCTAGAAATTTACGCAAATCATTTTTGAGCTTTTTCAAATGCTAGTTAATCGGAGATAAGGTTTGTAAGTTGGGAGTGGGTATGGTTTTGGCACTTTTGTGCTAACTTGGGTTTTTAGAAATCCATAAACAATGAACTTGACTTAGTGTTGTGTGTAAGATAGTTACTTATTGTTAGGAACTAAATAATAAACATGGTGGATTGTATCGAGTACTGTGATTAAGAATCATGTTGAATGTATGTCTAGTTACGTTACCCATGTTATTAACGCGTTGCATTTAATCGAGTACCGTGATTTTACGTATCATGTAGGACGTATATCTAGTCATATAACACAAGTTGCACTATGGCCTCTTAATGGGGTTTCACCATTGTATCATTGAATACTCGGTTAAACCTTTCTACCATGTGTACACCATTGATGTTATACATGGGATACACAAGTTATGTGTCTATGTAAGCTATGTATTGCAATGCAACAACTGCAAATAATACAAACATGAACATGTACATAGGAATATACGTAGATTTATGAACAAAAAGTAGGATCATGTTTTGTTATGCATCACCAATTGTCTCCTAAAAGTAAGGTGTTATGACATGCCTTTAATTTTTTTTTGATTTTGTTGTTGTTGTTGTTGTTGTTGTTGTTGTTGTAAAGTTTGGCAAAAAGACTCATTAATTAATATCTCACGGCATAACAAACATAAAATTCTCTTTTGATTTGATACTTCTTACTAAGTTTTGTGCACAAGCTTACTCCTTCATTTCTGGTTGAGAATTCTTCGCAAGTTTTAAGGGCAGGTACACGGCTACGAATAACAAGCATATGATGGATGATTGTTGTTCTGAGACGGTGCATCGGGGATAACCGGTTTCTTTGTTGTACGGACTGCGAGCCAAGTTTAATCTAGCTCGTTCTTATGGATATGTTGTCAGGGGCGGATACAGGATCCCGGGAGGGGGAGGGGGGGGGGGGGCGATAATTTAAAAAAAAATACAATCGAAAAATGTATAGTAGTGTTTTTTGGTCCGTTAGATCATCAAGGCAAGAAAAACTAATGTATATTGAAAAACCCGACTATATATTATGCGTTATATAATGGAAAAAAACAATACTATATTTCACAGAATCCGAACATAATAATCATTATACTACTATCAATAAATACTTCAAACATTACAAACAATAACTTTTAGGGAAATCAACACTTCAAATTTTATTATTATTTTGTTTAAAATGTTTCACTTTGGTAATAATTATGTATTTTTATTTACATGATAAAAGTTTTATGTTTAATTATCCGATTATTAGGGGTGAATATAAATTTTATGGGAAACGAAAAAAATACATAATACATATAATAGTGTTATTCTCCGGATACGAGGGGGACGAGTGCCCCATAAGCAAATGGTGCATCCGCCCCTGTATGTTGTACATGAGGATGCTTAGTACTGTTCTTTTAGTTAATTTACGAGTTAGTTGGTTCTCTTCTGATGAGTTTTTGCACTTTTATGGTGCTTCGGTTCTGCGGACATTAAGCCTTGGTCTGTGGATGCGAACGGTGTTGTACCTTGACGGTTTGTTCTACGAGTCTCAGCATGTTTTTTTACTTCCACGTCCTTTTTTTTACATTGATATGATGTCAGATTTACGTGGGTTTAGAGTCTTTTTTTAAAAGGCACGTGTCACGCATTTTACTTTCATTTAAGGACTCGGTATCCGAATTTCGGGAACATGAATTATACTTATAGGCCTTTTGTGAAATCATTGAAGCATGTAATATAAAGTCATAAATCTAGAATTCGAGGACTTATATATTTGAATATTAGAATGATATTTAAGTACCGAATTACAATGGTAACGTATTGAAAAAATGTTATATAATACGACCGTATAACAACATTTTGATATAATATGTATACAAGATAATGTTTTATTTGACAAAAACCATATAAAAAACTACCACTTATTTTATTACATTAAGTCGCACTAGCACTTAAAAGTTCTTACAGAAAATCCAATTGTACATAGCATATTGAGTGATTACTCAAAACAATTTACAAAAACTTAGAGCACTTGAGATACTGTAAAATTTCTTTATATCTACCGTATTCTTACATATTTTGTAATTTTTATTTGTTAGACCCGTGCGCAATTAAAATAAATAAACGAAAATTAAATCAACAATTTTATTTAATATATTTAAATGACTATATTACAATAGTAATTGAAATAAAATCGATGCAAATACAAAACCAGATTTAGTCGAAAACTCGCTTAAGACAATTTTGGCCCGGTATGTACACTCGGTTGTTACCAATTGTCTCCCGTAACTCGGTTATACTGCTCAAGTAAGATTTGAGACTTGAACCACAGAACTCAAACTCAAACTCCCCAAGATAATTTTGGCCCGTATGTACTCGGTTGTTACCAATTGTCTCCCAGGATAACTCGAGTACTGTTCAAGTAAGTACTTGAGACTTGAACCACAAATGAACTCGACAATGCCTGAATCTCTTCACTTGATCCAGTCCGTTGTTACCAATTGTCTCCTGAACTCGACAATCCACTAACTCCTCGACAATGCCTGTAATCTCTTCACTTGATGCAAGAACAAGTATGTATGTATGCACGGTGTTGTATCTCTTCACCATTGATGCAAGAATATAGCAGAGGACATGGATGTATGCAATGAATAACCTGTTTGTATTTCTATGTTTGTGTGTTTTTTCTTCCAAGAATTCATGTAGCTCGTTTATATAGCAGAGTGTTTTTCTTCATGGAAAAGCGAGATGACATGGAAAACTGATGGAAATGAACGAATTTTCGAATGAATGTCATAAATATCATCATTATGTTGGAACTTGGATAGAACATGAATACAGCCTTACTCTCAAAGCAGATCGAGCCTCACCAAGAACCCTTGATTCAGACCAGAACTCGATCGTGAACCTTCAAACCGAGCCGCATTCGTGTATGCGCGAGACACGCTGGCATGCACAAGCCCAAGGTAAATCCGATTGGATTTGCACCCTCCTCGCGCCAGTGAGAAGCGGTGTATAATGTTGGTTTTTATTCCAACTATACTAAAACAATATCATATAAATATTGCTTCTTTTCCTTCTTCCAACCAATGTGGGAGAAAAGTTTCTTCCCATTTTTCCTTTTCATAACACACACTTAAGCCCAATGTTTCCAATATGACATATCATCAATTTTCCAACAAACCGACTTTAAGCGTTAATTTCTCATTCACTCGTTATCCGAATTGAATGATTCCAAATCTGAAATCATCTACGACTCACGTAATTTTTAGAATTAATAAAACATTACATATATTCTATACAAGAATATATCCAAATACGCTACAAAGTCATCATCAATAAAATGATTATAAAATCATTTTTAATTCATTTTAAATTCAATTCCACATTTTCTCCAACACATACTGCAGAAAAATAAACAGTCTGATCATCAAACACTGCAAAATATCGTGCCTTCCAAATCCCCCACATAAGCGATACAAATCTCGCGGTCTTGAGCACCCTGATCCTCGAGCAACCTCATAAAGAAGTCCGCAAAAGTGGCAGAGCGGAGCGCCCCAATACCCCATAAAATGATGACACCTGCCAGATTCTATCTGCCATAAAATAAAATGGTTTAATGAAATCTTAAATCGTCCTAATACCATAAAAAAAAGATTCCACTAGATTTCCATCCACATTGTCTATTTTCACGTTTTCCTTC
This sequence comes from Gentiana macrophylla, assembly GCA_026214975.1. Classification (NCBI taxonomy): domain Eukaryota; kingdom Viridiplantae; phylum Streptophyta; class Magnoliopsida; order Gentianales; family Gentianaceae; genus Gentiana; species Gentiana macrophylla. Next base: position 128,989,768 of record CM047808.1, on the reverse strand, counting down.
ATAAAATAATTGGACGAGTCAAGGTTCTATTCACCAAATAACTGAGATTTCTCCTGGGAAAAAAATAAATAAACTGAAAGATAAGATACTTGAATATTCCATGCTAACCGACAATCTTGTCATAATCGTTGTATTCTAACAAACATAATCTTTTATTTATTTATTTTTAAGAAAAAGGGTATTTTAAAAGGTAGTTAATTACTGGAATATTATATGGGAAAGACATTCTATCTGTCTTGAAACACAATCTAAACAACATTTCGTCATACACATCTGATATCCCTTTCCTACTTATTATACGCAAGTGCTAAATAAGATTTTGTGTCTCCAACTTTTTACCATTTTACCCGTCGATAAGAAAAAACTTTTTACCATTTTCACATTATAAACGTGAATACATACACTTTTTAAAGTTTTGCTTAAGGGAAACTTGAGTTTTTATGCTTAAAAAATTAAAAATTTGAAATATATGTGTCGTATGAGCTGAGGCTCATCTCTTTGAATCAATCGCTTGAGTGAGGCTTTTTCATCTCTTTGAATCGAATCAAGGGTTACCGAATTGAGGCTCACCTGCGAGAGTGAGACTGTTCATGTTCCTATCCAACTTTAAGTCGTGATTAAAGCTGAGGCTTTTAGCTTTCCAAGTTCCAACATAACGATAATATTTATGACATTCAATTCGAGCTGAGGCTGTTCATTTCCATCAGTTTTTCCATGTCCTCTGCTATATAAACGAGCTACATGAATGGGAAGAAAAAAAAAAAAAAAAAAGGACACACACAGAAAATAGAGAGTTCATAAATTGTGTCATACACATACAGCTTAGTTCGAGTCCATTCACGAGTCGAAGAGATTCTGGGCATTGTCGAGTTTATTTGTGGTTCAAGTCTCAAGTACTTACTTGAAACAGTATAACCGAGTTATCCTGGGAGACAATTGGTAACAACCGGGTACATACCGGTCAAAATTGTCTTAAGGATGTAGTTTTCGACTCGCCTCGGTTTTGTATTGCATCGTATTTTATTTCAATTACTATTGTAATCTAGTCATTTAAATATATTAAATAAAATTGTTGATTTAATTTTCGTTTATTTATTTTAATTGCACACGGGTCTAACAGTATGTACACGATCTCTAGCAGCATCGATTGAGTATGTGGCGGCTTTGGAGACCTATAGGGCGCAGGGCTCGGTCCAGCACTTGCCGGATAAATGGGTGAAGCCTTCAGAGGGGGTGATAAAAGGCAATGTGGATGCGCGTCAGTTACCGAGACAGGAGCAGGGTTGGGAGTTATTTTCCGAGATTCTCATGGGGCAGTTCTTCACACCTTCGCGTATCATTTTAATCCAGGGGACCCAGTGGAATACATGGAGCTTAAAACTATCTTCTTGTCTCTGGAGGAGGCGAGACACTTGGGAATTCAACGATTAGAGGTGGAGAGTGATTGCTTGGCGTGTGTTTCGTGTCTACGACGGCCAGTAGAGGATCTTACGGCTCAGAGTTGTTTTTTGCAAGACTGTTTGACCCTCTTATCCAGTTTTTCATCAGTTTCCTTTTTATTTATTCGACGTGTGGAGAATGTCCCGGCGCATCTTCTAGCTCGACATGCTTTGACAGTTACTTCTAGGACATCTTGGGGCGTCTCACCCCCTAATGACGTTTTGACCGCTTGTTTGGCAGATGTTGATTAATAAAGTTATTGTTTTCTCAACAAAAACAAAAACAAAAAAAAATCAGAAAAATTCGTACTGTATTTTTTTTTTATTCTACTCAATTATAAAAACAAATATATAGAAATCTTTGACCATATTTTTATTTTTATATCCTATATTTGACACGGTACCCTTTGTTTTTTTTTTTTTTTTGGAAAACCGGATCTTTATTAAACCTCAAAAATCAAAATATTTACATCTATGAGTTTGCTGCGTAATTAAAAGTGTAACTACACTACCAACTATTTTGGGAGTTAGAAAAAAAAAAAAAAAACACACTAGCTATTCCAAGCTATCTTCAATTCCTTTGCTTTGGTGATCGCACGCTTAATGAATACATCTTTCGGGGGGCATTGAATCCCGGTTTGGTGACGCTACGCTGTTACGCCAATGCTGTGTTCCCGTGATGATATCTCGAAATAGGAACTTCCATAAACTCGTATCATTTCCTCCCACAAAATCTTGTTTGAGGCGCAAGAATCCACCCATATGCGTCTTGCAGAAGTACCAAAAAATTGCCGATGGTGTCTTGGCACAATTATACTCTTCCAGATGGCATGAATCCATCTGCAATCACGGAAAACATGCAGTAAAGTCTCTTCGTGATTTCGACAAACCGAGCAGGTATCATCGTCTGTGACATGGCGATATGCAAGCAAACTGGCCGTAGGTAACGCCTCACGGCGAAGCAACCACAATAAAATATTACCTCCTTGGGGCCCTTTTATAGACCAGATAGCCATCCATTCTTTCTCCTCTTCCTTAGAGTAATCGTTACTCAGTTGGGCATGATATGCACTTGCCACATCGAACTTCCCCGAGGATGTGGCCGACCACTCCACTCTTCCCTCCTCAGTAGTTTTGAAAACCTCCCGGAGGCACTCTGTCGGCATACATATACTCCGCCACACAAAAGAGCAAGTTGGCTTCGGTTTGGAGAAAGGACTCCCGTACTTAGCCTTCAACACCGCACTCTCATTGTGCTATCTTTATCCACCGAGAATCCGCCAAGCCAATTTAGCTAAGAAGGCCACATTCATGTTCCGTGATCGCCTAATCCCCAACCCACCGCATGATTTTGGTTTGCAAATGTCCGGCCAAGCCACATAGTGCATGCTTCGCCCCTGTTCAGCACCAGCCCAGAAAAAAGTTCGAGCCAATTTCTCCACCTCATCAACAATAGCATTAGGTAGTCGGATCGTTTGCATAAAATAGTAAGTTATGGTCGTAAGAGCCGACTGAATGAGAATATTTCGTCCCGCTCTCGAGAGGGCCTTGGCTTTCCATACCTGAAGTTTCGCTCGCACTTTATCCAAAATGAAGCCGTAATTCGCCTTTCTAGTTTTCGCATAAAGTGGGACGCCCAAGTATTTTCCCAGATCAAAAGTGCGTTTCATCCTGAGTTTCCCCGCAATATCAGAGGCCACTGCGCTATTCACATTCGGTGAGACAAAAAATTTTGATTTAGAAATACTCACCTTCTGTCCCGAGACTGCACAGAATGTAGACAAAACATGCTCCATGATCTCTGCTTGCCCCACGGATGCCTCCGTAAAAAGTAACAAATCATCCGCAAAGAACAGATGAGAGATTTTCGGTCCCCCTCTAGAAATACGAAATGGTTTCCACCAACCAGACTGCACTTCCTCATCAATGGAGATGCTCAAAACTTGCATTACCAGCACAAACAGATAAGGGGCAAGCGGATCGCCTTGCCTGATGCCCCGCTTTGGTTGGAAATCCTCAATTGGAAGTCCGTTCGGAGAATCGAAAGAGAAGTCGATGATAGGCGTAACATGATCAACTCAATCGACTATCCGAGAAACCCGTTGCTCGCGATAATGTGAGTCGAAAAAACTCCGCTTTACCTCGCCATAGGCTTTCTCAAGGTCTACTTTAACAATCATGAAGCCCTTTTTTCCTTTTTTTTCTTACTCATCGTGTGAATCGCCTCCGAACCACAATTACATTATCTGCTGTTTGCCTCCCGGGATGAAGGCACTCGGTTGTTGGGTATTATGTTTCCAATCAAAGTTTTAACCGACCCGCAATCACTTTAGTTATGATCTTGACCAGTGACATTGGCAAGGGCTATGGGTCTCGCTTGATGTATCGACTCGGTGGCGTAACTTTCGGATCGGGGCCACAAAAATCTTGTTCAAAGCGTGGGGAAGCATTTATTTTGAAAAGCATGTGTAACAAAAGTCACAACCGACTCACCAACCACCTCCCAATTTTTTGGAAGAAAATTGAGGCAAACCATCGGGGCTGAGAGATTTATAAGCTCCCATTTCGAATCAATCGCTTTGCTTTAATTTGAAACACATCTTTGGCGGTTGAGAATTCTCGCGATCCGCATGAGAAAGTCTCGGGATCTCAAAATGTGGAGGAAGTGGATGGACCGGTTCCGCCGCATACAAATCAATATAAAACGACGAACAATCCTCTTAAGCTCCTCCTTATCTTGCCACCCAATTGCCATTCGCATCTTTCAAATATTCCACTCGGCTTTTATCTCGTCGTCGGACCGCAGTCATATGAAAAAAATGTGTGTTACGATCGCCATCCGTAGCTTTCACTTAAGTTTAGATTTTTGGAGCCGTGATTTCTTCCTGTTTGAGGATCTCATCATATTCAATCATAGTCTTTTGCCACCGAGATAAAAAATTAGAGGCGCGGCAAGAGATTTTTGTATACCGCTAGTCGTGTCTTACATCTTTTTTCTCAGAGAAAATATTCCCAAAACTTGCCGGTTCCACTCGAGTCACGTCTGCCGTAAATTTTTTAATTTTACCCACCATGTCATCACCCGAAGGGTCCCAATGCTGACGAATAAAGTCCGGAAAGTCCACATGTTCCAGCCAACATGCTTGAAAACGGAAGGGCCTATCCCTGATCGTCGGCCGAATATGTTCCTGGTCTACCAACATGATCGGATGATGATCAGAATGTACACGGGGTAGATGCAAGATAAGAGACGCAGGAAACAAGGTATGCCAAGAGTCGGTGCAGAAAGCCTGGTCTAATCTTAGTTCAATGGCATGGGCATTATGAACCGAGCTTGACCACGTAAAACGAGGTCCCTGGAAGGGGATCCCCATCAAAGAACAATAATCAATACAATCCCTCATCCTTTCGGCAAGGCTTCCCACACAGATTGCCCTCTTTATCTTCAAAGATGCATAACTTGATTAAAGTCTCCTATGACGCACCACGGGACCGTTATATATCTGCTAGCAATTTTTAAAAAATCCCAAAGCTCTTCTCTAATCGCCGGGGTAGGGGAGGCATAGATAAGCGTCAGAATCCAACGAACCTGTCCCCGGTCCACAGCCGCCATCATAAGGCACTGTTTGGTGGCGCAGAGAACTTGCAAATGGATGAAAGAATCATTCCAAAAACACCACAAACCCCCACTGAAACCACACGCTTCTACTGCAACTAAGTTGGTGAAATGAAAATGACGTAAAATGCGATCGGCCTTATTGCTTGGAACTCTAGTTTCTAAGAGAAAAAGAACATCCGGTTGGAATTCACGTACCATATCTTTTAAATGCCTGAAAAAGTCAGAAGAGCCGGCTCCTCTACAATTCCACGCAATGATCTTCATTATAATTGTCGAGCCGAATCAAACCCACTCTGCCCACCGGCAGAAGAGTCCATACAATTAACAGTTTCCATATTTTGCATCTCCAAATCCGCTCCCTGGTGCAAGTCGTCGGGGTTTGCTTTAAAATATTCTTCCATATGGGGTGTCGGTTCCATATGTAGGGAGTTTTGGATCCCACCTGCTTCCTGCATTACCGGTATTTTGGGATCAAACGTGCCATCCCTCGTTGAAACAGCTTGGGATGGGCCTGAATTCAATTGGCTTGTAGGAATAGGCGTCAAGGGAGCTCTTGAGGACTCTTTCTGTGACCGATTTTCTTTGTTACTCCCTAGGACTGTAACAGATGGTTGGAACCGCACTTGACTCGACCCAACCGAGATACCACCCCGGCCTCTACCTCGTGAATTATTCGTAATTTCCCTTCTTGTTGCTTGGCGAACCGTTGGATTTTGTGATCGCGTAGGAATGCTTTGTAGTTGCTGTTGCAATGTCTCCACATTACCCTCTCCTGCTTCCTCATTTTCGTCAATTAGGATCGCGAACCTCGACCCACTTTGGCCTTTTCCTGTCGGTGCTCCCGCAACCGGCCCTGCTACAGGGGGTTCATTGGTTTCCCCTCTCTCACGAGAAGCTGCTGTTTGATTGTAAGAATGATTCGGTCGTCTTTTACGATTAGTTGCCAACATCCATGGTCCAAAAGGATTTTCAGCAGTAGGGGCGTTATTTGTCTGCTTATTACCATTCTCATTTGGTTGTTCCCGAATCATATCATTGCTAGGACAGAGTTCAGTCTTATGTCCATACATACCACAATCAAAACATACTTGGTGGAGACCTTCGTATTCTATCTTGTAATTGAGGTCATTAAGCATCACAGATGTAGCAAGGGGTTGCTTAAAGTCAACTTCCACACAGACCCTTGCGTATTTTTTTCGAGTAGCCGACAAGGAGGTATCATCCACTCTACACGCTCTACCAATACAATTGCCAAGCTCCAACAAAATATCATCATCAAAGTATTCTGCAGGCACACCAGGAAAACGTACCCATACGGTGGTGGTGTGAATTTCCTCTTTTGCGGGGTGAAAGCAAGGTCGCCATTTCGAAACAGTAATGTAGTGATTCTGAATTAACCATGGCCCTTCGTGCAACACTCGATCATAATCTTCCTTCGTTGTGAATCGAACTAGGAAAAAATCATCCTCAAGATCTGTGATCTCAATTGGTTTCCCTAAAGTCCACATCTGGGCAAGCCGTGAATGAAGGGTACGAAAGCTTACTCGTCGGCCTAGAACCTTAATGATCAGAGCTCGGCGCCAAGGACGCCACAGTTGTCGCAGCTTCTCCACCGGCACATCGACCCGTTTCTGATTCGGGAGAGGGGTGTCGGCGTGGAGTGCGGAGTAGTTCACGGCAGTACCGCCCGAAACTCTTCCAGATCTTCCTCCGGTTCGTCATCACCTTGGTAAAGGTCTTCCCAGAGAGGGTGATTTTGTAGTATTTCCACGCCACTGCGGCGTGTCCAAGCTGATTCTGCCGGGAGACCTGAGGGGGCGTCATCCACCGCCCTGCGTTTGGGCCTACGAACACTCCTCTGCAGGAGGTCTTGTTCCTCAGTTGTGGGTTGGGCAGTAGGATCCGCCATTTTGGATATTAGGGAGCGGCCAGGTGGCCGGAATTAGATGGGCAGGCGGCCGGAATAAAAATTGCTGTTGTGTTAATAATTTGCTGCAAATTAGAAATTGCACCAATCAACTGAACTACGTACACTAGAAATTTGAAAATATTTCTAATTATCATTTCTAATTTTAATATCAATAAAAAAAAAAAACTATTTCCGATCCAAAATATAAATTATCCTAACTTTTTTTTTGGCCCTAACGGGGTTCGAACACTAGTCTTAATGCCCAGATTATAGTCTAGCTAACCACTATACCGATGCACCGTGTGCCATCCTAACTTTTTTTACTTGGTCCACTAATATCAGTCATTCACAATACCAAGAGAGAATTAATGAATATTTTTCCTTATCTTACCCATAATTTATATTAATCCAACCACTATTATTTACTCCACAATTGTTGCATTTATGATAGTCAATGGGTGTATTGGACATTTTATCCATACGTTAATTACATTTACCTACTTTCTTAATCAATATGAAAATTATAGGATGACTTATATTTTGGACCGGAGGTAGTATTTTAGTAATTAAAAAAAAATGGGGGGGGGGAGGGGGGCATATGCCTCCTTGTCCCATACTATATCTACCGCTGCATTGTAGTACAATTTCTTAAGATCTTCTCATAATTTTTTGTGAGATTAACTGTCGAAATTCACTCAGTGAATCTCACCAGTGAATCTTGAAAAACAGTAAATTTCGACAGTGAATTTCGAATAATAGTGAATTTTGACAGTGAATTTTCGGAAATAACGTCAGAATATGGTGGATGCGGTCTCAAAATATAGAAATGAAAAACAAAAAAATCGGTGAAATAATTTTCAAATTTGAAGTTGTAGATTGAGAGATACAATTTTTTGATTATGATGGATGGAAGAAAAAATGAATGTTGTATTTTTTTTAATAACCTGCGAGGATTTTTTTTATATATAATAATTTTGTCATTTATACAATTTTTTTGAAAGGTAACTTATTCACTAATTTAGAAAATGTATTTGTCATTCTTCCCAATTCTCTCTAAAACTAAATCCTTAGGCTTTTTTTTTCCCTAATGTAATGACTTTTTATTTAATTAATAAATTACGCATGTTTGATATAATTTGAATTAACTTAATATAATAAGAAAATTTATAAAGTAATATAAAAAAGGGAAATGAGAAGGGACGTAAATATTTCATCAATTGAGTAGAAGGACGCTTTTTAAAACTTTTGCATAAAGGACAAAACTATTTATTCATCATCGAAATTCACTTGTGTTCGAATTCACTTGCTTAAATTCATTGACGAAATTCATCATTCGAAATTCACTATTTTTCAAAATTCATCATCGAAATTCACTATTTTTCGGGATTCACTCGTTTAAATTCATGATTTCGGGATCACTAGTGAGATTCACCGATTTTCGGATTCACTGCTTGTCCTTCTCGCTATAAAAATTATGCGCATTGTCCTTCTCCCTATAAAAAATATGTAGTTGTCTCCATTACTTAAAAATATTTCGTGTTGCTATTATTATCCCTAATTTTCCATATAAGGAAATTAATTTTCAGTACATTTAAACATGGATAGAATAAATATGAAGAACCGGGGAGACAAACCTCAGATAATATTATTGTTGCGCAGGAAGTTCTGTATACTATGCGACAAAAGAAAGGCAATAAAGGGATCATGATCATCAAAGTCGACATCGAAAAAGCATACGACAAAGTTAGTTGGGACTTTCTTAGCAATATTTTGCGCATTGTGGGCTTCAGTGACTCGTTACTTGATATTATTATGTACTCTCTGTCGAGCACCTCGCTCGAAATCCTATGGAATGGGCAACCTCTGGAGGGTTTTCAACCCCTCTGCGGTTTAAAACAGGGCGACCCTCTGGCTCCCTACCTGTTTGTCATTGTTATGCAAGTGCTGAGTTGCCTTATCCAACGTTCTATTTCTCATGGTGATAGGAAACCGATTTCAGTGTCTAGGGGAGGACCGAAACTCTCCCATATTTTCTTCGCTGATGACCTACTCCTCTTTTCAGAAGCAACTGTTGAACAAGCCCGTGTGATTGATCACGCACTAAATTATTTTTGCAGGCTCTCGGGTAGAATATTAGTGTAGCTAAATCAAGATTTTTGACGTCCCCAAACACACATCCGCATACTATCTTGGGCATTGAAGCTACTTTAGGTATGTCACATACAACCCACCTTGAAAAATGCATTGCCGTCCCTCTTCATCATAGCCGTGTGAGATGGGTGGGAATTTCAAAGCATAATTGATAAAGTGCGGAGTAAACTACAGTCGTGGAAGGCACGAACTCTGTCTAAAGCAGGTCGTGCTATCCTCACTCAAACAGTTCTATCGACTACACCCCACTACGCTTCTGTAACTGCTGAGCTTGACAAAATAATCCGATCTTTCTTTTGGGGGCACAACACGAATAAGAGGGGCCTACATTTTGTTGCATGGAATCACATTTGCCAACCCAAATTCAATGGGTGCCTGGGTATCCTTAGCGCTAAAGACATGAACATTGCTTTTCTAGCCAAACTGGCGTGGCAATTGCTAACATTTCCGGAAAAACTGTGGGTGCAACTCTTAAAATCAAAATATTGATCCCCATTGGATGCGCCTAAATCGAATTGCTCTACTATATGGCACCATATTTGCTCAGCCGCAAACTCCATACGAAATGCCTTTGATTTTGACGAGGCTGGAAATGCCTTTTGGAAACTAACATCCTCGGGTAAATTTTCGGTGAGCTCGGCGTATCATGAACTCCACCAAATCCAAGAGGATACAAGAGGGAACACTTGACGTCTCATTTGGGCAATTAAGGGACCTTTGAGAGGAAATCATTTACTTTGGCAGGTTTATCGTGATGCACTACCACGGCGGGCCTAGGGGTGTTTGCGAGGATGATACTTGTTTCGCCTGCGGAACACACACCGAAACAAGTCTTCATGTATTAAGAGACTGCGCATGGACTCATAACATGTGGAAGCAAATCATTCATCAACGCAACTGGAGAGTTTTTATTTCCGCCCACAACACACCATCCTGGCTTGAAATTTGCCTCAAGATAAATATGTACAAGCATGACAACATTGCATTTTGGAGGTTTCTTTTCCGAGAGATTGTGATGAGCCTATGGCACTAGCGTAACAAAGAGTTCCATGATTTAGATATGTCACGACCTCCGAAGATGATTTTCATTTCTGAAGCTATTCGTCGAGCCCGTGAACTTAGACTAGCTTGGCCTTGATTTTATTTCTCTCGAGACATGTAATTTCATTTTAGTTTTGCTTGAACTTTTTTGTACATTGTGTACAGTTTTTTTTTAATAAAATATCCTGTTTTCGACCAATTAAATATGAAGAAAATGAAAACCACCCACACACCCACCCAAACCTAAACATACCCATTCTCACCCCTATACTTGTCCCATTCAACCTCTGCTAGCCTACCCCACCATTCATTGGCGGACTTAGATTTTTTTTTTCAGTGGGCAACCAAAGTAAAAAGAAAATGATCAACCGAGACACCAATGATATTTTTATATATTTTAACAGTAGAAATACATCGTTTTCAAATCTCAATATAAGCATTGACATCTTCCTCTATGGTTAGGGGTCCACCCTGGAGTTACAGAAAACACACAAAATGATTTTCTTGACCTAAGATTCGATTCCAATGAATTATAAAAATATTTAAAAAGAAATATAAAAATCATTATCGAATAGGTTTAAAAGATCGACGCTCCGTCCCCTGTTGATAGTTTCAGCATAACTCATCCATACGTCCGGCCTTTAGCATTTGTCCATATGAACGGTCCACGAGGATTCTCGGAAAACTGCTACTTCAAAAATTTGACTGTTAGGCGAGGGACAAAATACAAAGGTGGACAGATGTCAAATGTTGCCTTCACATGAAAAAAAGGCGGCGTGAAAGCTTGTTTTGCTCCCTTCCTCTCTTTTAATATATGTACTAGTTGCAATATATATGCCGTGCAATGCACGGCATGCCCAATACAATTTATGATAATTAAATACATAAATGTTAATGTAAATGTAAATATATACTATATTTTTGCATTCATAGGAATCAAACAATCATGGTATGTTGTTGGATATCAAACCATACATTTTAAGAGATAGATATGCAGATAATACACCATCTATGATGGTTAGTTGTGAAGGTGCTATTACATGCAAAAGAAAGTCGCAATACAGTTCACTGCAATACAAATTTAAGTATATTACTATGCTATTAAACTTTATGCATCATAAAAAAATAATGGTTGTAAATTTGTAACATACTAACTATATATCTCCACTATAGAAAAATATTGGCACTAAAAAATCATACTGGACTACCATGGCTCCACCCAAAACATGAACATAAAAAGCACCTAAGTGTGCTATTTGTTCTTCATCTTTTGATTGGACTTTCAACGAAGCGATATTAGTCCCTTTATTACTTACTTGGCTGACATTCTTTTTACTCTCAACGTTTATAAGTTTATATATTTTCTGCTTCCATCTAGATATGCTATCAATTTCAGTTATCTTCCTTTGTTTGAGTATCTTCTACCGTTGAAGTTGAGCTTGAAGAAGGAAACTTTATGTTATTGCTTGAGGGATCCATGTTTATAATTAATCCAACTTATGAATACTCAATCCACAAGCAATCACTTCAGTTTATGGAGAAAAATAGAAACCAATCAAACTCCTAACCATCGACCATGAGCTTTAAGCACGCTCATCATGAACCTTGTCAAGAATCTTTCACCTCTCGCTAAAAAAATGCTTGGCTCTCACCAACGAACCATCAAACACAAACAGCTTCATAAATACACCAAAACAACACATAGAGGTCAAATTAGAAGCTCTGCACTCGAACTACAACAAATTCTAGATCGAGCCTATAAAGAGAAGGATCAACATATTCTTGTTTAAGTCAACAAAAAGAATGATCAACTATATGAAGAAGGTGATTCCCAAAAGCCTTTAATCCAAAAGAAGACCATCATCACAACAATAGAAAACCAAAGATTACGACCATCAACACCTCACTTAGAAAAGTAACGCCCACCACTTGACAAATCTAGCCAACCAATCCAACTACCACGACAAATTTAGACTTGCCGACATTTTCTTTATTTGCCAAGTTACAATCTAATGAAAGATTGTATGAACGCCTGTTTGTGTCTACTTTCAAGGGATGTGTATTTCGTTTTATAAGTGAAGAACTTCTAAATAATAGATTATATTTGATCATTCTCTTAGATTATGATGTAGAAAACATTCAGCCCCAGATGTTTATCTAATTATTGCATATTCCATAAGGTACAAAAGATTCTTTATGATCTTCTCTGGCTGGATAAGCCTCGAAGCAAGTTCAGCAGTAGTATTATATGTAGCATAGACATCTATTGCTCTACCAGGTCACATGCTGCCACCAAAGCAATACAACCATCCATATGGAATCTCATATCACAACAACCAAAAATAGAACACCTTCCTTCCCCAAAAAAATATCATGGAAATATAATACATCAACCTATAGACAAATAGACATGGCAGAACAATTTTTTCCTAGATTAATTAAGTGAAAATAACTAAATTCACATCAGTATTGAAATGCGAATCCATATATATAGAAATGATAACAATAGACTGAAAAATTCACATACTTATCCCTTGTTTTCAGACTCAGGGCCGGCCCTAGGCCCGGGCGGGATGGGCGACCGACCCGGGCCCACGATACAAGTGGGGCCCATAGTTACATGTGTTACAATTTTATTTGTTTATATAAAAGGGCAAAAAATTAGTAGTTTTGACACATGTGCTTGTTGGCGTAGTGGAGGAAGAGTGGGTATTCTAACTTATTGATTTAGGTTTGAATCCTTCTACGACATTTTTTTCTTTTTGTTTTTTGTTTTATAAATTATTGTATATAAAATTATAAATGTTGTAACTGACAGGAACGGTAAACCGTAAACCCTATCAGCACTCAAGCTTCTTCACGTCTCATTCATGTTCCACTTCCACCAATCTTTTTCTTTCAAAAAAAAAATTAAGATCTTCATAATTTTTTCTTGCAACTTTATAAAACAAAATATCCACAATTTAATTCATCTCTGCTTTTCTTTGCTCGCCATGCCTCTATGTTCGGGTACAACTTTTTTTGTTAATTAGTATTTGATAAACTGTTGATTTCCGAGTGAATGATTTTATTGATTTATTGATTTGATACATTGTTCTACTATTTTATTTTTTTGTTAATTAGTATTTGATAAATTTTATTGTTTGCCCTATTGTGTTTGAGTGACAAGTTTAATCGGGATGTTCACGAAGTTTTTGATCAGTTTGATTGCTTGTCGCTGCAGCTATGTTGCCCATAGGTGTTTGCAATCCGTTGATGTTGTTAATTACGGGTGCGATATTTTGTCTCTACTATTGCTATATTCCCGTTACTGAATCAATAATTTTGTTGTTTTGACATTTGCTATATTCCCGTTACTTATTCAATAATTTTGTTGTTTTGACATTTGCTATATTATGTTACTGATTCAATAAATTTGTTGTTTTGACATTTGTAATATGTTGTTAGATACAATTATTATAATTTCGTCTTAATCTTTTCTTATACGCGATTTGATTCATGTCATTTATAAATGGATATTGGTTTGGTAATAAAAAGGGGCCCTTGTTTTAAAAATCTTGCCCCAGGCCTACTAAATGTCAGGAACGGACCTGTTCAGACTCATGAGCATTTTAAATGATGTGCTATGTAAGCAGCCTATCCACAAAGTCATCATCATAATAAAAAAGGATGTAAAACAGATGTTGAGCTTAAATATATTAGACTACACAAACATACGCAACCAGCAAATTATCTAACAAAGTGATTATGTTTTACCATCACATATCATATGCATCCTTGAACAATTACACCTATGACTAAAAATTTTATGCACAAATATATTTCCACTGTTTATATCAAACCATTTGTTGAGAAGCTATTATAACGTTAATTGCAAAAGTAAGACTCTTTCGGATGACAAGTATTTCATACACTCTTTAAGAATGAGTTTTAGACTCAATCCTTATCACAAATTTGAGATGTCGCCCAAAAACATAAACTCATCCATAGAATTTAAGGCATTGAAAAGGGAACACTTTATCTGCACTAATTCTATTATGGCCATTGATTTATCATGTAATAGGACAAATTAAGCAAAGGTAACCAGCAGGGAAATGAGTTACTAACCGATGTTCATTCTGACCTTTACTTTCAAGCGCTAAACAACCTCAATGCATACATCATCAAACTGCTCCGTTTGTTTTTGGGCACTGTGAAGCCGTGAACCTGGAGATGCTATGGAGATATCAACCTAAAGGGAATTTAAGTCACATAAAAAATATTAAATAAGTACAGAGGTTTGCAGTGTCTTTGACACAAATTACTCACCTGCTACCAACCAAGAGTTGCACAAGCCTTCAAGAACTGCTATATTCCAATGACAAAGCTGAAAAGAAAAAAAAATAGATAAAACCCCACAAATGAAGGGAAAAACAATTTTATACATGTAAATACTTCATTTCGCCAAATGGAATGTAAAGAGGATTCAAAACATCAAGAAGAAAAAATAACTTTTACATATCTCTCAAGTAAAAAACTACCTTAAAATGTATGCAATACCCCAAGGCCATCAAGGATAATGTCATTAACTATCAAATTACACATTTCGATTTACAATGAAAGCAAAACTATTTTTCTCTTCTCGCTCAACCTTTAATTTGGTTGTCGAAGACCTCTTCTTCCGTAATCAATTCGAAAAATGTATGCCAATAAACATGAAGAAATTCAAGAAAAGAAGCATAGGTTTTGAAGAGATGATAGTAAACCATATACCAACTTGAAATGGAATCCCAACGATTTGACTTCATTCGTAAGTAGAGAGAAAGAGAGACGGTTAGGGAGTATAGGCTGAAGGCAATCACCGAGAAGAAGCGCCCAAAGGACGGTAGGAGTGAATTAAGCTTTGTACACGGTGCTTTGAAAAAACATATGTTAGAGGTAGGATTGACGTTTTATTGGTCCGTTGTGTTGCCAAATCATCTGATCAACTGTTTGAATTACATGTGACAATGCTAACATGTCACTTGTTGTCTATATCATATTTATGGAGGAGAACGATATCAAGAAACTCAATCTACTTTCAATCGTTACAAGGTTATCTTTTGAGCTTATTATATGATAGTTCCCCATCTCAGATTTCACTCCCAAGTATTTGTAGGAGGATACAATTCACATAAGTATGAAGAGTTGTATAATTTATGCATTTCATTTTCTAAGCTATTACTTCTATGACCAAAGAAGACACAAACAAATTTCAAATTTCACATTGGGTAGTGTTTCTAATTTGCATTTCTATTTTCTAGTGTCGAGGAAGCAGATTTAGGGTAAATGCTAACATTTATATATGTGCAAGCACTAAGTGGACACTAACAAAAACGGTCACCTGAAGACATGGATATGACTCCACAATATTGTCCAAGAATGATACTTGTATTATACTTACCTTAAGAGCATCCATATTATGTGGGTACCGAAGCAGTGAATTCTTTATAGAAAACCGATTTCTTTATAGAAAGTCACAAAAGTATGTTGTTAGAAGCATAAAAACTCAAAGACAATCAATATGTATAATAATCATTAAAACGATGGAAAAACAAAGCAATAGATGCAACTGAAGCAAACAATACACATTGAAGTCCTTGTGGAACAATAACGCTCAGCTCGAAATATAGTCTCGAATAGTCGATGTTCCGACTTCAGTACAACTTTTTGAAGATCATCTCCATTGAAACCCTGCAAGCATATATATCATAAGAGCGTTCTCCAAATAATGAACATAAAAAAGCATGTAAATTAATTGATTGTACTCATATATGAATCATCCTTAGTATGACCATCCTTGGTGTCTTAGGAAGCTTGACCACAACCTCATAATCAATTTCACAATGTTTAGCAGTTCCAGAGAATCGTTTCAAACTCCGTTCTTGATTGTTCTGGGGAAATAATATCCCAATTTTCTTGTTTAAAAAACATAGTCAAATAAGAGTTGGGTCTAAATCATCTGGTATATTAGTCATCAATGTCATTTTATCTACATGTAGGTCGCTTGCACTAAGCCACCACGCTTAAAAAATTCATTCCACAAAGAAAAAGAAAAGGGATAAAAAACAAATTTCCCAAAATCAATATCAAGAAAATTATACTTGAAACAACATACATTAATAATAATAATAATAACAACAACAACAACCTTCCATGCTAATCAAAACCATCTACCTGCTTCAAGAACTCCATGAGTGTTCTTTGGATTTTCCGGTCATCACTTGTTCCTTCACTAAGACGGTGTCCATCAATAGCATCGATCTCATCCATAAAGATGATGTAAGGACTCATCTAAAACAAAATACCTAGAAACAAAAAGTGAGAGTTTGAGCGGGAGAACAATTGTTGTGTGTATAAGCACAAATAACTCAAATTCTAAGAGTATTTATGAGTATAGAAGGGAAATTAAATCATTGAAAAGCAGGAAGAAGCTTTACCCGTATAAATTCAAAATTTGTCGACGATCCACCGTGTAATAGCAGGAAACACAAATCGCCAGCACCAACCTTTCACATATGACCTAATAATGTGACTTGATGATGGATGTGAAAGTGATGCTTTAACACCAAGACGCCATTCCGCGTTCTATCTCCATTGTCGGTGTCTTCCCGGAAGCTTCAACGTCCTCCCTACTCTTTTGTGAAGAAGTTAATGGTGTACAGCTGTGCCATAAGACAAATATAGTTTTTTTATTCTTATAAACCAGAGAAGACAACGGGTCAATGCAACTTTTTTTTTAACATAACTCAGCCGCCACGTGTCAAGCCCACGACTTGACACGTGTCGGCCAGGAACACACCCAAAATGAAGCAAATGGGAGACGTGGAAGGCTGTGTGCTCATCTTTCTCTCTTTTTATAAGATATAGATTTTATATAAGTTCGAAAAAAACAAGTTGAGCATGCATACATTCAAATTACACCTTTGCCTATGTAGCAAAGCTCAATACGACCAGAATCCATCTCATTAGGTGCTACAAACAATTGATCCTTGCACCAATTGGGCGTAAAAAATGATTTTTTTAAATGGGAATCTTTTTTGAGAAAAAATAGGAATCTTAAAGAATAAGTTTTTATGCTTCCTCCTCCTCCTGGTCTTGAAAATATGTTTAAAAGGGACCAAGTCTGCAAATTGCTAAGGTCCCTTTATAGACTGAAACAATCACTAAGAGTTTGGTTTGATAGGTTTTCTAAAATTGTAAATAAATGAGAGTATATTCAAGGTCATGGTAACCATACCTTATTTTATAAACACTCCGAGGAAGGGGGAGTCGTTATTTTACTTGTGTAGGTTGATGAAATCATAATTACTAGATCATCAAGAGATTGAAATTGAGAATATACAAAACCTTTTAGAAAAAACAGTTTGATGTCAAGGATCTTGGACACCTAAGGTATTTCTAGGGATGGAAGTTGTTAGATCCCAAAAGGGAATCCTTGTTACTCAAAGAAAATATACTTTATCTCTTAAAGGACTATAGTTTTCTTGGTTGTAAACGTGTTGACACTCTTATAGATAATACTATTAAACTAGGTGATGATAACAATATTGAGCCTGTTGATCAAGAGTCCTTCCAAAGATTTATCGGTAGACTGATTTACTTATCTCACACTCGATCGATATTTTTTTGTAGTTAGCCAAATAAGTCAATTCATGCACAAACCAAAAAGGATTCATCATGTTGCTACGTTTAAAGTCTTAAGATATCTAAAGACTAGTCCAGAATAGGATTATTCTTCAAAGCTGGTGGAAACCTAAATATAAGAGGTTTTGTGGATGCTGATAGGGCTGACTCTGTTACTGACAGAAAGTCTACTTCAAGGTGGTGTATATTGATTGGTGATAATCTTGTGTCATGGAGAAGTAAGAAACAAGTCGTGGTGGCTAAAAGCAATGCGGAGGTTGAGTTCAGGGCTACAACACTTGGCATATGTGAGCTTCTATGGATAAAAAGAATTCTCACAGAACTAAGGTTTGTAACTTACGAGCCAATGAATCTATTCAGTGATGCAAATCTGCCATTGATATTACGAACAACCCAATCCAACATTTAGGACAAAGCATGTTGAAATAGATAAACACTTCATCAAAGAGATGCTTGAAAGTGGAATTATCCTTTTATCTTATGTCGCAACAAAACTCCAGGTTGCTGATTACTCCCTCCGTTACTATTTAACCGTCATAGTTGTCAAAAACACACATATTAAGGAGAGTGGTTAATGCTATGACTTAACATCAAAAACACCATTTGAATATAATTAATGCAATTTTGTTTTCAATCTCCCACCCCTTGATAAATAAGGGTAGATGTAGAAAAATACAATAAATGATGCTTTGAAAATGTAAATACGACAGATAAAAAGAAAATTTTATTTTTGGCAACTACGACAATTGAATAGGAACAGAGGGAGTAGTTTACAAAAGGATTATCGACGCCCGTTTCTAGATACCGAGTCCTTATCCGGAAAAGAACACCCGACACATATATAACTTAAATTTATATCAAATTATATACGTAAGCCTTACATATACGTCATCTGAGTATAATTGCGAAAATTAAAACGACTCGGGAAAAATATACAAAGCTAGGGGTAGAATAGGAAAAACCAAATGTCGAGTCCTTTACAACATTTAAAGTCCGAGAGTTTTACGATATTCCACAAGTTCAACTTTCTGCAAGATTCAACAGTCTATTAAAACGAGATAGCTTAAACTATTACCTAATTGAAAATAGAACAACCTCAACAAAGCACTTCTAAAGCATCTCGAGGTCACTCCTCAAGCACTCGCAAGCAAACACACAACCTGCAACACCTTCTCAGGGTGGGAACAATATAACGAGAGGGTAAGTACAAACGTACTTAGTAGGGAGCAGAATCATTGAATCCAACGACAACAAACAGATAGATTCAACAAGATCACAACACGAGATATCAACAACGAGAATGTAACAAACGAGCCACGTATGTTCAACATCTCACTTCCCTCTACTAGCCTGGCTAGTAAAACTCAACAATACAAGGTTATACATTGCATAAAAGTCCAAGGGCACTTTGCACGGTGATAATGCACCACGACATATTCAACCCCTCATATGGCATGATCCCGGATCAAGTGGAGTCCGACTCCCGGTTGCGAAAAGAAAACGTGTCTCACCAAGGGCTAGTATGCTTTATCTTTTAGACTCTCAAGTACGTATTTAAGCGTTTAAACTAATCACCTAAGCTCATTGCACATAAAAAGGCTTCTATGGACTACTAGACCTTAAACAACTCTATATTATGCTACCTAGCGCATGTCACAGAAATACTGGATTCTAATCCAATATCCACGAGGCTAAGGTATAAGGTTTCCAATGATCCTGAGCTTCTCCCCGCAGAGGGTCTCCACAAGGTGCTCATCCAAATCTACTAGAAACCAAACCCCTAACTTCGTCATATAACAAGTACGGTATTACCATTCCAGAACAACACCTCGTAAGGCCAAACGTTTCGTGTTCCAATGCTCCCGTAAGTAACGGTGAGGAGCCAAAGCCACTAGAACACTCACATTTAACTTTAAAACACTCCACAAAAGGTGTCTACACTAAAGCATGCTCAAAAGAGGTCAAAAACATGATTTTGGAAATTCTGGGTCATAGGTGTGCACCTACCAAATCCGTAGGCGTGCACCTATGGATACTGGAAGCAACCTGAACTCTCTGATCTGCTAGGTGTCCACCTACCAAAGTCATAGGTGTGCGCCTATGGCTCTATTTAGCCAACAAAAACTGCAACTATTCTAAGGTCGTTTCTAAGGAAAATCTCACACATGCATCACTCAATCCTCATCCAAAACCTTCCTAAAACATGTCTAAACATAATATATAAATTCTAAAACATGAATTAAAGTCTACAACAAGATTTAATGCTCCAAAACAAGGTAAGGCATCCTACACATGTAAAGGCTTTAGATTCTTCTACCAAGTCCTAAAACATGATTTCAAGATCTACAAGCATGGTGTGAAGTCCTATAACATGGTAAAAAGGATTCTAAACATAGAATCAAAGATTAGAACATGATCAAAACACCAATGATTCAATGGAAGACCTCCCTACCTCAAAGCATTTCAATGAAAGTTCTGATCCAAAATCCAAATTTGATTCCAAACTCCTAGTGTGAAGAAATCTAAAAAAGCTCCAAGATTCTTCTCCAAAACCCCAAAAGATGATATTCTTGGCTCAAGATGTAGACTTCTTGATGATGATACTTTTGAGGTGAACAATTTACAAACCCAAGTAGATGGTAAGCAAAATGAAGAATTCCTTCTTCTTCCTCATTAAATCCTTTTCTCTTCTTTTCTTCTTCTTATTTAAAAACATGCAAGTATGAAGGAAAGGTTCAATATTTGATGATGTTTGAGGGTGGTGTAGTTTGTAGAGAAAATGCAAGTGTTGGAGGAAAAGTAGAGAAACTAAGAAAGATGGTAGAGTTTTGGTGTAGTGTTCTTGGTGGTGAAATGATGTAAGATGGTGAAGTTTATTGCAAGAGGTGGAGTGTCTGTGCTAGTTGAGTGTGTAGAGATTTTCTCTTGGGTGGAGGTGGAGTGTTTGATGGAAGGGTGAGGTGTGATGATTTGATAATATGGTGCAAGGTGGAGGTTGTGGAAGGATGCAAGTATTTTCTTAATAGGTGACATTGTGGGAGGTGTCATGGTGAAGAGAGTGAAAGGTGGCAAGAGGTGGTGCAAGGAAAGTGGCAATGATGAGGTGTTAAAGGGTGAGGTGTTATTGATGTGGTGGCAAGATGGTGATGATGATGGAGATGATGTCAATCCATTGTGTTATGTAATTTCATAAAGATAAATCTTTTAATATAACACTTTTTTTTACGTGCTCGGGATATAATATGATACGCAATAATTATCCGAAATGACATAAATGTCCTTTCGTGAATTTACGAGGATATCACAGATTACTTAGAAATCCTTTCCAATTTTGGGTTAGCAAGCCTGGTTTATTAGATATTTATAAACCAGCTTGAGTGGAGTATTGGAAGCAATAAAATATTTTGTATTTTTATTTGTTTATTAAATGACTGTTAGCTTATTAAACAGACTGTTAGTAGTTAGGCCCTAGGGACAGTATTTATTATTCTCTTTGTTGGTTCCCAGACCCTGTTTGTTTTCGAGTTTGATTAGGGTTGAATGGATTAAAAAAGAGAAAATAAAATAAAATAGTGAAATAATGATTATAAAGTTGAAATGTAATGTTAAAATTTGTGTAGTTGAAGAAATGATTGGTGAGAGAAATTTTAATAAAATATTATATTGACAAAGTAATTGTTAAATAATGTAGTGGGCGAATAAAGTGAATTGATTAATATTATTTTATTTGTTGATGTTGAAGGATTGATGAGAGAATTTATAATAAAATAATAATAAATAAGATAGTGAAGTGAATAAAATATTGACTTGAATCCATTTGGATCCAACCCAACCCGAAACCAAACAGCCGGGAAGTCTTTTTCCTCTTCTATTTATTTGATGCATTCCTACTATTATAAACAAGAAGAAGGTTTAATAAAATACTTCTCTTTTTTCTCCTCCTTGTTCTATAAAATCTACAGCAACGACTAGGAGCAGTAAATCATGTTCAAACAAGATTTATACTGAGCTAAAATAAAGGTGCTAAACAGCTAGCAGAGATTCAGAAGGGCAATTAAGCTAAGTTTCAAGAGGACATGTGCTTTGTTGCAGTTGATAGGCGGGACAATAGACTAGAATTCGTTCACTCTTGATCATTGCCTGTCTGACCAACTTGCTGAAAAGTAAAAGGTTCAAGTTCAAGAATTTCTGGTTGGTGAGTTTTTTTTCTTGAGTCTCTGGTTTGTGAACTTTTTAAATTTGAGAATTATTTTTTTGTTGATTTTCTGAAGGTGAGACACTTGTCAAAAGACTCAAAATAGGCATACCGGTAGATAACAAATTACGTAGCTGAATCTCCCAAAAGGAGCTTCATCCGGATTCCCCCGAAGTGAATTTTAGAGATCAAGGACTTATGCGAAACTTCATGCCAATGTTTCTTGTATTGTTTAAATGCTCCTACCTAACCAAAAACCAATCATCGTACCTAGTGATTATGTCCTTCTGATTCAAGTACCATGATTGGACTTTGTTGATGCCTTCTTTGGGTGCTTTGGAGATAGAGTATTGCTAGTCCCGGTGTTTCCACCGGATCCTCTTCAAAGAGGTGGTCAAGCACTTTGGAAAACATAGGTTCCGATGTAGTGGCAAATCTATCAACCATTAGTTATCATACAACTGTGCGCAATTAAGAATTATCAATCTTTATCTACTATTGTAATATTTCGATTTTCAGGAAAGCGGTCAGACGTGTCATTTTGTGAAAACGAAATATTATTATTTCTTTTCTTTTATTGGAGTTAAGTGTTTCATTAATTATTTACTTATGATTTTCGAAATTATATGGGTGTAATTAAGGAGGAAAATCTGATTATTTGGTAATTAGGGACAGTTAAGGAAAAAGGATTAGTTTGGAATGTGTATTTAAGGAAAATCACACTTAATCTTTCCTATATCCTAATTAAATCAGAAATTCAGACTCCACGCTTTTCTTTCTCTGCGTTTTTGAGAAGAGAAGAGGTCAAGGAAGTTTTCACAATAACCGAAGCGGTTATTAATCGTTTTCAGATCGGACGAGAGATTTGGAACAGTCGTGAGGAGAGCTCCGTTTGGATTTCAGCTTTGTGGGAAGGGCTGCAGATTTCTGAGGCTGTTTAGATCGGTTTTTTTGGCTGCAATTAGGTAAGAGGCTCTTCCTATGATCTCAATTATCGTTTGTAGGGTTTAGATCATGATTTAGGATGTTTTAATGCTAGGAAGATGTGTCTTTTCGTTGGTCAATGATCATAGATGCTATGGTTTGGTTAGATATGTTTATCTACGTTTTACTGTGTTGAAATCGATGGTAATTAGGTTAGAAACGGATCAGAAATCACGTTTTTGAAGATTTTAGCGTTTTGGGAAAAACCCAGGCAAACGAGCGTTCGCACTAGGCAAACGGGCGTTTGCGATCTTAGCAGCTCAAACGGGCGTTTGCACAAGGCAGACGGACGTTTGAGGATAGACTTTTGATTCAGGATGTAGCCATTTTTTTACGGACGGGCGTTTGAGGTTAGTGAACGGGCGTCCATAGGATGTCAAACGGGCGTTTGACCTGTTTTACCTTGTTTTTCACTGTTTTATCATTTCAGCTTGGTTACGGCTTCATAACCATGTAATTATTGTTTTAAACCCTTAATTGGTGGTATGCGAACATTTCATAAACATAAACAAGCCTGAATTGAGTTTCTGATTCGTTCAGTTAAAACACCGAATGCACTCTTAAAGGGAGTTGAAATTCGGATCCGTCGGAAGAGCATGATAGGCGTGTGCTTTGATGAATTAGTATTCATCAATATCTGTAGAATCTTCTTTAGGCTTTGTTTATATCTAGTCTAGTGGTCAGGAAGAGTAGTATATTGGTGAGGGAGATTAATTGAAAACACTTAGGTGGTTAGTTAATCATTCTAATAACGTACATACCTGACTAGTAAAAGATTAAACAACATGTCTCTCTTGGATAGACACCAGTCTATATCACGATGTGTGTGCTACCTCTGAAGGTGGGAGAACTCCGTAGGTCTAAAAAACCCTAAGTACGGAGGGACTCCACTGAGACGCGCATACTATCGGAGTCTACCTATTTTAGGCTTCGTGGATATTGGTGTGATCCACTAATATGTTGCCAAGAGTGTCCCAAAAGTGGATACGCGTAGTGCCCTTGAGTGCGGTTGTAACATAGATAAGTTAAGTAGAAACTTTTAGTCAATTCCGTCCAATTTTTTTTTTAATTTTAAAAAGCAGTCCAATTGTTGTAAGAAAATAAACACCGTCCAAAGTTTTTGTAGGGGTGTTCAATATTTTCTAAACCGAACCAAATCGAGTCATACCTATACAAACTAAACAGTTTAGATGGTTTTAAATACTATGAAACCAAACCGACCAAGAACCGAACCAAATGGACTTGAATTGGTTTGGTTTTGGTTTTGGTTTTAAAAGTTCAAACCGAAAAAACCGAACCGAACCATCAACTAATAAAATTAAAATATATATGTTCAACTCTCTCTCAATTCATATATACTATTTTTAGTTCAATTTGAGGATTATATCAACAAATTGATTTATATATCCATTATGGGTATAGTATGCTGAAATTTGTCTTGTGTTGACACTTTTTTTAAGATCGTATTTTTCTATCATTCGTTTGTCAGCTATTGTTTGGTTTAATAGCAATTTGAAAGCGTTTTATCGTTGCTAATTGGATATATATTTTTTATAGGATTTTTTCTTTCTTTACCAATACGACTTAGTACTTATTGAATAGAAGTGATAACATAATTAGCCATATAAATAAATAAAAGAAACTTGTCTATCATGGGATAAATATATATTATTAGATACACTTCCTTACGATGTCTAAGTTGCGGTAGTATTTGTAGCATAAATGGACAAACCGAACCAAACCAAATAAATGTAAGACCGAACCGAACTAGACCGATTTGAATAAAATTGGTTTTGGTATCACATTTCTCAAACTGAAATAATTTGTTTGGTTTCGAAAATCCTCAACGAACCAAACCGTGAAGACCCCTGGCCAAACATATTATTCGTTCTTCATCTACGGTGATGAATTATTTTCAAAAGCTAAATACATCATTTTTTATATGTACGAATAGCACATCAATTATTCTTTTATAAGAGTTGATCAGATTTATTAAATTGTTACAAACATTCAATTATTTAGATATCTGACTATCACCTTTTTTAAAAATTTTGAGGGGGAGACCATCACATTTTTACTCTACACTACTTTGAACGACCAAAGCCTTGACCAATTGTCTCGCATGGCTGACATAGAGGCATCATTCCTGTATAAAATACATACACAACACAAGAAAAATAACATGAAGAATGTTATGGCACCACACACGATCTACCCCAGCACCACACTCAAACTTAGCTTCGACTTTGCAAAGATCAAATATATATAGAGACATTCAACCCTCAGCCCTCTAGAAAGTCGAATATTGACCGTACATTCGACTTTCCATAAGTAAAATATCATTGTATTATACACAAAAAGTAAATTTGATGTGACGCCTTTAACAATCCCCGAACAACAATAGTTAGCAATTGATGATAATAAAATCGACATCCAAACCGAAACTCGATTGATTAATCGACAATTCAAAACTGCCAATACAAATATTTGGGTATATACTATAAAGGTTAATGTGCAAATCCTGCAAGAAATATCATATTATTCTCTTATAAATTTTATCCACTTCCTTATATCCAAATAGGGGCCAAGAAATAAAGCACCATCGAAAGGATACCAAACGATTCGACAAACCAAAATTAAATACTTATAACAAAAAGTGTAGTTAAAATGAATGATTTGAGACAACCTTCCTACAACCACTCTTGCTTAAAATCACTCCATCGAAAGGCTACCAAACGATTCGACAAACCAAAATTAAATACTTATAACAAGAGTGGATTACAAGTTGCTTCCCACTTCCATTGACAACGTCTGGTAGTATATCTTTAAGGTTGTGGGTAAGTTTTCCCCTACTATTTCTTTATACAATGTTGCAAAACAAATAGTCTTTATTGGGTTTGTCTTGTGTTCAAAATTTCAGGTACAATAGTTTCCATTATCCTATATCTCACACCAATGTGACAATTTTCTTTCCTTACATTTTCTTCATTTCTCGATGCATTTTCATAATGTCTAGGTATAGGAGTATGTGATCAACAACTAATTGAGTATATTATTGTAATGAAAATTGCTTTTGAAATGATGGAGACCAACTGGAATACATATATAGGGAGGGATCCACAAGAGAATTAAAATCGACAATGCTTGTGATGCGATATTTAATACCATGCTTTGGATTTACTATTTTGCCTTAGTCAACATCATCCTGGTGATATCGGTCAACTCATCAGGATGTCTTACTGAGATTATTTGGGATTTTTAGTCTTGTTATCGAAGCCGTGGTGAGAGCTTCGTAGCCCTTCCTAAAATGGCGTCGGTGGGCCTAGGGGTTGGGAGTAGGGTTTTACATAAAGACACAAATAACATAGTGGGCACCATGCATGCGGAGGGGGTGCGGCGTACGGGCGAGTATCGTGCGTGCGGCATACGTACAGTCGTGCAAGTGGCGTGCGGCGTGCGCACTTGTGCTCATGTGTGTGAGTGTTTTAATGCAGATATAAATACACAAATACATAGTCCAGCTTTATATATTTATAGCATTAAGGACAGTTTGATATTTCTTTTCAGATAATAGTGTTGCGAAAACAATTAGTTGTACAATCTTTCAGGTACAATAGTTTCCAATATGGTGGATTATTTCACAATGTGCTGATAATGAAAAGAAGATACAAAAGCACAATCCCAGTCAGTTGGCTACCCAGTATAATGACATGGGGCTCATTGGTGGCTTTTCACAGCTTTGGTCAATGGGGGATCCGTGATTTTGTTTTCTCCAATCACGTTTATCAAGAATCCACTTTCATGACTTGAGTTTATAGCTCGATACAAGGCTACTCACATGGTCCCAACTTTTCCTTTGAACTAGCAACAAGGAGATTGGAGGTCTAAGGATAAACTCCAGAGGAATGACCTTTCCCGAGATCTTTTTTATGATAGCCATTGTACCGGTAAGGAAAACCCTTTTTCAATATTCAAATAGAAAATGTGCTATAAGATTTAATGGCAAACGTAGAGGACGGGTTCTACAACAAGGTAGAGACGGAAGGCAACAGAATACTTACTAAGATTCGTACTCTGCACACACTATTTCCACTATACATGGACTGCCAAAATAGAAAACCCCAGAAGCTCCGGGAGTGGAGTTTCCAGATCTATCCACACTTAACGGATACTTGAAGCGTTGAGGAATTCATTATATACCCAAGACCAATACAATATATACATGGCTTAATGAAGATGGGGAAAGTAGTAGGATCAAGGACTTATGTGGAACTTCATGCCAATGCTTCTTGTATTGTTGAAATGCTCCCAACTAACCAAAGATCAATCATCGCTCCTGGTGATCATGTCCTTCTGGTTCAAGTACAAGGATTGGACTTTGTTGATGCCTTCAATTACATCAAAATAACATCAAACAACTCAGTACCAAACAAAATATGTCATCAATCCTAGTGAATACATCAATTACATCACAACATCTATCAATCACAGAAAATAACTATGGCCTCAACACCAGAGTATTTTCACCAGATTCCTATGAACAAAAAAACAAAGCCAGCTTACCCCAGGCTCATGTCCCTTAATCCACGCTCATGTATGAGCATCCACTGCCATTGGGAGAGACAGTCTTCATGCTTACATCACCAGTGCTAACATTGGAGAGACGGTCTTCATGCATACATCATCAGTGCTCACATCACCAGTTCTTCCATCCGAAATTAAAGAAGGGTCAGTAAAGAATGGCTCAAATGTGAGGTGTCAAACTTTTTGGATCATGATGCATCAGACACTGAATCATCTTCATGCTTGTCGTTGTTGACTTTGAAATTGGTGTTAGAAGCAGCATCATCTCCTTTTGCCTGCAGATTCTAGCTGAACCCTCCCACTCTTCATCTTCATACCTTTATGCTCTTTCATTTCCAAGCTTTGTTGCATCTCTTCCATTGCTTTTACCAGTGCATCAACTTGGTCCTCCAAGGCCTTATGTTTCTGATAAGCTGCCGCTTTTAGTGCATCAAGTTGTTTTTGAAAAGGTTTTTGCATATCCATATGAGCAACTGGCTTGGATTTAACCTTGGCAATGAAAGAGCATAAAGGTATGAAGATGAAGAGTGGGAGGGTTCAACAAGAATCTGCTGGCAGCAACAACGGAGATGATGCTGCTTCTAACGCCAATTTCAAAGTCAACAACGACAAGCATGAAGATGATTCAGTGTCTGATGCATCAGGATCCAAAAAGTCTGACACGTCACATTTGAGCCCTTCTTTATTAACCCTTTCTTTAATTTCTGATGGAAAGAACTGGTGATGTAAGCATAAAGAGCGTCTCTCCCAGTGTGAGCACTGATGATGTAAAGCATGAAGATCATGAGCCTGAGGTAAGCTGGCTTTGCTTTTTTGTTCATAGTAATTCTAGTGAAAACATTTTGGGTATTGAGGTCATATTTATTTTCTGTGATTGATACCTGTTGTGATGTAATTGATGTATTCACTAGGACTGATGACAAATTTTGTTTGGTATTGAGTTGCTGTGATGTATTTTGGTGTAATTGAAGGCATCAACAAAGTCCAATCCTGATACTTCAACCAGAAGGACATGATCACCAAGCGCAATGATTGGATTTTCGTTAGTTAGGAGCATTTCAACAATACAAGAAGCATTGGCATGAAGTTCCACATAAGTCTTTGATCCTACCACTTTTCCATCTTCATTAAGCCATGTATATATTGTATTGTTCTTGGGTATATAATGAATAAGTATCCGTCAAGTGTGGATAGATACGGAAACTCCACTCCTGGGGCTTCATCTAACTTATGGGGTTTTCTGTTTTGGCAGTCCATGTTTATTAAAAATAGTGTCTTTAGTAAGAATCTTAGTTAGTACATTAACAATATGGAAAACCTTATGTATTTGTATTTTAGTTGTTGAAACTTGTTAACTTGGAATTTGAAGTACCTTGACATATGGGAACCTTGGCATTGTTTCTGTGTTGGCAAAATGATATACACATTCTGTATGGAATAAAGGACTTTGTACATACCTTCTGAATCAGAAATTGGTGGCCTGTATGTTCTTCCATTCGCAAATGGAAATGCCCCACATATAATGATCTCGTCGAAATCTTTAATGTCTAGCTCTTTTTTGATTGTTTCTTAGTTCAACCTGGCTTTACGTTTGATCGCTAACACTTCAGTGTCGCAAAGGAATTGTTCTGTTAAAGATTCACTGATTTTCTGCCACAAACTCATATATTCATCTTTGAAACGCCTGATTTTTCCAGCAATGGGTGTCCGTTTGAATCCATGCACGTATGGGAATTCATTTCTTCGAGTAAGGATCCGGCTTCTTTCCCTAGGTGAAAGGGGAAAAGATCATATACATCTTTCCTGCAAAAAGATAGTGCACATCTGATCATATCATATGTATTCAACTGAAATATATCCAGACAAGAGAAAAGGGCAAAAACATTATGCTTCTATATGTACCTTCAATATTAACTGACTCACACCGTCACACATGCCAATGATAGTACGATACTTCTCCAGCACAGTTACGTTGTTGTATTATCCAAGCTTACATAGTGCACATGCTGCATATAAACCGCTAGGGCCGCCTCCTATGTACAATTGCGATTCTTAAAATCACTGGAAAGCTCGGATGAAGGCCCGGAAAAAACGATCTTCCACGCCGTTTTTTGAGCTCCTTCACTTACTGCTATGCTTTTATCAGATACATGAATGCTAAGAGAGGTTTAGTTACTTGATGTTGAAGTGAGGCTAAAATGGTATTGGTGGAGTGTTTTTTCTTAGACACCATTATAATGTCAATGATATGAATCTTTTATTGAATTAAGGTTTATGAATCTTTGTATATGTATATGTGTATTTATACATGTACATTGTTCGTTTTCCAGCCAAAGTTTTTTCTTTCCAAGAATTTACTAGAATTAAGATTCAATAGAATAAATAAAAGTATATTCAATCTAAAACAAGAAGAGGAGAGGGACATACCTGATGCTTCGGTTTGCCAGTGAGCATTCCGGTAGACTAATGGCCGCCAGCCGGAAATATGTCGCCGGTCAGAAGTCATGGAGAAAAGTTTTAGTCAAAAGCTATATATATGGGTGTAAAATTTGATCTGATTTATACTTGGTTCGAGAGAGTTTATATTTTATTTAAAGGCGTCTCCTTTTTTGTCGAATGGGTATGGTGCTCAAGCCTAAAGTCCTCCATTTGACTTTTACCTCTTCTCAGGTCAAATTGGTGCTGCAATCTATGTATGTTTGTCTATTATTACTAAAAAAAAAAAAGAAAAAGAAAAAAAAGATTAGCATAGCAACATCTCTGTTTATTTTCGGGACAATGGATCTAAAAGGACATCTTCGAATTCGAGTTCGCCGAGGAATCAATCTTGCTATCCGTGATACGATCGCCAGTGATCCATATGTTGTGATTACCCACGGTAATCAGGTTTGTTTTTTTGTTTTTTTTTTTTCCTTTCATTCCCAGTTTTCTTGATTCTAAAGTTTGATTATTGGGTTTCGATTATTCTTAGACTGCTGCAAGCCTGCAACTTTAACCAGTTGTTTTTGTTAACAATCTCTATACAGATCATAGGCCTTTAATATGATGGTTATATATATAAGAAGATGTTGATTATGTCTCTTGTAATTTGCAACCATGTGAATATTGTTAGTATGAATTCTAAATTAGTTAGTTGGACCGGAATGTGTATAATAAAAATGTGGATGCAGCGGTTAAAGACCAAAGTGGTGAAACGAAACTGCAACCCAGTGTGGAATGAAGAACTGACACTTTGTATAGAAAATCTGAATTGGCCGATTACCCTGGTGAGTTTTTAATTTTATCCCCCTTTATGTATGTATGTATGTATGTATGTATGTATATGTCGCGAAAGTATATAATATTGGAGATGATTTAAACATGTATGTATTATAGTTGAAATATTGAAATGGGTTTTCTTTCAGACGGTGTACGATAAAGATAGATTCAGTGAAGATGACAAGATGGGAGATGCAAACATAGATATAAAACCATATATTGAATGCATGGAGATGGGGTTGGAGAGCCTCCCAGATGGAACTAAAGTTGATAGAGTACAACCAAGCAAGGAAAATTGCTTGAGTGATGAGAGTCCTATCATTTGGAACAAAGGTAATATAATGACCCAAGATATGTTGCTTCGTTTGAGAAACGTCGAGCGTGGTCAAATACTACTCCAAATCGAGTGGATTCGCAGTAAACCTTTCTTCAAGACCTAGCTAGGGCTAGGGGTATTATACTATCACTATCACAACAACAAGGAGGGAACCGATTGGTTGATACGAGTATGTATTGTATCACTTATTAATCAAGTAGTCATCTTATCTGTTTTCTTGTTTTGGTATGTAACTGCATGCATGTGACTTGTATTTTGAGATAAAGAGAGAATATATAAACATGTAATGCCCTATAAACACTTGGTCATTAATGCAATGTCACGCTTTACGTTAGGATCATGGAATCATGTTATTCCTAACTTATTCTCTTTAATTTTCCTGAAAATCATGGGGTCATTCCCCTTGCCTTTTTGCAATTATTACTTCAGCTCCATATTATTAATACCCTACTACTCCTTCCGTTCCTAATTATATGTCGCATTTACAGAAGAAAAAAAAAATAACTTTCATTTTTTAATGAATCTGGTCACTTTTTAGTTGGCAGAGATGATGATGCCGCCAGCCGCCATTAACAGAACCCGAAGTATTTCACTACTACGATGCCATTAGCGCGGATGATATCCGTGCTTATAGCAGCCTAGGGGAGTATTGGAATGCACTAGGAGAGATAAAATCATGCTCTCAAGAGATCTTCAACTTCTTCAACAACAATAACAATAATAATGGGACAAGCAGTAGTGATGATGATGGTTACAACATTGGACCGGATTGCTGCAAAGCGATAGCTGTAGCTATCACACGACTGTGCTGGCCGGCTATGTTGGCTACCCTTGGCATTACTGCTGACCAGACTTATGTTCTTCGTGGCTATTGTGACGAAGTTTCCAGTGCTCCCCCGGCCGCTCAACGTCCCGCACCGGCTGCTTGAATTTCGTCCTAAGAGTAGGAGGACACTACTTTTTTTCTTTACTTATTATGTATGTGTCACAATGATCAATAATAAATAGAGGATCTCGTATCGATATCTACATATATGTAATATTATTGTGGGAGAAGTTTATTAGCCGATTATGTTTGTTTGAATCTTATGATCACGGGGTGCTTATTTTGTTTGTACCACTAATAGATGACAAGGAGTTTCCATGTCTTTTTTTTTTCTTCACTTTTGACCATTACATATGCCCTTAGAGAGACCCTTTCGATTCAAAGAACTAAAATCAAATTTGTAAACCAAATAAAAATAATATACCAATACAAGAGCTGCTCATGATTATGTTAGAATCATAAGAAAAGGTATGCAAGAATTCTATCGAAATCAATAAAGAAGAAAAGAAAGTACCAATTGTCGTATAAATCGCAGGAAAAATCCAACTTTTAAAAACCTACATCGATCTAAAAGAAAATCTCAATAAATAAATGCCAAAATCATCATCGCTTTTAGCCTCCAATTTTCCAGCAATTACAAGATTCATGGCTTCTACAAGACAATTCGCAAAGATCTAAAAGAGAGAGACATGTACACCATGATGAACAAGAAAAAAAAAATGCATTAGCTTGTCGCCTCCATGCCCTTGTTGTCTTTGCTTTTATTTGATCTTTTTCTCTTCCGATTCCTCTGCTTCCTACTTCCCCCAGCACCATCACTTTGCAAATTTTCCTGCTCCAACCCGAAAAAATCTCATATAGATTTGGGTATGAACACAAAGGCAACTCATAGATTAAGGCATACACAAAGGCTAGACAGCAAAGTTGTCCACACACCAACAAATAAGAGACGAGTGACGATTTTTCTTTATAGCAAAAAAAAAAAACTGTGAAATATGAATGTGAATGATGTACATGACAAAGAGAAATAAAACGAATGCACACAATCTCGTTCATACATTCTCTCTGCTCCTCTTAGTGGATTGAACCAATCTTTCACATAGGTCACATTCTCTCACATTGGTGAGTTTCACTTTCGTATACGAGATTTGACAAAAACATCAAGAAAAAAAGTCACAGGACAATCAGATCACTGACTAATCAACTTTGCCAATTTCCAGTTGTTTTAATACTCTCCCCCGTGTCCCTTAATAAGTGTCACCTTTTTGAAGAAGAAAAGATGTGTCCCAAAATAAGTGTCATATTAGATATCTTTCTTCAAATATACCCTTAAACATCTATCTCATTTACTACTCATAATCCTTTCACATTCAAAAACCTAAAGGGTATACATGACCTTACAATATAAAAAACACAACACATTTATTCTGTTTTTTAATCTGTGTGAATCTTGAAAAAGTGACACTCTTGTAGGGACGGGGGAGTAGCAGTCTCCTTGAAGCAGAAAATAAAAAAGAACATCCACACAGAGCATAACATGCAGACAAACCAATATTAGAACCTTTCCTCCATTATTACTCAATTCAACTTTCTTTAGAATCTATCATTCTGCAAATTATCTATTTCTCTTGAACAAATTGCAAAAATATTATGAGATAAAATTAACACCCTTCACAATAGACTGGTTGAAGTTCTGACAGTTGCCCCCCTCCCTGTCAGAACTTCATGACAAAATTCTGGTGAGCAACACATGTCAAAGCTACCCCCTTCACATTCTCTTCCAAAGCAGAATAACACAACAACGTATGCCCTCTTTTAACGACAATGAAATCGTGTATGTTATTATAAAGCAGAGCCAATTAGAATACTGATGCAGCATACGCAACCAACTCTTTTGATCACGTATCAGTACCTCAACCGAAATCTGCAATGTGCCCTTGACTCTTGGGGTGCTAATTAAAAACATAACCACGCTAGAAAAAATACCATAAGAGCTACAAACCTTGGCAGAAGAATGATTCTTGGTACTATCGTGTGTCGTTTTCTTCTTCTTGCAGGAGAGAGGGTTTGGTCCCTGCAAAGTGCAAGATGAAGATATCTTGAAGACTAAACCCATGAAAACAGACTAGTAAACTCTTCTAACACGTCCGAAAGAGGGGAAAATATGATTAAGGTCAAACCTTAGCTCTATTTCGCTTAAACTGAACTTTGTCCTTTAGACGTTCCCCGTCTTTCCTAATATTTTCCTCAAACTCCTGGAACACTGATACATCATTTTGGTTGCTTTCGTTTGCATGGGGCGACTCCGCTTCTCCATCACTTGATGATACTTTATTCTTCATCCTCAACATCGTGTACTCCATCTCAGTCATGTGAGAACGTGCTTCTTCAGCAGATCTGGCAAACTGGTGTTGAAAAGTCGATGGCTGTTCAAGAAACAAAGCATTTCGAAGACCATATATAAGAGGCACTCCAGGTATCTGCAGTCATAACGATTGAAAAAAAATCAAGCAAATTACATACATCATACATCTCCTAACCTTAAAGTAGAGGAGATGATTGCAATTTAAAGCCATAATTGCACATCTGAAAATGTAAAGCACTTTCCCGCAGGCATTGAAGCGCCCATAAGGTTCCAATTAACGGCATCCACTGGGATTTGACAAAATAATTTGCAAGCAGCAGCATCTAATGGGATTTGGAAAAATAACTTGCTAGCAATGGGTTTAAAGAGAGTAATGTTTCTCTACAAATTAAAACACACAACAAAAAAGCACTTGCACATACCACTTGAAACTTTTTTCTTAATTTAGCATCTTGAGTAGCCACAAAGAAATGCTCAGTATTACTCTCCCCTATAACATCAATCAAGCAGTCCACTGCACTCTTACGCTTCTCATGATCACACCTGTCAAAAAACAGAAAATTTATAAAATGCACAAAACCGTGTCAACGCCATTTCCATCACAGGTGCAACACACATTTTTACTTGTAATGCAGAATGAATTTACATATCAATACAGCAATTTTAAGTATTAAAAAGGTATGACCACAACATTGCATGATTAGAAAAGGTTTTAATTTGTCTAATCCTTACCTGGCAACAACAAGATTTTTAGCAGCGTCAAGAGATTCAGAGTACGAATCACCAAGGCTTTTCAACTCTGCTAGAACGCATCTGCATCAAAAGAGTGAGGAACCTTCGCCAAATCAGCAAATGTTTACATAGCTTAAGAAGTCAATACATCCAATACTACAAGAAAATTTTGAAAATTTTGAAGCATTTAACTTAACTACATGAAAATAGCAAGCTAGAAAGTTCCTTGCTTTCGTACTTGTTTTCTACATTATTTAAATTAATTTCCCTTCCTAGATAGTCAGTTTTGTGGCCTTGGATCATCACATTTACTAATTTCAACCTTTAAAATTAGTTTTTCTAATGTAAGACAGACCAAATACATCTTGAATACCGTTATTTAAGATTTCCCAAAGACTTATCTATGCTGAAAAAGTGCAAAGAGAAAATGCTGGATAACCGGTTTCTACCTTGTCATGCAAATGCAAATGAAGATCTGAGAGTTTCAGTAAATAAAATAAAACAAACAAATGCCCAATCTTAACAGAGAAAAGAACCAGTAAGACCTCGTAGTAAAGATTTTGACACGGGCACTCAAAGTATTAGACAATGCTGTATCAGCAGGGATGATTTGATTTGCTAGCATATGGTGCACAAATGTCCCATCACAGAGAATTTTGAAGGGCTCTCTGAATCCAAAGCAAGCCGTGTAAAATCGAACTGCCCTACGGTGACGTTTTTGCCTCTTGAACTTCATCTGTCCACACAACCAAAAAAAAAAATCAACATAAGAAAAATAAAATAAGCATCAGTGTCTCCAATAACCACATTTCATGCATTTAAAAGTGGCATCATTTCACTTCAAAATATCAAAAGGACTAATGTGTCATTATGTCATCCGCATACATCAAAAGGTTAGGAAAACATCAAGAATCAATTAAGAAAACTGAGATTGAAATTTAGTTTTTGACGACCAAGATTTCAACAAGTCCAATTAATTTGCCTTCAACCGTAAACCATTGCTCATCATGATTTACAAGTCTGCTAATGCTACTCAATAAGCTTTTGAAGAAAACGTAGCTCCATTTTCTCCGAATAACTTTATACCATAAGTTGGTACTTTATTTTCTTCGTAGGAGTCTAATCCAAGATCCCACTTGAGCCAATTACTTGAAATCAGTCTGTCCATTTAACTCCTTCACCTCATAAAGAATCTATGAAGATACCTAGATACTCAGAAATATCCTTCATGCCCTCAATTGGCCTACAGAAAGGAACGCTATAGCAACTAAGGGAAATTCGGTATTCTCATATTTGAGAAATCCGCAATCCATACAAATTGGAATAGATAGATAGCACGAAGATAAGAGCCCGGACCAGTTCGAAAACGTAAATCTCAACGCTAGAAATACCAAAACAGATGGAGAAGTAGAGAATGGCCAACCCATTTACCTGGCACGGAGTTGTTTATAGAATCGGTAGTCACGGATTGAGATTTGGCTTCTGGCAAATCAGCCCCAATTCTTGCTGATTAATCGAGACGATGCAGAGGTTTCCTGCCTGGATTAATAGCAGCACTCAGCAAATGATAATGCTGAACAAACGTTTCCAGTGATTCAGCAGTTTTGAAAAGAATCACTAGGATTTAACTATGGTGGCGGGAGATGGGAGAAACTAACTAGGGTTTATCGGGAAGGGCCCGGATCCTCTCCCTGGCCCGTTAACCGCCGGGGTTTTGATAGAAAAATATTATTATCATTAATATGTTTTTTTATCATCAAGATAGAAATGTATATATTACTAAAGGAAAGTAAATTTTTCTTTTTTTTTTAAACAAAGAAAGGGAACTAAAGGGGAGTAATTTGAGGCAATCACAAATTTTAGCTTGGTCGTTGTGTAACTTGATGTACCACAATCAATAAAAATCTCTCTATATATAAAAAAATCACTAATAATTTATGTAGAAATTGATGAAATGATAGTCTAAAATTACACATGGATCATCCAAAAATTAAAATATATTTGGCCCGTTTGAATATTGATTAACCCTTTAGTTGTATTCAGAAGAAAAAACCCTTTCGTTAATTTTCTTTATTGTTTTTCTTCTCAGAAATAATTTTATTGTTATTTGTTGATAAATAAAATTGATTTATTCCATCCAATTTTTTTTTAAAATTTTAAAAAGCAGCCCAATTGTTGTAAGAAAATAAACACCGTCCAACCTAGGGGCGTTCAATATTTTCTAAACCGAACCAAATCGAGTCATACCTATACAAACCAAACAGTTAGATGGTTTTAAATACTATGAAACCAAACCGACCAAAAACCAAACCAAACGGACTTGAATTGGTTTGGTTTTGGTTTTGGTTTTAAAAGTTCAAACCAAAAAAACCGAACCGAACCATCAGCTAATATAATTAAAATATATATGTTCAACTCTCTCTCAATTCATATATACTATTTTTTAGTTCAATTTGAGGATTATATCAACAAATTGCCTTATATATCCATTATTGGTATAGTATGCTAAAATTTGTCTAGTGTTGACACTTTTTTTAGGACCGTATTTTTCTATCATTCATTTGTCAGCTATTGTTTGGTTTAATAGCAATTTGAAAGCACTCATAGTTATAGGCTTTGCTTCTTTTCCGTTTGCTGCATCGTGATTTTGTGATTCCCTTCCTCTTATTCGTTTTTCCCTAGAGTAATGTGACGCTTGAGTTTCAGTTCAATCATTTGTTTGTTTTGTAAAGCATCTTGGGCATCGTGTTTTGTATTGATTGTAGGGGTAAAGAGCATAAGCAAAACATACGATTTCCCCGTAACATTTTCTTTGTTGCGTTCATGACCTGGATTGTCCTTTTTTGGGCACAAGGAGACATTTAATGGAATCACTATCGCAATCAAAAGATGCACTATCAACCATTTGAACTATTATGAGTGGGTAGAAACGACACACATCTACGGAATTAAGCCCAAAACCTCGTAGTCTGTTTTTGTTATTCTAAAAGTGCACGATATGCCTTGACATATGCATGTTTCGGGATTTTATGTGCTTCAGTTTCGTACTATTTTTGTAATTTATGCGTTTATGGTATGCTTATTTGGGAACCCGATTTTCCATGTCATATTTTCAGAGGGAAAAAAAGAAGGAAGTGAAAAAGGAGACCGGTCTTGGTCTGTCCTTCAAAAAGGATGACAACTTTGGTGGTATTCAGAGGTATGATTACTTATTATTTCCTCCTTGTCTCTCTTTGTATTACACTTATGTGCATCTGAAATTTTAATAATAGTTCCAGAACTTAATGATTCAAGATGATGCTACTCTCTTGATGGATTTACCATTTTCCACACTTTGTTGATCATTGTAAAACGCGAAGCGTTGTTATAATACAATCTTCATTAAAGAATTGTTATTATGCTATACATAGCTAGTGATTTTAAAATCTTGATAGTTGCACGATTCACGTTTCCACATATAAAAACCGATTATCTTATCTTATCCTTGGGATCGCCTTCACCGCTGGTATTGATTTTGCCCCAGCATACTGTCTTCTGGATATGATTTTATTTCTTTTAACGGTCATTGTGATGGCAACACATACCTTTGGCTTGATATTACCTCTAGCATTCTAGCTTGGAGCTTTTGTGGTGAGTTAGTGCCGATATACCTTCTCTTCAGAAGGCCTTTTTGTAGTCATTAATTTGTTTTTTATGAGTAGCGCTTTTCTGGAAAGGTACGGCGCTGGATCTAAGTCACATAAGTGTGCTTTGAGGGAGGGAGTCGGTTCATTAATTCATCAATACATTAAAATACTGTATGTTAGAGCGCATTAAGTTTGTTAATAGTGTTATGTTGTATTTTTGGTTAATATTTGGTCATTTAAAAAATTCCTCTTATATTTTTTTGCTCGTCTCTAATTATCTCCCTATACTAATAAGAAGGGAAAAAGTGTAGATTCTTGACACTTGTTTTTTTTATCTATTAAATCATTTTTTTGTTTCATCACCTCAAAACCCTACTTCAATCTTTTTTTTTTTTTTTTAATTTTTCTTTTCATTGGTACCAAATGCAGAAAAAAGTGTTTTTTTTTTGAAGGGTGAAGGTTTGAGTTAAATTGTTCCATTTAGAGGCCAATTGTATTTTTAATCTACACATTAGCTTTAATTTATTCTTAATCTTATTATGTGTGTTGTCTTAAGATGTATCCGATTCTAATTTAATTACATATTATTTTGCTTTCCATCGAGATCTTTTTTTTTTTTTTTGGTCTTATCCTAATCTGATACGACCACTTGAGATATTCAATATACTATAGTTTGTTTGTGTGTGTTCTTTTCCTTTTTGCGTATATATATTTTACAATGTGTGTCTATGCCGAGTTTTTTTTTCTGCTACGTATTGATTATTTTTTTCCGTCTTCGTTTTTTACTTTACATATATTGTGTGTGTCGGTTTTTTTTTCTTGGTCAATGGTTTAGTAATGTCGAAAGGTGTCGATTTTTGTGTCGTGGAGTGTTTGATAGTGTGTTAGATTTTAATTAAAATTTTAATTAATATTCATTTGATCAACCGAAAACCGTTGGATATGGCGTCGGGATGTATCGAGCGTGTCGTGTCGTGTTTTGGGTAGAACACGCGTGTTGTTGCAGAGATAATGTCGAAGATAGCTTTATTTTTTCGGTTAAAATTGATTTAAGTAGAAATTGAAAAAAATTATTGAAAGTGTCGAAAAGATCCATACGATGTCGGAGATGTCGAAAATGTGTCGGATATTCATTTAATACGCACTTATTATTATTCTTGAGCGTGTTTTGATCTGCCACTTTTAAAAGTGTGAGGGTGGGTTGGGTTAGGAGTGGTGGGAAGGGTAGGGTATAGTAAGATGGGTGGTGGGAAGGCGGGGTAGTAAGATGGGTGGTGGGCACGGTAGGGTAGGGAGTTGTAGGGTAGAGTAGGATGGGGTGGTGGGTAGGGTAAGGTAGGGTGGGTTGAGATAAAATAGGGTGTAATAGACTTACATTGAGATAGTGAATTAATATGTAGGTTGGGAAGTAGGTTAAGGTTTGTAGGTAGGTAGAGAGGTAGGGTGCGGTAGGGTGTCTTTAATGTAGGTGGCGAGGCGAGGTATGAGATGTAATGCGGTGATGTATGGTAGGAGTAGGATGGTATGGTTGGATGATGTGGCGTAAGTTAAGTAAAGTTTG
The DNA here is from genome assembly GCA_026214975.1 of Gentiana macrophylla. Taxonomy (NCBI): domain Eukaryota; kingdom Viridiplantae; phylum Streptophyta; class Magnoliopsida; order Gentianales; family Gentianaceae; genus Gentiana; species Gentiana macrophylla. The sequence goes on along the minus strand of CM047808.1, from coordinate 128,949,476 downwards.
GTAGGTTGAATAAAGTACGTAATATAGGGTAGTGTGGTAAGATAATATGTGGTAAGATAATGTGGTGTAGGGCATTGTGAGGTAGGATTGGATAGGTGAGTGTTAAAAAATGTTGGGATATGGTGCGGTTCGTTACATGCTACATTTCTTCGTATTTAATATTGTCAAATAAGTTAAAACTTATAGCATAGGCACTCCGTGCCGTTTCACTAGTTTTAAGAGGAAAAGAAAACCAAGAAGTGCAAGAATTTTTTTTTGGTTCAGAATCTTGTGCTCTATATTTCAATTGTATACTGTCTACAGCGTTGCACTTTCTTCTGGTTCCTGTCAACATTTAATATATTAATTAACAAATTGATATTATCTCCCCTACTTTCTACACTTTCCAGAACTCATAGTAATTTTTTATCTGTATTTTTAACTAGATATTCCTCCATAAAGGATGAAAAATATGCGGCTCTCAATGTTCGTAGAAGAAGAATTCTGATTTTTCAATAGGTTTAACGTATAATGGGAATTATTTTTTCTTAAATAAGTTTTTCCCAAAATAACTAATTTCCTTAATCACCCTTTTACTTTAAAAAAAATCAGATTTCCTTAACATATATATATATAAAACTCGACATACATAGTTACATACATATATATAAAACACGACATATATATATATATATATATATATATTATTATTATTATTTTGAAGAACGATAAAAAAAAATATAATTTCATTGCCCTATATAACAGGGAGGCGATCCTCCTCGTTTTCCAATTACCTAACGCCTTCTCGTTTTCCGATTACATAAGGATGATGAACGCATATCCAATTGAAGTTGCTGCAATTGGCGGCGGTCACGGAGCTGGCGGGGGCGGTCGCCGTAGAAGCCGTAGAGCAGGTGGTCTTGCTGGTTCTGCTGGTTCTGATGGATGGATGATGAATGCATATCCAATTGAAGCTGCTGCAATTGGCGGCGGCGGTCACGGAGCTGGTGGGGGCGGTCGCCGTAGAAGCCGTAGAGCAGGTGGTCTTGCTGGTCCTGCTGGTTCTGATGGTTCTGATGCTGATGGTTCTGATGGTTCTGATGGATGGATGATGAATGCATATCCAATTGAAGCTGCTGCAATTGGCGGCGGCGGTCACGGAGCTGGTGGGGGCGGTCGCCGTAGAAGCCGTAGAGCAGGTGGTCTTGCTGGTCCTGCTGGTTCTGATGGTTCTGATGGTTCTGATGGATGGATGATGAATGCATATCCAATTGAAGCTGCTGCAATTGGCGGCGGCGGTCACGGAGCTGGCGGGGGCGGTCGCCGTAGAAGCCGTAGAAGCCGTAGAGCAGGTGGTCTTGCTGGTTCTGATGGTTCTGATGCTGATGGTTCTGATGGATGGATGATGAATGCATATCCAATTGAAGCTGCTGCAATTGGCGGCGGTCTCCGTAGAAGCCGTAGAGCAGCTGGTCTTGATGGTCCTGATGGTCCTGATGGTGATGATGGTGATAGTAGTTTTGGCGGCCGTGGTGGCCGTGGTGGCCGTGGTGGCCGTGGCGGCCGTGGGCGTGGTGGTGGAGCTGGTGGAGCCGGTGGAGCCGGTGGCGCCGGTGGACGTGGTGTCCGTGGTGGCCAAGGCGGTGCTGGTGGCCGTGGTGGTCGTGGTGGTGCTGGTGGCGTAGTTTAGTCTCTGGTGGCTGTGTGGTGGCGCTTGTGGCAGTGGTGGTGTTGGGGTGCTTGTGTTTAGTTCAGTTTATTAGTTTAATCTTTCATGTTGAAATGGTACCATGTTGCGTCGTACATAACTAAACTCTATCCATGCTACAACCGGCGCCGGGCGCCGTCCGTCTTCATGTTTGGGTCGCACTCTTGTTGTTTCCCACTTCGTTGATTCCGGTTAACTTGCTTTACTTATCTGTTCTTTTGATTTCTTTTCTTGTTGCAAGTTTTTATTTTTATGAAGTTATAAGCAGAAGGAGTTTAGCAGCAGCTTAAGTTAAAGCCTGTCCTTGTGACTTTTAAAGCATGGTTGTGGTCTGCTGCAACCCTAACGTTCTGATCCCTCCTTTTCACAATCTTTTTGACAATAGTATCGTTTAACGAAAATTGCTGAAATAAGTTGTGTGATAATAACAAATCCATTGGTCATAATCTCAAATTCACTTTTTGTTGCAGTAAAACTGAACTCAAATACAATGTTTCATCATTCCACTGTTTATGTGTGTGTATGAAATTAATATACATATAAATATAAAGAGGACGAAAAAAAAAAAAATTGATGAAAGAAATATCATTTTTCGATCAGATCAAAAGATATATTCGTTGTTTTTATAGTTGAATACGAAAAATTTAAATTACATTGGTAGAACAAATTGCACCAATCCTAACAAATATGTGAAAAAAAGCTAGTTACTGTCATCTCTTAATCTTACTCGAACTACTTGTTGCTTGGAAATTATTTATTTATTTATTTATTTCGTTGGTCCCAATAGAAAAAGGGTTTCAAATATGTTTCCATGTGGATCATTTTTATTGTTAATGCTTTAGTGATTGGTCTGGTGACAAGTGAATTTGTAAATGGAATTTGTTCATGCATTTTTGAGTTTGGGACTGACCATCAGTCAAATGGTGGGAAATATATAAAATGATTTGACATAACAATTGCGTTAGAATATGTTTTGTAATATTCTTTTAAATTTGATCATAGTCTAAGATTTGTTCATTGAATTAAGTTTCACAATGACTAAGATGGTAAAAGTTGGGGGCGGACCCAAGTGGAGAGGGAGGCGGTGTCATCAGCGGCAGTTGCGGATCCATCCAGCGGGATCCGTAAATATTTAACACAGTAAATATATATTTTTTACGGGGTTCGAAATATTTTTCTATAGGTAAAATGCAGAGTATTCCTATTTCTAACAGGGTACTCAAGTGTAGATCCGCCTATGATCACCGGGATCCGAAAAACGATTTTGTTTTGTTAATAAAAAATGTAAAACACTATTAATATCCGACACGAACTTTGGATTTGTTCTGATGCACATGTTTTTCTGTCCTAAAGCTATTCTCAGATAAATGATAGGGTACATATAATATCAACGACGTAGTAAATTGTGTGGTTGTGGTGTTTCCACACGTGTGGAGACACCACACAAAAATCTCCCAATTTTCATGCTTCAAACTGTTCCTATCTTGTCTCCTTGTAATTTATGTGCATATTGTTTCCTCGTTTTTAGTGCATTTTATGAATTTGTAGCTATACATAATTCTACTTTTCAGCGGGCTCATGATTTTTTTTTTTAGGCTCCTGTGTAGTATTTGAAATTAACTTTTGAAACTGAAAAAATAAAAGAATACCATGAGCCCGTTGAAAATAGAATCATGTACCAACTAACAAAATAAGAATGAACTGAAAACCCTGCTTTCGCGGCTAATCCAACTTTTATCCCCTTCAAGAAATCAATACTAACCTGCAAAATTACCATTTCCATTCAGAAACACAATCTTTCTAGTCAATAGGGAGAATATAAGTATTAAGCCATACTTCAACACACCGCAAAGCGGTTTCATTTCCACTAAAAATTCAAGAATTATCAAGAGTTGTATAGCTAAAAATTCATGAAATACATGAAAAAAATGAGGAAACAATATGCACATAAATTACAAGGAGACAAGATAGGAATAATATGAAGCATGAAAATTACTCATAGAAGTATGTTGAGACAACGATGTCATTTCTAAGGATAAACTCCGGAGGAATGACCTTTCCCCATGGTCTTCTTTATGATAGCCATTGTAGCGGTAAGGAAAACCCTTTTTCAATTTTTAATTTTATTTTATTTTAATTTTATTTTATTACTCTCTCAATTTCAATTTATCTGAGTCAGTTGTCAAAATCACGCATATTAAGGGGGTAAATTAATGCATTGACTTTAAGAATGAAATGGCTAAAAAGCCCTTGAGTATAATTAATGCAACCTTGTTTTTTATCTCTCATGTTGTAATAAATAAGGGTAAAGCAAGGGAAAATACAATAAATACCGTATTGGAAATGTATCGCCTCACATAAAATGGAACAAATGATTTTGACAACTGCATCAGTTATTTTGGAACGGAGGGAGTATTTTTTTTTCTTTCCGGAAACGAAATGTTTTCATTAAAACAACAAACAGAAAATACAAATACCGGACCAACGCCGGAAAACAGCTGGACAAATTCCAGACAACCGTCAGTCAAATGTGCTATAAGATTTAATGGCAAATGAGGAGGACAGGTTCTACAACAAAATAGAGACCGAAGACAACATAATACTTACCAAGATTCGTACTATGCACACACTATTTCCACTATACATGGACTGCCAATGTAACACCCCGGATTTTCAAGAAGGGTAAAAATGTAAAATAGAATTTAACTATCTATATTTCTATTTTATATTTAACCGAAAGGAAAATAATTAACCGGTTATTAATTATAATATTCCGATTTTCGGAAAAGGGCAGACGTACCATTTTACGAAAATGAAATATTATTATTCTGACTTCTTTTATTGGAGTTAAGTTTTATGGGATAAATATATATGTATTTTCGAAATATATATATATATATAGATATATTAAGGAAAATCTGATTTTTTTAAAGGGTAATTAAGGAAATAGGTTATTTGGGGAAAAAAGCATACTTAAGGAAAAATAATTTCCCTTATATGTAAAACCTATAGAAAATCATAATTTCTCCTTCTATGTTTGGTGAGAACCGCATAAGAGCAAGGAGAAAGGGCTGAGAGACTTTTTCAGAATTCTGAGTCGTTTCTCAACCGTTTTCAGATTCGAGTAGAGTGTTGGAATCGTTGTGAAGAGGGCGTCGTTTCAGCACAAGAAAGTTAGAGCTTTTGTCAAGGTATGATTTTCGACCTGGCTGATGTTTTGGTCGAGATTGATGGATTAAAACTCATGTCTCTCGTAGTCTTGATGTGTTAGAAGCTTGTGATCAATTCTAATGCGAATTTGGATTGATCATATAGGTTTCAGCTTCAGCATTGATTTTGAAAAATAAAATAACATTTTATAATTTCAAGCAAGTGTTTCAGTTTTTGGAAGTGGATCAGCTCAGCTTCAGCATTGATTTTGAAAAATAAAATAACATTTATAGGTGAAACTGGAGATTGATTTGCACCCCTGCGGGCACGAGGACGTATAATGTTAGTAGTATATTATTACTAGTACATTGTTGGAAATAAAATTTATGTTTTGATGATAATTCATCCTATTTGTTAAAATATTATCTTAACCCCATTGATGAAGTGCTGAAGCCAGCTGTTATAGTGGAAAGCTAAAAGATGTCTAGAACTGAATGTATAAGTTTTACTAGAGTCTGATATTTATATAGGTTACATCAGACAAGCACTGTAATTGTTAGTGTGTCGTCGAAACGAAAATTGGAAATCATTTAGAAAATCGAAATCATCGAGACAAGCAAACCGACTCGAATACACTACATGAAATCAAGAAGGTAAGTTCATTGAGGAAACAAACTCGGTTGGCTTATCTAAAAGATCGAAGAACCGAGGTTCAAACTCGATTATTGAAGAATGAAGAATCGAGGGTTCAAACTCGCTTATGAAGATTACAAGTCGAGATCAGATAGTTGGACTTCGAGCAAGATTGTGGTGACTGAATCGACTTTATGGATCTTGTATGAAGAGCTAAGAATCATAAAGACAATGAATTCTTAGATGATAATGAATCATGGTGTACTCTGATTAAGTCAATTATAATCGATGAAAACAGAGTATCGATATTTGAAGAAGAGTAAAATCTCAATTAATGCTCCAAAGTCGATTAGAAATCGACAAAAGAAAAACTCGATATAAAACCGATAAGGAAACTCGCTTTTATAAGTCACCATCCAACAAACCGAATGTACAATCGAACGTTGTAAAGAAAACAATTTCATTGGATGAGTTCTCGACACAATGAGAACGGTCGGAAAATATAGCCGTTGCAAGATAGACGTTGATACAATTCAAATTGAAGCCAGATGAACGTTGGACTTCACACTATAAATAGAAGACTTTGCACCAACAACAAAATATATAGAACATAGCATATACAAGAATCAACAAGCAATTTTGTGCATCAGTCTATTATATTCGAATTGCTATCATCTCTGAACTATAACAAGATCATATCTAGTATTTCTTCAAGTGTTCAAGCTACAAAGAATTTATCAAGAATTCAACACTTTGAAGAACCACAAACAAGAATCAACTTATTGATTCTCACCCCAACCGTGATTCTACATCAAAGGTTTTAGATCGTAAAGCAAACCGGGAAGGTTTCGCCAAGGACAGATTGTGACAAGCGATCGGGTTAGGACGTGTGTTTGTGGTAGTAGCCGGTGAAGAGGAAATCCTACCCTCTAAGGACCAATGGTTCAAGCATTTGAAGAAGCATTTCTACCTGTTCTACAACCTGCTTAGATAGTGAAGCTAGTGGATTAGCCAAGGACTATTGTTTAGGACTTTTGTAATGATTCACCTCAAGAAGTTCTAGTGGAATTTTCCTCCGCACCACAGGGGAAGAGAGGGCGTACAAGATTACACCACCTGAACCTCTATAATATCCGTCTTACTTACTTTACGCATTTATTTATTTATTCAAAGATTTACTTACAACATTGTGATACTTGATTGTTATACACTACACACGATCCTGGCGACATTCACCGAATCGATTCACAACACTCGATTTTCATAATAGAATAACAAGATCAAGAAAAAGGCTAAAATCATATCCGCCGGTTGACTCGAGTTTCGACTTAAGTCGGTTTGACTTAATCTCGCTTTTGTCGACTTTAACTCCACACAAGTTTTTAAGCTCGAACCTTAATTTGCTTTAAATCCAGCTTTTGGGACAAGTTTATTCACCCCTCTAAACTTGTGTTAGCCTTTCCAACGGACCAACAATTGGTATCGGAGCGGTGTTTCTTTAACAAGATACCATTTGCTCTTTATCTCCTCTAGTTGTTCTTATTTGAAAGCTCGCTTTTCCGATTAATCTTCCGACGATCTTTCACTCACTCACAATGGATAACAATCAATATGCAAGACAAATGCTTATGTGCAACATGGACAGATTTGACGAATATAAACGTCGTATGCGAGCATTTCTAGCAGCGACTACTCATGATGAAATGATGGATGTACTCACCGATGGACCAATTCAAATCACTCATATGCAAATCACAGGTGGAGAGCAAGTTCGAGTTGCAAAAACCCAAATCCGAATGGACTAGTGATGATCGCAAGCGAAACAATCTCAACAATGTTTCCATGGACTTTATCCTCGTAACTCTTGACAAAACATGTACTTGAAGGTGAAAGAATGCACAACTGCCAAAGAAATGTGGGACAAACTTCAATTAGTTTGTGAAGGAACAAATTCAATCAAGGAAAATAAAATTTCCGTTGCAAAACAAAAGTTTGAGAATTTCAAGATGAAATCTGGAGAAACCATTGACCAAATGGAGACAAGATTCGATGCTATCATGGATGAACTAGATCTACTCAAGATTGAATACTCAAAGAAAGTCATCAACACAAGAATCTTGAAGGCATTACCAATATCTTTGGAAGATGAAGGTCACTGCTATGGAAGAATCCAGGAGACTTGATGTAGAAAATTCATTCAAGATCTTTTCAGATCTGAAAGCTTATGAATTCAGTGAAGATTTCACAACCACAGCTGCAATAATCAAAGCTCTGGAAGAACCAAAGACCACAGCACTTGCAGCAGCATCAAATGAGATTCAAGAAAACTCATCTAACAATCTTCATGAATTGGATGAAATGGAAGAACAAATGGCTCTAATGATGAACAGAATTCAAGAATGAAAAGTGGACACCCAAATACTCAAAAGTTCATCAAAAGGACTCTGAGAAAAGAAAAGACGATGAATACCTCTGTTTTAACTGCAAGAAACCAGGACATTATAAAGTCAATGTCCGGAATCGATCAAAGAAGACTCCACCAAGAAGAGTTGGTAGAAGAGCACTCCTTGCTTTGGAGATGAATCAGACATGGTTGGCATCTTGAAAGATTATCGATGACACGACTTTTAATGGAACACATGGAAGATCCAAATGAGGTATCTGAATCAAACTCTAAATACTCTTCAGCTCATATTTCCATGATAAATGCATGTTCTTCGACTGCTGACTCCAATCCAAAAAATCTAGAATTAGAAGAAACTCTTGACGAGTTGATGAATCAGCTAGTTACCATACAAGCTGGTTATGAATCAATCAAAGCTGAGAAAGAAAGTCTAATTCTTGAAGTTGAAAGATTGAAGTCTGAACTAAAAATGTTGAAACCGACTAAAATCGAGAAAGAAAAGATTCAACATCGACTCTTGCATCGGCGAAACAAGCGAATCGTTTGCTCAATCAAGTTCAATTCATCGGATTCAAATCGGGAAAACCATATGGAGACTAAATGGTTTAGGATTTGATACACAAAGAAATCTTCAAAGAATGGAATTAGCAAAGTCATTGGGCCTAGTACCAAAAACGGTATTAAGTTTGTAGGTGAGCAACTTCCACAAACTGAGAAAATTGCTGAACCAATAAAGCCAGTATCACACAGGATAAATCAGTTTTCTAAGAAGACAACTGCATCTACCAACAAAGGTAAATCAAATGGTAGATCAGCTGTATCCAATGAAAACCGAAACGGCAAATCAACTGCCAGATCCACAAAAACCAATAAAGTCAGGAACCAGAAAAATTACAATCAAAGTAAATCCAAGAATGTCAATCATTCAAAGATTCACACATTTAGGGGGAAAGGAAGACTATATCCCACGATGATGATTGGAATTTTATCAATTTGTTAATAAACCGATAATGACAATCATTCCGGACCGAAAAATTATCACAAGTTTCAGTCCAAAACTCAGCAGAGGACTAATCTCAGTTCTCAGCATAAGTCACAGTACAAAGGTCAATCCAGGCCTCATTACAGAAGGAATGATGGTTATCACTCTAGCTTTAATAACAGTAATCAACATGGAAACAAATTTCAATCAGAAGATCTGAGAAATCATATAAATAAGACACAGTCCGAACATAGATACTATGGGAGTGTGGCTTACATATATGAAAACAAGTGCAACAATATCCGAAGAATTCCAAAAGGATATATTCCCGAGTTGTACTTGACAATCGACTTCATGGACCCAAACCGAGTTGGGTACCTAAAAACTTCTAATTTTAATTGCAGGATATATGGTACTTTGACAAAGGGTTGCTCTAGACACATGACAAAGAGCAAAGACTGTCTCAGTAATTTTATTGCAAAGGATGGACCAAAAGTCAATTTTGGAAGTAAAGATAAACCTGGTTACACCAGAGGGTTTGACACCTTAATCAGAAATGGACTTACAATCAAGAATGTATCTTATGTAGAAGGACTACACTACAATATACTCAGCACAAGTCAATTTTGTGATATGGGATACAAAGTTACTTTTGATAAAGAATTCTGCGTTGTCATCAGCGAATCAGCTTATCAAGTTGTACTAGCCGGAAGAAGAAAGGAAAACATGTATGTGGTAGATTGGACAACTGCCATTGCTGAAACTTGTTTGCTCGTGCATACCAAATCAGAAATCAGTTGGCTATGGCACAAGAAACTGAGTCATCTCAATTTTGATGACATCAACACACTTGTTAAGAAGCAGCTAGTCATTGGACTACCAGAGATATCATATAAGAAGGATGATTATGTGATGCATGTCAACAAGGAAAACAAACAAAAGCAAGTTTCAAGACTAAGTCTCGGATTCAACAACCGGACATCTAGAATTGCTACATATGGATTTATTTGGACCTATTACACCAATTAGTATCGATGGGAAAAAGTATACATTGGTGGTAGTAGATGATTTTTCAAGATATACTTGGGTAATCTTTCTAACCAAGAAAAATGAAACCAAGCAAAATCTCACGTAACTTCTCAAGAGACTTGAAATCGAGAAAGAGTTTCATTTGTGAAGATAAGATCCGATAAAGGAACCGAATTCCTCAACAAAGTGATTATTGAATATTGTGAAGAAAATGGTGTCTTACACCAACTTTCACATACAGAACACCACAACAAAATGGTGTAGCCGAAAGAAAAAACAGAACACTCAAAGAAGCTTTGGGAGGACTATGATCTGCTGAAAGATATTGGGCGTAGCAATTAACATAGCTTGTTACCCTCGAATGAGCTCATGAAACAAGAGACATGAGAAGACTCTTATGAAATTTGGAATGGAAGAAAACCAAATGTTTCATACTTTCATGCTTTTGGAAGCAAATGTTTCATACACAATAATGGAAAAGATCAACTTCACGTTTTCAACCCAAAGTCGATGAAGGAATTTTCCTAGGATATTCAAGTGTCGCAAAGCTTTTAGAGTACTAAATAAAAGGACACTCAAGCATGAAGAATCAATACATGTAGTATTTGATGAACCAAACTTCCTGGAGAAACAATCGAAGACCGACTGCAACCGGGCTTCTCGGTCTCGCTTACTATCACGCGCAGAACCGGTTTGATTGGCGTTGGAAGACTACAAATTTGAAATATTCAGATCAAGATCAGCCTCAGTTTCCAATTGCTCAACAACTTGAACAACTTCATTCAGATTCAGTTGAACAAGTTCAAGAACCAGTTTTTGAAGATTCAGTTGAACAAGTTCAAGAAACAGTTTTTGAAGAATCAGTTGAACAAAATGCAAATCAGTTGATACAAACTCACACACATCAATGGATGAGAGATCACCCTGAAGAACAAGTTATTGGTGATACTCAAGTTGGAGTTCGAACAAGACATCAATTAGATGCAATGATTGCATGCTTTCTATCTCAATCAGAACCTAAAGAAATTGAAGAAGCTTTGAAAGATCCAGATTGGATATTAGCTATGCAAGAAGAACTCAATGAATTCGAGAGAAATCAAGTATGGGAATTGGTAGATAAACCAGTTCATGTCAATATCATTGGAACCAAATGGGTTTTCGAAATAAACTTGATGAAGATGGGAACATCATCGAAAATAAAGCCGGACTTGTAGCCAAAGGATACTCTCGCGAAGGCATAGACTTTGATGAAACTTATGCACCAGCTTGCAAGACTAGAAGCAATCGACTATTTCTTGCTTATACACTCACAAGAAATTCAAAGTTTATCGATGGATGTTAAAAGTGCGTTTAAATGGAATTCTTGAAGAAGAAGTATATGTTCAACAACCACCCGGATTTGAAATCAAAGATCAAGCGAGATAAAGTTTTGATTAAGGAAAGCTCTTTATGGACTTAAACAAGCACCAAGAGCTTGATACGAAACTCTATCTCGGTTTACAGTGGATAATGGATTTATCAAAGGAACAATCGACAAAACCTTATTCGAGGATGAAGAATGGAGAAGATACTCTACTTGTTCAAATTTATGTTGATGATATCATTTTTGGATCAAAAAATGAACAATTATGTGAGAAATTTGCAAGTTTGATGAAAAGCAAATTTCAGATGAGTATGATGGGAGAATTGAATTATTTCCTAGGATTGCAAGTTAAACAATTAGCTGATGGAATTTTCATTCACCAAACCAAATATACAAGAGAACTTATCAAAAGTTTGGTATGGAGAAATCTACTGAATTTCTACACCAATGGGGACCAACATCGATTAGATGAAGACAAAGAAGGTAAAGATGTTGATCAAACACTCTACTGAAGGATGATTGGAAGCTTACTCTATCTTACAACAAGTAGGCCAGACATATCTTTTCTGTTGGTGTATGTGCAAGATTTCAGTCAAGACCAAAGGAAAGTCATCTCACAGTTGTGAAAAGAACTTTGAAATATCTGAAAGACACAGATGGAGTTGGAATTTGGTATCCAAAAGAAGGAGAATTCAAGTTGATTTCTTATTCGATTCGAGACTATCTTTGGATGCAAAGTGGATAGAAAAAGCACATCGAGCACATGTCGCTTATTGGGAAATAGACTTGTGTCATGGTTTAGCAAGAAGCAAAACTCAATCTCAACTTCAACAAACCGTTTGAATATATAGCAGCTGGAAGTTGTTGTGCTCAAGTTTTATGGATCGGACAGCAATTACGAGACTATGGGATAGAAGAAGGAACAATTCCCATAATGTGTGATAACACAAGTGCAATTGCAATTACTGATAATCCAGTTTTACACTCAAGGACAAAGCACATTGATGTATGTCACCACTTCATAATAGATCATGCAGAGAAGAAGGATATAACAGTTCTTTATGTACCTACTGAAGATCAGTTGGCAGATATCTTCACAAAGCCATTGGACAAAGAAAGATTTTCCAAATTAAGAACTGAGTTGGGAATAATCAAAGTCAGTTAAGTCAGTTAAGCCAGAGATTCGTCAAGGGGATTAATCTTTGTTATGTTGGGTACGCTCACTTAACAGATTAGTCATTGACATCAACAATCTCAAACGGACAAACTGAAGAATTTGACAAAACTAAATAATTTGATGGAACTGAATTATCTCTAGAACTGACCTCAGCATCAGTTTTCATTCTAGTCAAATTTAGTCAAAGGTTGATAAGATAGAATCAACAACGGTTATATCGCATTAAATTACCACAGTTCTTTTTGTCAGAATTTCGTGTGTACACCCCACGATTGTCAGAACAGTACACGTATCGGTTATCAAAACCATCATGGAATTTGAAAAGTTGTACCACTCAACCGCCAGAATATCCTACCTATTTATTCAACCTCCGTTCACACTATTCTCTATCAAAATTCAAATTATCTTCAGAAAGCAAAATAGACTCTTTGCAACCCTCTCTTTCAAAAATCAAATTTTTGTGTTCACACTCAAATATGGCCACTTGGATGATTCGAAGACAAGCGATTGATCACAGAGCTGGATGAACTAACACTTGAAATGTATGAAGGTATGTGTCAAAACACCTTGTTAGCCAGCTGTGTACGAGATAAAATCGAAAAACAACCAGGATTGAACAACATCCTCGAAGTTAGTTTCAAAGAAAAACGAGATGTGGAAGGCATTTTGCAATTTTGGCAAAATATGCGATTAGTCAGAGACTCCTTGATAACTACAGTTCGTGGAGATCGCCTGTTCTCAATGAAAGAGTCATAAGGTCACTCTTTGGCTTCGCATAAATACAACAAAGAACTTCAACAGAGTTAGCCACTCTACCATTGAAGAAAGAAGCTTTTCTCGCAATGATTACTTCGTCTACATAACCAATCGAACCTGGTATTCATGTCGACAAAATCAAGCCAGAATTTGGAAATCTCAAAGAGATGGCTTCAAAGAAACACGTCATTTGAAAATCCAAAGGAATTAATATACTTTCGGAAGAAAATATTTTGCTTGATAAAACATAATCAGGGATAATATAGAATTTAATTGGGCGAGTTATATAGTCAATCAGTTCAAGAAGCAACACTTAGTTGAATTAGAAAGTGTGAAAAGAGCTCAAGTGAAGGACAAGTAATCGATGGCGATTCATTGAAGAAGACTCTTATTGGAATCATTCGGTTTTATTTAGAAAGAATTAAGGAAAGGAAGCAAGCAAGGCAAGCGCAACATCGAAGGAAATCGCGAAACAACTTCCCAACTCAAGCAAGTCGTACAAGCGTGTCTCTCGCGGGAAAGCCAACACAAAGGGACTAAGCGAAAAAGGTGAATCCACGAAAGGAAGATCGGTTGTAAGATGTTTGTACCACAAATCTCAAGTGAGAAAGCACCAACCGAGAGGGGAACAACAACATCAATTGACAACCGAAGTTACTCAAGAGAATGTCACTTTGCTTGACCATACTTCTCGAGATACAACGACAATCGGTTCAAAGAATCATCACCGGTCTTGAAGACAAAATCATTAAGTCGATGAAATCGGATAACCTGATGGTTATTACCGATAATACTCAGATAAGGATCAAATAGAAGCTACATATGATCCCTCCGATTTTCTATCTAAGGATGAATTGGCCAGAGTTCATGAAAATTTGAAAATTGTACTCAGACGGAGAGATACACAGAATGGCCTTTTATCAAACATCTCTGGATATCTTGATTATAGAACTAGAACTGATGTTTCAGTTCATGCAAGACTAGAGATTATTCACAAATCAAGTTCAATTTCTGCTTCAGGGATTTTGTTACTCAAGAAACAACTCAAGATTCAACCATGATAGATAGAGAAACTCATGCTCAGGCTCATTGGCATATAAATCAAAGATATTTACGGGTTAGAAACTCAAATTTTAAGGAAGTATTTGCTTCTCAGCGATAGATTTCAGAAGATCAAAAAGCAACCCATGCCCTGGTAGATTAGTTATATGATGCCAAAATGGGGGAAGCTGAAGAAGAAAAACTGAAATTACTTGGAGAAATGAAGCGACTTGAAGAAGAATTACAAAGATACTGATCGGATCCTAAATTTTTAAAGAAGAGTTAATCGATGATCAACTTATTGAAAAATACAATCAACTCCTGAGACGAAGAGTTACTCTTACAAAGGATCTGTGGACACATTTTATCAAAGATTACAATCCTATTAAAGCCAAGTACAAGGACAGAACATTTGAGGAATCCTTGAACTACTTTCTGTCTGATATTTACTCAAAGCAAAATATTGCACAACATAAGAAGAATCAGAGGATTGATGATAAACTGAAGATTAAAGACAAGACTGTTCAAATGAAAGCCGATCTAGTAGAATTTGAAAATTACTACTTGAAAGACTCAAGCTTACCCAAGCTAATTCAATGGAGAAGATGGAAAGAAAGTAGTCAAGTTGACTACAACAAGAACTTTTCAAAGGAAGACTCCAAGCTTGAAGAAGATTTTCGCTTGTATGACAAAGCAAAAAGATATGACTCACCATGCAAAAAGCTAAGAAGAAGCTTAGTCTTTAATCACGCTTATTTGAACAAAATGTACTTATCCGATTTTTGCTCATTCTAATGAAAACCAGTTTTCAGCTTTTACATTGTTTTACATTGTTTTGATCTTTAAGCTTTTCTTTTAGGAGAGTTTTGGCATCATCAAAAAGGGGGAAATTTTTGGAAATAAAATTTATGTTTTGATGATAATTCATCCTATTTGTTAAAATATTAGCTTAACCCCATTGATGAAGTCTTTCAAGCCAATTTGTTATAGTGGAAAGCTAAAAGATGTCTAGAATCGAATGTATAAGTTTTACTAGAGTCGATATTTGTATAGGTTACATCGGACAAGCACCAGTAATTGTTAGTGTGTCGTAAAAGCGAAAACCGGAAATCATTTAGAAAACTCGAAATCATCGAGACAAGCAAACCGACTCGTAATACACCTACATTAAAATCAAGAAGAAGGTAAGTTCATTTGGAAACAAACTCGGTTGGCTTATCTAAAAGATCAAGAAGCGAGGTTCAAACTCGCTTATTGAAGAATGAAGAAGCGAGGTTCAAACTCGATTATGAAGATTACAAGTCGAGATCAGAAAGTTGGACTTGAGCAAGATTGTGGTGACTGAATCGACTTTATGGATCTTGTATGAAGAGCTAAGAATCATAAGGACAATGAATTCTTAGATGATAATGAATCATGGTGTACTCTGATTAAGTCAATTATAATCGAGATGAAAGCAGTCTTGATATTTGAAGAAGAGTAAAATCTCGATTAATGCTACAAGTCGATTAGAAACGACAAAGAAAAACTCAATATAAAACGATAAGAAACCTCGCTTTTATAAGTCACCATCCAACAAACCGAAAGTACAATCGAACGTTGTAAAGAAAACAATTTCATTGGATGAGTTCTTCGACACAATGAGAACGGTCGAAAAATATAGCCGTTGCAAGATGAGACGTTGATACAATTCAAATTGAAGCCGGATGAACGTTGGACTTCACATTATAAATAGAAGACTTTGCACCAATAACAAAATATATAGAATGTAGTATATACAAGAATCAACAAGCAATTTTGTGCATCGATCTATTCTCTTCAAATTGCTATCATCTCTCGAACTATAACAAGATCATATCTAGTATTTCTTCAAGTGTTCAAGCTACAAAGAATTTATCAAGAATTCAACACTTTGAAGAACCACAAACAAGAATCAACTTATTGATTCTCATTTCCAACCTTGATTCTACATCAAAGGTTTTAGATCGTGAAGCAAACCGGGAAGGTTTCACCAAGGATGGATTGTGACAAGCAATGGGTAGACTGTGTTGTGGTGGTAGCCGGTGAAGAAGCAATCCTACCCTCTAAGGACCAAAGTGGTTCAAGCATTTGAAGAGCGACAATTCTACCTGCTCTACAACTGTTTAGATAGTAAAGCTAGGGATTAGCCAATGACTATTGTTTAGGACTTTTTGTAATCGCTTCACCTCAAGAAGTTCTAGTGGAATTTTCCTCCGCACCACATGGGAAGAGAGGGCGTGCATGATTACACCACACCTGAACCTCTATAATATCCGTCTTACTTACTTTACGCATTTATTTATTTATTCAAAGATTTACTTACAACATTGTGATACTTGATTGTTATACACCTCACAATACAAACCGACATTCACGAATTCGATTCACAACACTCAGTTTTCATAATAGAATAACAAGATCAAGAAAAAGGCTAAAATCATATCCGCTGTCGGTTGACTCAATTTCGACTTAAGTCGGTTTGACTTAATCTCACTTTGTCAAACAACTCACACAAGTTTTTAATCGAACCTTAATTTGCTTTAAATCACACCACCTGGAACTCTATAATATCCGTCTTACTTACTTTACGATTTATTTATTTATTCAATTTACTTACAACATTGTGATACTTGATTGTTATACACCTCACAATACACAACTGACATTCACGTAATTGATTCACAACACTCGATTTCATAATAATAGAATAACAAGATCAAGAAAAAGGCTAAAATCATATCCGCTGTCGGTTGACTCAATTTCGACTTAAGTCAGTTTGACTTAATCTCAGCTTTGTCAGCTTAACTCCACACAAGTTTTTAATGAACCTTAATTTGCTTTAAATCCATTTTTTGGGACAAGTTTATTCACCCCCCCCCTCTCTCTAAACTTGTGTTACAATTTTCCAATGGACCAACAGGCATCATTCATGTATAAAATACATACACAACACAAGAAAAACAACCGGAAGAATGTTACGGCACTCACAAAGCAGAAGCCATTCATACGGTGGTGGTGTCATGTCCCCTAAAATGAAGATAGAAAATAGAGTTTACTCCTAAAATAAATTTCCATTAAAGAAAGTCCTATCCCTATTTATTTTTAGGGATATGAACAATCATCCTACTATGGACGATCTATTCACGCCTAAAACATATTTAATTATTAAAAATTATAGGGATAGGGATCTTACTGAAGTGAAATAATAAATTAACGTGTATAATTAGGGTTGTGAGGTAGAATATGTATTATTTAATATTATTTGAAATGTTATAGGATAAAGATATGGATCTTTGTTGTGGAGGCTTTGAATTGAGATGTTATAAAAAAGTGGATATATATTATTTTATATTATTTTAGGAATAAAAATGGGAATTCAAATGCTCAAGGCACCGCTTACGATTTCCCCAAGACCACACTCAAACTATCATTTCCAGACGTAAAATATCATTGTAGTATACACGAAAAGTAAATTTGATGTGATGCCTTTAACAATCCCCAAATAACAATAGTTATCAATTGATGATAATAAAATCGACATCCAAACCGAAACTCGTTTGATTAATGAACAAATTCAAAAGATGTATTGGTCTTGCCAGGTTCTATTTTGCTAAAACGAAACGATTAAGAAACTGCCAATACAGGTATATACTATAAAGGTTAATGTGCAATTCCTGCAAGAAATAACACCATTTTGTAGTTGCTGCAGGAACAAAACTTCCTGCGTCCGTGTCACAAAAATTTAGATTTCCAGATCAAACTGGTTTCCCGATCAAACTGTAACAGAAGACGTGCGTTCGGCTAGTAACTCCGACCCCAATAAGTCCACTTTTTTGCTGGTTTCCCTGAAGCAAAGCACAAGGTTCCTGAACAGAAGCAAAAAATTAGGGACTTTTCTTAGTACAAGAGTGATTGAGGCGCATGGAACCCAACTTACACAAAAAAAACGAGCAAACAAACGTTACTTTGAATATCTTTATTTTTTTGTTCGTAATAATGATGGCCATGAGAGAATTTTACTAGCATCGAACAACGTGTCTCATGCAAGTATATTTATACCGCCTCAAAATATGATGACATGGAATCACAATCCACTTTTTTTTGTTACTTTTTTTGAGGGATAACGTGAGGGCGTTCCATAAGGTCACCCATACCAGTACACATCTTGCCTAACAATGCTCAACTTCAGACTAATATCGCAATCCAAATTAACAACTCCATATCTAAATTTTGAAACAAGTCGTGCATTATAGAGGCACAACCTTTATGACACTCAAGACAGGAGTGTCACATAAAGGTCGTGCCTCTATCACAGTCAAATTACAACTTAGCATTGAATCTCGTGTCAAGAGGTTGTAATCAAACTCAAACAGGGGGTCAAGGAAGAAGGGTGGAACCTTCAGGGATTTCTGGCTGTTCAAGTGGTGAACAGAGGGTTTTAGCTGCGCCCATCTCCCCCTTTGTCTTCGCTTTCACCTCCTTCTCCACCTCCTAAAGCAACACAATTAGTAAAGGTTTCTAACTGCCCAAAAACTTGTTTTAAATTAGTAAAAATGAGGTGGAAATTTAAAATAAAATTAAGATAAAGAAAAAAAAAACAGACCTCTTCATCACACCATGGAGCGAAAATAAGTTTCTTCTGGCTCAATGCTTCAACAAACTCATCCCAGGTTTTCACAACATGAATGCAAGCTTCTTTCTTTTGCTTTGCAGCATCATAAAGACTTTGTTGAATATTAGCCAGCAGTTCTTTTACCCCTTCACCCAAACTATCGATTGGAATGTCAGTTTTAGCCGAATTGTCACGTCTAACAAGCCGAACCTGAAACACATACCAAACAGATGTAAACAGAAGAGGGCACTAAATGAAAAGGCTACAAAAATCAATTCAATGTATTTAGACACTTTGTATAGGTACACATGTGCACCTGCTTATTGGCAAGATCTCTTGGCCCTATTTCAATCCTCAAAGGAACACCCTTCATTTCCCAATGTGAATACTTCCAGCCAGGCGAATAGTTATCTCTGAGGTCTGCTTCAGCACGAAAACCTGATTCATTCAATGTCTTCACCGTGGCTTCACATGCATCCAAAATACCTTTAGTATCAGAATCTTTGAATGGAACAGGAACCACAATGATTTGAACAGATGCAACTTTAGGAGGCAACACTAATCCTTTGTTGTCCCCGTGTACCATTATCATGACCCCGATCTAACACACAGAAACAATTAAGAGTGAGACATAAAAGTTCAAAAGGAGCAGACCTAGATAAGTGAGACATCGAAAGGTATAGCTCACCGTTCTCGTAGTGTACGCCCAGGAATTCTGCCAGACCATAGCTTTTTCTCCCTTCTCATTTTCAAAATTTATCTCGAACATTTTAGCAAAGTTTTGACCCAAGCAATGGGAAGTTGCACCTTGGATACCTCGTCCAGTATTTGGAATAAACGCCTAGTAGGTAGCAAAACATCGATGTGATTATGTTATGGAAGCAAGGAACACTTCCACAGAAAATAAATAAGCCATGATGTACCTCAACAGTAGTAGTGTAAAGTCCACCGGCAAACTTTTCAAGCTCGCTTTTCTTGCCTTTGATGACAGGAACAGCCAAATACTCTTCATATATACGCCTATAAAGTTCCAGAATATCGAGAACCTACAAGATCTTTCATAATTAAAACTTCTCGAGAATGTACGGTAATGTTTCTATGAAAAAGGATATAAGTACAAACAGATCAAGGAATGTGAGAATCTGAGAAATCAGATTTTACGGCACTGCTTATTTCAAAAATAAAGAGTAAATACTAAATAAGTAGTACCTCTTTGTCTGCCTCCTCCTTTGTTGCAAAAGCAGTATGCCCTTCTTGCCAAAGAAATTCACGACTCCTAAAAAACCAGAAGCATATTCAGACAACGTGCAGAGGCAGACAAAGAGAAAATAATTATAATGTCCAAAGTACAAGATATGACAGGAAAAGCAAAAGCTTCCGCATAAAAAAGAGGGTGGGGGAAGTGGTGGTGGTGGGGGGGCAACACTAAAAGGAAATCCAAAACAAACCTTATAAATGGAGTAGGATTGCTGAACTCCCATCTAACAACATTGCACCACTGATTGAGTCTCAAAGGCAAATCCCGGTGTCCCCTTATCCATTTAGAGTAATAAGGATACATGACTGTCTCACTAGTTGGCCGAATAGCAATTGGCACTTCCAAATCAGATTCTCCGGATTTTGTGACCCAAGCAACCTATTAAATGGATTAGGTAAACACAAACTAGCTGTTTAGAGGCTTAAACGGTACAAGAGCAAACTTGAACAAGTAGAAGTACAACAACATTAACCACAGGCAAAAAGAACGATTGAACAATGGTTAGATGATATATGAACCCAAACACCTCCACATCAAAAATGTTAATCAATATACAAAGTAGCTCCACAACCATGAGAAAGCCACGATAGTGCACAATATAGCCAATAATGATAATTACTAAGGTGACAACATAAGCCTTGTCAACTCTTATCTCAAAGTAAAACAAAATCTGATGTATGAATTTCTGTAAAACATGCAGGATGAAGAATATTGCCATTATTTACAAAAAGTAAATTAATAAGTCAGATTGAAAGATCAAAGTAAAGAATTTACAAGAATATGAGGATTGTTTGCCACATTTCTAATGCATAATAGCATAGATCTAGATAATGTGCCATGTCAAGAATCAATAAATAAAATTTATAACCTCAGGGGCAAAGCCTTCAATGTGATCCTTCTCCTTTTGCAGCACTCCAGGAGAAACAAAAAGAGGAAAGTAGCAATTCTTTATATTCATTTTCTTGATTTCAGCATCAAAGAAGGCCTGCAAATGCATATCGTGAGATGATATGACATTCATGTTGAAGGATAAGACATAATTAACAAGCTAAAATTATGTCTGAAATGAATGATGAACATGTTCAAAAATTAATAATAGATTATAGACATATATCACCAACTAAGTTATTTACCAACTACGAAAAGAGCACCCCCATCCTCTACACCACCCCACAAAAACATAATTGTGAACAAATGGTACAAATGTCATCCAGTAATACAGAAAGATCACCACAAGTAACATAAATGCCATCTAATTAATCCACCAGTTCGGGAAAAAGCACCCTCCTTCCCCCATCCCACCTAATAGAAAAACAAGAAAAAAAAATACAAATAGGTAAACATACAGAACCAAGGGGGAAACTAAAAACTCACTTGCATGATCTCCCAGATGGACATTGCCCATGGTCGTAGAATATAACAGCCAGAAATATCATAATACTCTATCATTTCTCCATGAACAACAACCTGAAGAAATAAATGGAATTATTTTTCATCCTTTATAGAGGAATATCTAGTTAAAAATACAGATAAAAAATTACTATGAGTTCTGGAAAGTGTAGAAAGCAGGGGAGATAATATCAATTTGTTAATATATTAAATGTTGACAGGAACCAGAAGAAAGTGCAACGCTGTAGACAGTATACAATTGAAATATAGAGCACAAGATTCTGAACCAAAAAAAAATTCTTGCACTTCTTGGTTTTCTTTTCCTCTTAAAATAATTAGAGACAAGCAAAAAATATAAGAGGAATTTTTTAAATGACCAAATATTAACCAAAAATACAACATAACACTATTAACAAACTTGATGCGCTCTAACATACAGTATTTTAATGTATTGATGAATTAATGAACCGACTCCCTCCCTCAAAGCACACTTATGTGACTTAGATCCAGCGCCCTACCTTTCCAGAAAAGAGCTACTCATAAAAAACAAATTAATGACTACAAAAAGGCGTTCTGAAGAGAAGGTATATCGGCACTAACTCACCACACAAGCTCCAAGCTAGAATGCTAGAGGTAATATCAAGCCAAAGGTATGTGTTGCCACCACAATGACTGTTAAAAGAAATAAAATCATATCCAGAAGACAGTATGCTGGGGCAAATCAATACCCAGGTGAAGGCAGTCTAAGGATAAGATAAGATAGTCGGTTTTCTATGTGGAAACGTGGATCGTGCAACTATCAGTATTTTAAAATCACTAGCTATGTTACAATAACAATTCTTTAACAGTACTGTACTATAACAACGCTTCGCGTTTTACAATGATCAACAAAGTGTGGAAAATGGTAAATCCATCAGGAGAGTAGCATCATCTTGAATCATTAAGTTCTGGAACTATTATTAAAATTTCAGATGCACATAAGTGTAACACAAAGAGAGACAAGGAGGAAATAATAAGTAATCATACCTCTGAATACCATTCACCAAAGTTGTCATCCTTTTTGAAGGACAGACCAAGACCGGTCTCCTTTTTCACTTCCTTCTTTTTTCCCTCTGAAAATATGACATAGAAAATCGGGTTCCCAAATAAGCATACCATAAACGCATAAATTACAAAAATAGTAAGAAATTGAAGCACATAAAATCCCGAAACATGCATACGCCAAGGCATATCGTGCACTTTTAGAATAACAAAAACAGACTACGAGGTTTTGGGCTTAATTCCGTAGATGTGTGTCGTTCTCTACCCACTCAAAATAGTTCAAATGGTTGATAGTGCATCTTTTGATTGCGATAGTGCTTCCATTAAATTTCTCCTTGTGCCCAAAAAAGGACAATCCAGGTCATGAACGCAACAAAAGAAAATGTTTCGGGGAAATCGTATGTTTTGCTTATGCTCTTTACCCCTACAATCAATACAAAACACGATGTCCAAGATGCTTTACAAAACAAACAAATGATTGAACTGAAACTCAAGCGTCACATTACTCAGGGAAAAACGAATAAGAGGAAGGGAATCACAAAATCACGATGCAGCAAACGGAAAAGAAGCAAAGCCTATAACTATGAGTGCTTACTGGTTTTCGAGGTATCAGCAGCGGAATTTTTGCCGTCCTTTCCAGCCATTGCAAGTGATTCAACAAAGAAATCTACAATTCCCCTAAAAAAGACCAAAAATAGTTACATTGTCTTTTCACATCCAAATTAAAACTACAAAACATAAGATTTATCAGGGTTGGCAAGCTCAGTAAAATGACTAATACCCGCTTGGCTAGCTATAATTGGTCCCGGTGAAGAATGAGCACTACTGGCGAGCGGCGGCAGTCGGGAATTGACGGCTGTGTTGCAGTGGTAGCTGCTAGCTAGTAGGGAACGTTATAAAACCTTTTCAAAACGATTTACGTGTATCTGCAAAGTGGGCTTCAGCGGATTAGGAAATTCTCGAAATGGGTCGAAAAATATCACACTTACCCCCTCAAAAAAAAAAAAAAAAAAAAAAAAAAAACTTTAGTTTTTTTTTTATTTAAATGTTTTTTCACCTTTACGTTTAGGCTTTTGAGGACGGGGTCGCGTGACCCTGTTGAGATCGAATAATTTATTTTTTCTTAGTATTAAAACTATATAATTTTGTTTTTAAAAAATGCCATTTTGTTAAAAAGTATAAATTTAAGCTTCGGTATCCCTATTGAAACAAATTTTTAAATAAAAAATATAGTTTTACAGTTCAATGACTCCACTGTAAAAAAAAAAAAAACAATTCTAGATCTGCCCATGTTTATGGGTAAAGTTTGTTTTATTTTGCCAACTCGGATGAATACTTTAAGAACATCGTGGGAGGGGAAGAGACGGACAAGACAATGGACTGGCTTATTTCCGCTACGTTTTACAAAGGCTTATTGCAATGCTTGCTTATGTTACATTAGGTGTTTCTAATATCAAAATAGAAATGGAAAGGTGGCTATCTCTAATCTAGAAATAGAAAGGTAATAGTGTTGTTACATATATGAACAAGCGAAATGCCCATCTGGTAAGTAGTCAGCCGGTGAATATAAGGCGTTGGAATGAGATGTTGATAATAGAAATATGTATTATTTTATATTATTTTGGTGATGTAAAATAGGATAGCTGGTGCAAGTGCGCTTAAACTATCTCTGACTAGGTAGCCAAGCGATGGTAAGTAGTCAGCCGGTGATCTAAGGCGTTGGATGCATGATAAGAAGTCCGATTTGATGGTGAAATTGTGGAGGCTCGTGGAGGACGCTAGAGCTTGGAGGATGACCGATTTGTGCTTTAGTCTTAGTGTAATTTAGTCTTAGATAATTCATTATGTTCGCACATAATAACAGTAGCTTTTAGGTATTTTTATTTCTCCAGAAACAATGACTTAATATAAACTCGTTTCTAGACCATAAAATCGATTTTGAAAAGGACCTTAACATGTAAGCTACGAATGTGCCAAAAAATGCTATTTACTAGGATTGACGTAAGTTCATCTACAGATTAAAACAAAACTTGTTTCAATGTGTAGTTCTATTATTAGCATACCACACACACCTTGATTATCCAACACTTGTTTCGGTGTCTAGTTCTATTATTAACACACCACACGTACACCTTACACCTTACGCCTTACGCCTTACGGTACAACTATCGATTAATTATTAATTTTAAGTTACTCTAAGATTATAAGACTTGTCTTATTAACGTACCACACACATACAACTATCGATTGTTCCAAAGATTTGCGAGAATCATAA
The DNA here is from genome assembly GCA_026214975.1 of Gentiana macrophylla. Lineage (NCBI taxonomy): Eukaryota > Viridiplantae > Streptophyta > Magnoliopsida > Gentianales > Gentianaceae > Gentiana > Gentiana macrophylla. Next base: position 128,924,658 of record CM047808.1, on the reverse strand, counting down.
GGTTTACATAAACATGAATTTATACACCATTATTCTCATTCATCAAGTACATATAGATGAGAATACGCCATTTTCCACTGTATCAAGTATTATGTGAAAATAAATTAAGAAACATGCATTGGGATAAGAAAAGTAAAAATAGACAAGTAGATAGAATACAAAGTAATAGATAAAATCATACATTCTGGCAATACAAGGTAAAATCAAAGGTATGCAAATGTTGTGAGTGTCCTCGTCACAATAAAGATAAACAATTGTTGTTAGCAATTGATGATAATGAAATCCACTTCAAAACCGAAAACTCACTGATTAATCAACGATTCAACAATTACTCTTCAAGTTAGAACAACAGAGATGGTCTGGTCAGGTTCAGTTGCCACAACTACCAATACGAATATATTTGATATAAACAATAAAGGTTCATACGTAATTCCTGCAAGAAATGACGACACCATTTTGTAGCTGGCTGGCTGCAGGAACAAAACTTCCTAGTGTCAGCTGTCACAAAAAATTTAGATTCCCAAATCTAAATCTAAATCTATATAAATAAATGTATCAAACTGTAACTGAAGAAGACGCACATGTACGGCTAGTAACTCCGGCCCCAATAAGTCCACTTTTTAGCTGGTTTCCCTGAAGCAAAGCACAAGGTCCCTGAACAGGAGCAAAAAAAATAGAGGCTTTTCTTAGTACACGAGTGATAAGAGAGGCACAATGGCACCCAACTTACTCTAAAAACAAGCTAAGTAACATTACTTTGACGTGTACTATGCACACTTTTCTGTGTGAATATCTTTTTTTTTTTTGGTTCCTAGTAACACTGGCCATGAGAACATTTCATTTTACTAGCATAGAACAATGTATTACATGCAAGTATTTATACCCGCCTCAATATGATGACATGGTATCACAATCCTTTTTTTTTTGGGTTGCTTCTTTTAAGGGGTAACACAAGGACTTTCCATAAGGTCAGCCCTACTAGTACAATTCTTACCTTGTCACGCTTAACTTTAGACTAGCATCACAATACAAATTAATAACTCCACGTTTTAATTTTGACACAAGACATGCAAATGTACAAAAAATATAGAGGCAGAACCTTTATGACACTCATGACAGGAGTGTCACATAAAGGTTGTGCCTCTATCACTATCAAGTTACAACTTAGCATTGAATCAAGCGGTGAATAGGTTTTGGCTGTAATAAAACTTAAAAACAGGAGAAGGGGTTGAAAGGAGGAGGAACCTTCAGGGATTTGTGGCTGTTCAAGTGGTGAACAGAGGGTCTTGGCTGCGCCCATCTCTCCCTTTGTCTTTGCTTTCACCTCCTTCTCCACTTCCTAAAACAACAAAAACAAATCAACACGATCATCAAAAGATGTCTAATCGCTCAATTCACGTCAATCAAAAAAAATAAAAAACTTGTTTTAAACAAGTAAACTGAGGTGGAAATTCAAAACAAAAAAAAAGAAAGAAAAAAAAAACGGACCTCTTCATCACACCATGGAGCGAAAATAAGTTTCTTTTGGCCCAGTGCTTCAACAAACTCATCCCAGGTTTTCACTACATGAATGCAGGCTTCTTTCTTTTGCTTTGCAGCATCATAGAGACTTTGTTGTATGTTAGCCAGTATTTCTTTTACCTCTTCTACCAAACTATCGATTGGGATGTCAGTTTTAGCCGAATTGTCACGTCTAACAAGCCGAACCTGAAACACGTATCAAACAGATGTAAACAAGAAACGCCACCAAATGAAAAGGCTATGGAATTCAACTATTTTTAGACGCCTTGTATAGGTACACATGTGCACCTGCTTATTGGCAAGATCTCTTGGCCCTATTTCAATCCTCAAAGGAACACCCTTCATTTCCCAATGTGAATACTTCCATCCAGGCGAATAGTTATCTCTGAGGTCTGCTTCAGCACGAAAACCTGATTCATTCAACGTCTTCACTGTGGCTTCACATGCATCCAAAATACCTTTAGTATCGGAATCTTTGAATGGAACAGGAACCACAATGATTTGAACAGATGCAACTTTAGGAGGCAACACCAGTCCTTTGTTGTCCCCGTGTACCATTATCATTACCCCAATCTAACACATCAAAACAATTTAAGAGTCAGACATAAAAAAGTTCAGAAAGGAAGAGACTTAGATAAGTGAGACATCAAAAGGTAGCTCACTGTTCTTGTAGTGTAAGCCCAGGAATTCTGCCAGACCATAGCCTTTTCTCCTTTCTCGTTTTCAAAATTTATCTCGAACATTTTAGCAAAGTTTTGACCCAAGCAATGGGATGTTGCACCTTGGATACCACGTCCGGTGTTTGGAATAAAAGCCTAGTAAGTCACAAAAAAATGATGTGATTATGTGTTATGGAAGCAAGGAACACTTCCACAAAAAATACTCTGTACATTGCAGCTGTAAAAAGTGACTTGAGAATAGATAAGTTATGATGTACCTCAACAGTGGTGGTGTAAAGTCCACCGGCAAACTTCTCAAGCTCACTTTTCTTACCTTTGATGACAGGAACAGCCAAATATTCTTCGTATATACGCCTATAAAGTTCCAAAATATCGAGAACCTACAAGATCATCCATACTTAAGACTTCACAAAAATGTATAGTAATAATTCTATGAAAAATGATTATACTACAAACAGATCCAGGTATGTGAGAACTCTGAGAAAAACAGATTTTATGGCACTGCTAATTTCAGAAAAAAAGAGCAACACTGAAAGCAAGATAAATTATGGGACTGTTTATTTCGGAAATAAAGAGTAAAACAAAATATAAGTAGTACCTCTCTATCTGCCTCCTCCTTCGTTGCAAAAGCAGTATGCCCTTCTTGCCAAAGAAATTCACGACTCCTGAAAACTAGAAGCAGATTCAGGCGAGACACAAGCAGACAAAAATAAAGAAAAAATAAGAAGTTCAAAGTACATGATATGAGTCACGAAAGGTGTTGAAGAGTATAAAATGTTAATTATCTACCTCCCCATCACTTTAAGCTTTTGGGAGAGATGGTAATTCAACAAGAGGAAAAGCAAAATTTTCCACATAATAAAGAACTAATCAAATCACACAAAGAAAAAGAAAATAAAAAAAAAAAAAAAAAAAGGGGGGGGGGGGGGGGGGGGGGGGAGGGAGGGACATAACTAAAAGGATTTCCAGAACAAACCTTATAAATGGAGTAGGATTGCTGAACTCCCATCTAACAACATTGCACCACTGATTGAGTCTTAAAGGCAAATCCCGGTGTCCCCTTATCCATTTAGAGTAATAAGGGTACATGACTGTCTCACTAGTTGGCCGAATAGCAATCGGCACTTCTAAATCAGAATCTCCGGATTTCGTGACCCAAGCAACCTATTAATGGATAAGATAATAACAGTTATAGCAGTTTAAAGGCTTGACTAGTACAAAATATGAACAATTATAAGTACAACAGAAACGACAATTGAACAAGGGTTAGATGACATGTGAACCCAAGTACCTCCAGATCAGAAAAGTCAAATTAGAAAACTATATCCATAATCAGTATACAAAGTAGCTCCACAATCATGAGAAAGACACGATAGTGTACAATATAGCTAAGAATGATGATTACTAAGGTGACAACATAAATCTTGTCAAAACCGGTTGCCAGTGTTTCCAAAGAGTAAATTGTTAAGCCAAGATGAAAGATCAAAGTAAAGAATCTACAAGAATAAGATGATTGTTTGCCACATTTCTAATGCATACAGTAAAGATTTGGATAATGTGTCTGTAGAAATAGAGAAAGAAGAGAGAAAAGAAAGGGTAAATACTTTCTTATTGATAAAACCTCTTATCGGGTAGAAGTGTTGATTACACTTTATAGAAAAGCCTCCAACGGCTATAAACATTATCTAACGGCTAATGAACAGGAAAAACAGTTTACTGTTCATTAGTCACCATCTTTCAACAGTGTCATGTCAAGATCAATAAATAAAAAATCTCACCTCAGGGGCAAAGCCTTCTATGTGATCTTTTTCCTTTTGCAGCACTCCAGGAGATACAAAAAGAGGAAAGTAACAATTCTTGATATTCATTTTCTTAATTTCAGCATCAAAGAAGGCCTGCAAGTGCATGTCATGAGATGATTTGACATTCATGTTGAACGATAAGATATAGTTAACAAGTTAATCATATCTGAAATGAAAAATGATAAGCATCTTGAAACATGAACAATGTCTACAATTTAGGAAAAGAGCACCCCATACTCCCCCAATCCCCCCATCCCCCAAACCCAAGAAAAACATTAAAAAATATGTGGTACAAATGTCATCCAGTAATAGAGCTTACAATCAAATTAATCCACCAGTTTGGATAAAAAAACACCCTCTATCCCCCCAACCCACCAAAACAAGAAAGAAAAAGGAAAAAATCCAAACACATAAACATACATGTAGAAGTAGAGAAAGAAGAGAGAAAAAGAAGAAGAGAAACTTTCTTATTGATAAAACTCCTTATCGGGTAGGATAAGTGTTGATTACACTTTATAGAAGAGCCTCCAACGGCTATAAACTTATCCAGAAAGTCTTCTAACGGCTAATGAACAGGAAAAACAGTTTTCTGTTCATTAGCCTTACTAGGACAGAAAAAAACAGCTAATCCATACATAATTAGCACTAGATTAATACATAGATTATCACTAATAGAAGACCATCTTTCAACACTCCCCCTCAAGTTTGGTTGTAGATGTTGATGCACCCAAACTTGGAGTGAAGATGGTTAAAGACTTGAGTTGAAACAGGCTTGGTCAAAACATCAGCAACTTGTTCTTGAGTCTTCACATGAACAAGGGTTATATCTCCATTGTCAACTTTTTCCCTTAAGAAATGCCTATCCACTTCAACATGCTTTGTTTTATCATGATGAGTAGGATTCTCAAAGAATACTTAGTAAGTAAGTATTGTCACAAAGGAGTTGAGTAGGTTCAGAATTTTGAACCCTAGTTCATTAAGTACCCTTTTTACCCGTGATGCCTTCACAAACACCAAGTGCCAATGCCCTTAATTCGATTCAAGACTACTCTCGAGAGACCACATGTTGCTTTTTGCTCCTCCATGTGGTGAGATTACCCCAAACATAGGTGCAATGCCACTGTAGTTGATCTTCCATTGGTTTTATCCCCATAGTCGATGATCGGTGTAGATCTTTACCTCCTTTGACACACCCTTCTTGAAGAGAAGGCCCATCCCGAGATTTTTCTTTAAAAACCTTAGAATTCTTTCAACAACTTGCATGTGTCTTTCTGTAGGTTGATGCATGAATTGGCTCACCAAACCTCTGAAAGAAATGTATATCGTGCTGGTATGAGATAAATAGATAAGTCTCCTACCACCTTTTGATATCTCCCTTTGTCCACCAGAGGGCTATCAGACTCATTCCCTAGCTTTAGGCCAGGTTCAACAGGTGTTTCAGCAGGCTTACACCCTAGCATCCCAGTTTCTTTTAAGAGATCTAGGGTGTATTTTCTTTGGGACATGGAGATTCCATCGAATTTTACGGCAATCTCCATTCCAAGGAAATACTTTAGATTTCCCAAGTCTTTTATTTCAAACTCAGAAGCCAACATATCTTTAATGTTTCTGATTTCAGTATCATCATTTCCTGTTAGAATGATGTCATCAACATAAACTACTAACACAGTAGTTTTCCCTGATCTGAACTTTGTAAATAAAGTATGATCAGAGTGGCATTGATTAAAGCCATTCCTTTTCATAAAGGTTGTAAACCTCCCAAACCAGGCCCTTGGGGACTGTTTGAGTCCATAGAGTGACTTTTCTAATTTGCAGACAGTTCCTTTCTCCCCTAGGCTTTCAAATCCAGGAGGGAGATGCATATACACTTCCTCTTGGATTTCTCCATATAGGAAGGCATTTTTAACATCCAGTTGGGTGAGTGGCCAATCAAGGTTAACTGCAATACTCATGAGAATTCTGATTGTATTTAGCTTGGCTTGCTGAGGGGCAAAGGTCTCATGATAGTCAATCCCATAGGATTGAGTGAAACCTTTGGCCACTAGCCTTGCCTTATACTATTTAGAGTTCCATCAAGATTGTATTTGGATGGTGAAGATCCACTTACATCCCACTGGATGTTTACCTTTGGCAAGGAGTGATCTTCCAAGTTTTGTTCTTAATGAGAGCATGCATTTCTTCATTTAGTGCGACTTTCCATTCGAGGACTTGCATAGCATGGTAAACATTCTTAGAATGCTAATTTTATCCAAGTCGGTAGTGAAACCATAAAAACATGTGACAACTTGTCATAGGACAAGTAGTTATACAAGGGATGATCGGTGGTGCACTTTCCTAACCCCTTTTCTTTGGGCAATAGGCCTCTCATCAAGTTCACCTACCATTTCATTGGAACCCTCGAGTCATCGGTTCGAGGATTCTTCAATCATTATTTTCATGTGATGACCACTTGATCATTAAGATCTGTGCCCGAATAACCAGATTTTGATGAATCGCCTTCCTTTCTCGGTGTACACAATGACACTAGGTTCATTTGTGGGACCAGGAGGAGGGACACCATCATGTTCCTCTTTTTCTGATTCCTCATTGGAAGTTCCTTGAGTTTCAGGAATAGTCACACTATTATCAGCCTCTCTAGGAACCACTATGTTCCATGAGTTGTGATATTCATCAAAACCTTCCCCTTGAGTTGATGCACTGTAATAGGGCATATTTTCAGAGAAAGTAACATCCATAGTGGTGTATACTTTCTTAGTAGTGGGACAGTAGCATTTGTACCCCTTTTTAGTGGAGGAGTAACCCACAAAAATACATTTCACAGATCTAGGATCAAGTTTTCCTCTGTGTTGGGCATGGATATGTACAAAACAAGTACTTCCAAACACCTTCATAGGAAGACTACCAAAAAGATGAGACTTAGGGTAGTGATCTTTAAGAATTCCAATCGGAGTTCTTGAATTTTAGGACCATCGAGGCATCCTGTTGATCAAGTAGTTCTTTGTTAATTGCATCACCCCATAAATACTTTGGTACATGCATAGTGAACATTATACTTCTTGCCACATCTAACAGATGTCTATTTTTTCTTTCTGCCACCCCATTTTGTTGGGGGGTATCAACACAAGTGCTCAAATGAACAATGCCTTGTTCAGTTAGGAACTTAGCAAGTGACTTCTCAAAATATTCTCATGCCATTATCGGTTTTGATTTTGAATCTTAGATTCAAACCGAGTTCGACCATGGTATAGAAATTCGAAAATTTTCACCAACTTGATTTTTCCTTTAAAAGGAAGAGCCAAGTGACTCTACTATGGTCATCTATAAAGCTTACAAACCATCTTTTTCCAGATGTTGTAGCATTCTTAGAAGGACCCCAGATGTCACTGTGTATCAAGGAAAAAGGTCTGGATGGAGAATAACCTCCACTGGGAAAAACAGATCTGTATGTTTAGCAAGTTGACATACTTCACAAGAAAGATCGAAATAGCTTTTCCATTAAAAGATCAGATACAAATTCTTCATATAAGCAAAATTAGGATGTCCTAACCTATAATGTAATAACATAATCGATTACAAGTAAAAACAGACTTGTTATAACGGCTAGGCCTCTAGGAATATCATCAAAAAACTTGTCGATGAAGTGAGTCTTGAATACAAGCAGTCCGAGTAAGCTTCAAAGATCGCCAATCTCCATCTTGGAGCATAAGTCCTGAAACTTACAAACATTAGATTGAAACAAGACAAGACACTTTGAGTCTTTTACAAGTTTGCTTACAGATAAAAGATTGCATTGCAAGTTAGGAACATAAAGTACATTCTTAAGAGTTATCTTTTCATTGATTATAACATCCCAGTGCATTTAAAACACGGGAAGAAGTCCCATCAAAGAATCTTTATAGTATGAGGAGAAACACACTTGGTGATTTTTATAAAGAGTTCGGGTTTCGATCATATGACTGAGGCCCCTGAATCAACAAGCCATATATTTCTAATCACATGATTACTGGTATAGGTATTAAGGCACACACCTGCATTAGCCATAGTTGCAACTCCTTGAGGAGCAGCAGTCTGAGAAGTTTGAGCAGATATAAGCCTTTTTAGAGCCTCAATTTGCTCTTTACTGAACTCATTCTCAGACTTAGGTTCCTCAAAGGTAGCAAATTTGGCGAAATTTTCATAATTCTTAGGTTTCAATTAGGAGGCTTGCCATGGATTTTCCAAAGAAGTCTCTTTGTATGGCCTGGCCTTTTTACAATGCTCACAGATGTGCCTTATGTTCTTTTGTTTCGATTTTGAGTGGATCAGTGATTGGGATACACTCTTAGTAAAAAGAGCACTGTTTTCCAGAGATGTAGGAGGAGTAGTATTACTCAGCATGAGTTTCCTCCTACTCTCTTCATGTTTAACCTCAGCAAAAACCTCTTTGACAGAGGGGAGGGGTTTTTTACTTAATATCCTCCCCCTCACATCATCAAGATTGGAGTTAAGTCCCATTAGGAACTTGAAGATTCTTCTTTGATTTTTCAAAGACATATAAGTCTTTGCATCATCAGTAGACTGCCAGGAAATATTTTCCAAACTGTCAAGCTGTTGCCAAGACTTAGACAGAGAGTTGTAGAACATGGTGACACTAAGATCACCTTGCTTCATATCTTGTACCTTAGCTTCAATCTCATAGACAGCAGAGATATTTTCATTTTTGAATAAAGATCGCCAGCTCCATTCCATATCTCCTCAAAGAAGGTCCATAAGAATGAAGTTCTCAAGCCCGATGTCGGTGGTCATAGACCCCGGAAATTTGCCATGACTTGGTCGTTGTCAACCCTCCACTTCTTGTAGTTAGGTTGACCTTTTTCTGGTGCTTTGCTCTCTCCAGTAAGGAATTCTTCCTTGTCTCTCCCTGTGATAAGGAGTCTGATGGATCTAGACCATTGGAGATAGTTATCACCATTGAGTTTAGGAGTGGAGAATGACATTATAGAGGGTTCAGTGGTCCAGGAAGAAGGATTTGTGGCTTCTTCCCTTGAGTTAACCTCTGAAGAATGCTCATTAGCCATTTTGAAAAGAGATTTACTGAGTTTTTGTAAGAAAGCAGTCTACGATACCATGTAGAAGTAGAAAGAAGAGAGAAAAAGAAGAAGAAAACTTTCTTATTGATAAAACTCCTTATCGGGTAGGATAAGTGTTGATTACACTTTATAGAAGAGCCTCCAACGGCTATAAACTTATCCAGAAAGTCTTCTAACGGCTAATGAACAGGAAAAACAGTTTTCTGTTCATTAGCCTTACTAGGACAGAAAAAAACAGCTAATCCATACATAATTAGCACTAGATTAATACATAGATTATCACTAATAGAAGACCATCTTTCAACAATACAGAACCAAGGAGGAAAAGTACAAACTCACTTGCATGATCTCCCAGATGGACATTGCCCATGGTCGTAGAATATAACAGCCAGAAATATCATAATACTCAATCATTTCTCCATGGACAACAACCTGAAGAAATAAATGAAATTATTTTTCAAATTTTATATTGGAAATCTAATAAGAAAATTACTGAGTTCTGGAAAGTTTAGAAAGTAGGGGAGATAACATCAATTTCTTAATCTTACAAATGTTGACAGGAACCAGAAGAAAGTGATAGGCTATAGACATTATACAATAGAAGTATAGAGCACAGGATACTGAACCAGAAGAAACGTTTGGCACTCTTTGGCTTTTAGGCTCTCAATGACACCTACCCACTACATGTGACTATCTTTTTAAATAAGAAAAAATATTAAACTGGATAAGTCGGTTTTCTATGTGGAAACGTGATTTACATTGCTGCAAATTTCCCAAATTACAAGCATTTGTACAATACATTACAATAACATCTCTTTACAGTACTGTACATCAACAACGCATCCCGTTTTAGTAAGATTAAGTAAGATTAACAAGGTAAGAGTGGAAAATGGTAATCCATAGGAAAGTGTCATCATCTTGAATCATAAATTTCTGGGACTATAACAAAAAATTAAGAAGTACATAAATGAAACACAAAGATTAACAAGAAGGAAGTATTAAGTAGTTATACCTCTGAATACCATTCACCAAAGTTGTCATCCTTTTTTAAGGACAGACCAAGACCGGTCTCCTTTTTAACTTCCTTCTTTTTTCCCTCTGAATATATACATTGGAAATTATGTTCCGAAATGTACATACAATAAACACATAAATCACAACAACAAAAATATGAAATCCACCAAAACATGCAAAAGTCGTGGCATGAAATTCAGGCACTTGTAAATAACAGAAACTAAGACTACGAGGTCTTGGGCTTAATACCCTGGACGCTTCGTAATAGTTCAGAAAGTTGATAGTTCATCTTTTGATTGCAATAAGTATTTCATTACATGTTTACCTATTCACGTAAATTGATGTAATCACTTCCTCGTGCCCAATAAAAAGCCAATCAAGGTCATGAAGGTATGTTTTGACTATGCTATTTTCTCCTACAATCATTACAATACACAATGTCCAAGTGGCTTTACAAAACAAAGACGTATGTTTGGATTATGCTATTTTCCCCTGCAATCATTACAATACACAAAGTCCAAGTAGCTTGACAAAACACAGATGATTGAACTGAAGCTCAAGCATCACATTACTTTATGACAAAACTAATAAGATGAAGGGAATAACAAATGCACGATGCAGCAAAAGGAAATGAAGCAAGCCTCTAGCTAAGAATGCTTACTGGTTTTCGAAGTATCAGCAGCGGAGTTTTTCCCGTCTTTTCCAGCCATAGCAACTGATTCAACGAAAAACCCTAAAAATCCCCCCGAAAAAAGTCAATACTAATATTGGTTTTCATTTCATCAAAATTAAAACTACAAAGCATAAGATTTTGGAGATTCAGGTAGGCAAAGCTCAGTAAAGTGACTCACTAGCTAGCTCGAATCGGTCCCGGTGAAGAATGAACACTCGTGGAGAGCGGCGGCAGTCGGGAATTGACCGGCTGTGCTTCAATGGTAGCCCAGCAAGTAAGGGACAGAAGAAATCTTTACTGTCGCCGTATAAAATGGAATGACATGTTTGTAACGCAGGAATGAAATTGAATAATGTAATTTTATTACTGTTTTTGAGATGTGAAAGAATGAAATAAAATGTAGGATATGGTGTGGGGTAGCCGTACCCACATCTCACTGTACCATGCATCTCTACATACCATACCTTACCTACGTACCCTACATACCACCCACCTACCCTACCATATCCAACCTATGATACTTTACTCACCCACCCTACATATTTCACCATCACCCTATCATATCCTACGCATCCTACATTCCTTACCCCACCACCTACTCTACTCCACCATCACCCACTCATACTCTACCCTACCATACACACCCTACCCTATACACCCCTACTCTACCTATCCGACGCACCACCACACCCTACACTACTTTACCCACCACATTATCCTACCCTACTCTTACCTACCACCTTACCACCTTAACATACCTTACCCTACCCTACCCTACCCACACTTACTTTACCCTATCCGTACGCTAAGGTCCCTAAGCAATCACTTAGTGGAAAAGGAAGTGATCGAGCGATGACAACCATGAGGTGGGCTTGGAAGCAGCCATCCTTTGAAGAAAGCGTAATAGCTCACTGGTCTTGCTCCATGGCACCGAAAATGTATCAGGGCTCAAGCGATTCACCGAAGCAACGAGACCTTGAAAGTTGCTTTTTCAAGTGTCAGTAGCGGAACGTTCAGTCAATCGGGAAGGTTTTTGGTGACAAGATCTGGAGATATCAAAAGTGAGAATGCCGACATGAGTAACGGGATATCCTGTGAAAAACACGATCGCCTGCCAGTAGAAGGTTTTCTGCGTTTAATCAATCTACGCAGAGTGAATCGGTCCTCAAGGAACCCCCGAAAGGAAGTCCGATGGGTACACGAAAGTGACGAAGTTGCTTTGACTATAGAACCATGCATGTTTGTTGGAGCGAATTGAATGATCGGGCCGAGGTGCGTACGCCACTTGAACGAATGTGAGAGGATTTAATGCTCGTCAGAGGGCTGGAGAGCATTTAGAGTATCCTCTTCCTCTATTTAGAGCATTAAATCCTCACTCTCCTTTCCCTAAGTTTAACGCCCTTGAGTCATCAAAGCCTTTCTGACTCGGCCTGGCCCGATGGTTGCCCGGCGCTTCAAACGGCGAAACTCTCGTCGTAGTTTGGCGACCAGTAGGGGCCTTTAGTCTTTTGATTAGAGTAGGGGTCGTCCTAACCTATCTTACCAACCATCTATGCTACCTACCCCTACCCTACCCTACCCACCTTACCCTACCCCTACTATCCACCCTACACTACCCACTACCCACCACCTACCCTACCCATCACACCCTCCTTACCCACCACCCTACCCTACCCATCACCCACACCATACCCACCATTGCCCTACCTTACCTACCACCCTACCCTATATTACCATTCTCACCCTACCTTACCTTACCCACCACCCCACCCTACCAGATCCCTGCCCACCCTTACCCTTACCCATCACCCCACCCCTACCCTACCTTACTCACCACCCCACCATATACCTTACCACCACCCATCATATCCTACCCTACCCTATTTCACCCTATCCTACCTTACGCATCTTACCTACCTTACCCCACCACATGCTCTACTCTACCCCTACCATACCCTACCTACCCTACTTCATCGCCTACCATAACCTACCCTATCACCCACCCACTCTTATCTCATCATCCACGTGTTTTGTCGATTTTAATTTTATTCTATCGCATTCCATCCATTTTTGGAATGAATGAAAATGGAACTTTTTCATTCCATTGAAATAAAACTTCATTTCATTCTATTCTCTCATAATCATACATAAACATTGGAATGAAATGAAAAATCATTCCATTCCATTCCGTCCTAATAAACGTATCAGAAATGTTTATAACTATGGAAAATTAGGGATAAGCGACACAATCAAAATATTTTTAAGAATAACAAATTTACATATTTTTTATAGGGACAATCGCATAATTTTTATAATGCGAGAAGAATGACAATGAATCCCAAATCGGTGAATCTTCCTAGTGAATCCCAAATCGGTGAATTTCGATAAACAATTTTGATGATGAATCCTTAAAATCGGTGAATCTCGACAATGAATTTTGAAAATTAGTGAATTTATGTTGATGAATTTAGAGCAATGAATTAAACAATGAATTTCGAACACAAGTGAATTTCGACAAATAATAAATAATTTTGTCGCTTTATCAAAGCTTTCAAAACTCGCCCTTCTAATCAATCAATAAATATTTACGTCCTTCTCACTCATTCCCTTTATAACTAAGGGGCTCTTATCTAATACTGCTATGGTATTATAGGGGTGTTGACGGTTACGTTTGACTTGATTAAAGGTCTTCAAAACCAAAGCTTATGAAGTGGAAACCAATCGTATTATGTTCGGGTTGATTCGTTTCGGTTTGTCGGTTTATATAATAAGGACAACTATAAATCACATATAGAAATTAATTTGATATAACAAAACATAATTATCCCATCATACAAATTTTTTTTATTTAGCTCATTATGTTTTTTTTACGGAGCTCGTTATGTCATTACATTCTACGTGCAATAAGTCACATTTATAAAATAAAGAAAACCACTCCATTGAAAAATACTACATGCAAATAAGAGCGACAAAACATTGCGAAATTTATATCAAAATAACAACAATCAGCAAACTGACGTTAGAAAAAGAAATAAGAATAGTCATAAAAAATGAGTCAACACTAACGAATTTCAACATATTATACACGTAATAGATAAATAAGTCCATGTGTTGATTTATAGTTGAACTGCAACAACGCACACACACATTATTTTTTTAATTATTTTAATTGTCGGTTCTGATCAATTCGATTTTCTCTGTTTTACCGTTTATAACAAACATCAAATCCACTCAAAAAAAAAAAAAAAAAAACATCAAACCAATTCAAATTGAGTTGCTTCAGGTATTATATCATATTGATTTTCATAGTTTTAAAAATCATCTAAACGGTTCAGTTTGTATTGGTTAGGTCAGTTTGGTCCGGTTTAAGGAAACGTTGAACACCCCTAGAATATTAGAAAACTGAGTTCTTCCTAAAGGCTTACGAACCCTTCATCTAGGTCTCCGAGGTATTGGACTAGGCTTAGACCAAGGAAGACATCGTTGAAAAATGTCTTGAGCGCTCTTAGAATCAAGCCATATGTCCCTTTTACTAACCATCCTATGTTGGTGCGAACAAGCCTTCACCTAGAAGTCTCGATAATGGCCTCATTTATTGATAGGTTAAAGGCGTTAAAGATTTTCCAGGAGCAGCCGTAGCTGTACTGACCTCCTTTTTCCCTCAAAAGATTTGACAATGTCTAAAATGAAGGAGTGGGAAAGAAAAAATAGCATGTAGTGGCTTTATATTTCATACCTTGTTCATCAAGGGCTTTGCTTTGACAGCCCAATCCAAAAGTAGATGTGCATATTGAAGTCCTTCCCTTTTCAGCATTATTCAATGAGCCACTACCTCGAATCTTTTGGATTGAATGTAATCATGTGATTTTTTTTCTTAACTTTTCTTAACACGTGAGTCATTGCTTCAACTTGGATTGGATTTTTCTATAAGGCCATTACGGGCAACCGTAATGGCCAAGGATCAAAATCCCTTCCGAAAAGCAAGATGGCCGATTGATTAAACTAGTTAAGGAGAAAGGTCAGATTGAAGCCTACGAAGAGTCATTGCTTCAACTTGGATTGGATTTTTCTATAAGGCCATTACGGGAAACCGTAATGGCCAAGGATCAAAATCCCTTCCGAAAAGCAAGATGGCCCATTGATTAAAAAAAGGAAAGGTCTACTTTTGAATGAATAGTCTACCAACTAATTATATTATACTAAAAAAATCTACTTTTGAATGTGTCAGAAATAATAAATGAAAACGGAGGCTATTACGGTTGCCCTAAGACCGCACAAGCCTCAATCCCCTCTACCACAAGGAAGGATACGCAGTCAAGCGCTACGGTTTTGTTTTCATGTTAATTTTTCAAGTGAGCAAATATTATGTATTTTTAATAGAAAAATAGATAGAGAAAATGATTTATTCCGTAAGAAAAGGTTGATTTATTGTGCAGATGAATGAAATTACAATGAAGAATAAAAATGCTTATCGAAATGTTTCTGTAATTTTTTTTTAAGCATTTTGTCAGGAACATAGGGTTCCATAGGTTTACGGAGAGATCGAAGAACATTTAAAAAATAGGAAAGAAGAAAATAATAGAGAAGAAGAACAAGGAAATCGGCTTTCAACTTTCATTTCATATAAAACGTTCAACATTAGTGGGCACTTGTATATAAGCAGAGCCACGTTACAACCTAAAGAATTCAAATAAAACTAAGCAGAGGGTAACAAAGTAATTTCAGAGGCACTTCTCCTATATAAGAACAACTACTAGTATATCATTTCCGCAAAATTGAGAGAAAATAGCAATAACATGTGGACTAGCCATCATTAACAGGGGCTAAAAACCAAAAAAATGCTCATCCCTGTCTCCACACCAACGCCTAGAATTGATGGCCAGTGAAAGAATGAACTTCACTTCACTTCACTTCACCTCCATTAGAGGGTTTGGGAAGGAAAGGAGAGGGGGGAGATTCAGCTTGTTGCACTACACTAAGATTTGGCAATAAAGATATATTATATCCAGTGATCATTAATCTTTGCAGTCAATCCTCTCTCCACCGGTTTTCGTATTTCATGAAGGCAAGAGCAGGGTTCTCCCGAGGAGGAGCACGTACACGAGTAGACCTGCGAAGCTCAGCCTCTTCTGCTGCTGTTCTCTGGGCTAGCTCCTTTGTTTTCTTTTGAATTTCAGAGCTGTTTACAAATAAAAATTCCAATAAAAACACAGCTTTTATTCTTCCTACATTATGGATTCAAAAGTGTGTATAAGCAGACTTGGTGAAAAAGACATGACTATTAACTAACCAAATCTTATCATAGTGCTTCTCCAATTGCTTCTTCAAAGCCTTTTCTCTTAAACCCTTAACATTCAATGAGCCCATAAAAGCATCAACCTGTCGTGGCAAGAATACCGATAAATAAATCAAATTGCTGGGAAAAAAAAAAAGAAGCTTGAAGCCATGATTGTAGTAGTACACCAATAATAACCGTAGTACACCAATAATAACCTCATCCTTGGTGCAGTAGTACCCCCACTCCGTACAGTCCGTGTTCTCCATAAAGATTCTTCCATCACGGCGAAAAAACCAATACCTATTGTAGTTTCTATCTTTCCCTAAAGGGTTGGTACGTACCAACCTTTTCTCAATCTCACGTTGGAGATATTCTCTCTGCAATAAAACAATAGACAAAAAAAGTAAAAAGATGAGTAACTTTAATCCGTCGCATTGTTGCATTATAATTATGAAGAGTAACGTTACTGAATATCACACATAGGTTGAGGCATATGTGCAGAGACACAGAAGCGCATGCACAAACGCACACGTGAGCATAAGGGAGAGAAAGAAAGGGATAGAAAGAGAACCCTCTGCTCTTTGCTCTTATTTTCAATTGTTTCTTTTATGTCATCCTTCATCAGTTTCAAGGCCTTCCGCTTTAACGAATCATTAGGGCTCTCAAGAATGACTCTCGAATCTGCTCTCTGCTTCATGCTAATCTTGCTCGATGTACCGTCTGCTTGTTTGGCCTCACTGTTGAACAGTTCAAAACAAGACAGCAATTAAAAATAAAAATAAAAAGTCAGGTGTCTGGCAAGCATTATCATAATCCACCAACTAAAAAAATTCAACACTGGCAATATAATTGAGATCTATTCCTGACCATTTACCTCTTATCAGATGGCTTTTTCTTCTTGGATAAAGAACGTTTCTTATTCGATTTCCTGGAAATATTACCGTTCTGTCCACTAGAATTACCATTCTGTTCACTAGAATCACCATTCTGTCCACTAAAATTACCATTCTGTCCACTAAAATTACCATTCCGACCATTAGAATCACCATTCTGAAGGTCAAATGAATCGTTGGCCATGGGTTCTGTGACATCCTTTCCAGGCGCTTCCTCGCTACTGGATTCTTCCTTCACCTGTTCCTTCTCAGGCGCTTCCTCGCTACTGGATTCTTTCTTCACACGTTCCTTCTCAGGCGCCTCCTCGCTACTGGATTCTCTCTTCATCTCTTCCTTCTCAGGTTCCCCGCTAGTGGATTCTTTCTTCACCTGTTCCTTCTCTTCCCTTTTCTTTTTCCCTTCCTCTATAGCTTCCCCTCTTCGTGTGGCTGCAAATGCTTGCCCCTCCTCAACGTACTCGTCCAGTTTCTCCCGGAACAAATTTGTCTCAAAGACTTGAGTAATCATCTCCCTCAATATTTGCAGTTTAACATGAACATCCAAAAGCCCGTAATGACCCCGTCTCACTGTAGTAAGGATGCTGGGTAATTCAGCAATACCAGAAATGTCCAGAAAGTCGCACAAATAATCTGACCAAGTGACTAGCGTGATCTGAAACCAAGTGTGGAAAATAAGAAGGCAAATTTTGCAAACAAAATAAAGGAATTATACAAGGATTTTTGGCAACCACTAGTTATTGCCTTATAAAAAAAGTAGCAAATATTGGCCTTCAAACCTTTGGCTTTCGCTTTTTAATCTGCATATATTCTGAAAATGATCCGTTCTTGTCTCTCATTAGCAATCGAAGAAGAGCTGAATGAGTCTCTACTATTAGAACTACATTGCTGTCCTTGTGGCGAAGAGCATTTTCAAAATGTTCAAGAGAAAAGGGCGATAAGTACAACAGCTTGCCAAAAGAGGTGCAGAAATCCCAGACCATCAGAAGATCTCCAACACAATCCATTGGAACGTTGAAATCCTTGCATAGCGAAGGCCGTTCGGTCAAATGCTGATCATCCTCAGCTGGATCAACCAAAAGATCTTCTATAGGATATTTGATGGGCTCCACTTTTTGTTTCTTAATTTCTGCAAAAATATCAACCAAATGTTATGTCAATGTAATAAAAACAATAGCTGCAAGATCCTTCCTCTTCATTCTTGCCAAAATGTATACACTAGTGCTCCAGAAACAAAGCAAAAATAACGAAAAGAAAATAAATCCACAACAACATTCACTCATAAAGAGATACAACGGTTAAAGGTTGGCAGTAGTATAACTTATGTCATTACATTAAAAGTCCATGGCATGTACAGGAGTAATATGGGTACCATCAGGATTAGTGACGTGCGTCTAAAACCATGTTGTATAAACTATCACCAAAAAGGCGAAAACAAATCAAGCGATCCTTAAATACCAATAAATGCAAAATTCAATGAACAATCATTCTGGATGCAGGAAATTTGAATCTGGCAAACCACCAAGTGCCATGTCAATTTTCACAATGAAGTTGCAAAATATTTGTGTGTGTGTGTGTGTCCACAAAGCAGTAGAAGCTACTGCCTGCAACCAAAAAGATTATACCAGAAACTTTACCTTCGGTAGTAGTTTGACTTTGACCAGGTAACATTTCCTCATCTTCAGCTTTTTTCCTCTTCCTACTACACACTAATAGCCCATTTTGTATGGATATGGATAAATTTACTCCAAGGTCCTCCGGAGGATGAGAAGAGATTCCATGCAATTTAGCCAAATTATCATGCAATACCCAAGGACTATAACGATAGGTAGACTCCCTAATAAAAGATTTTAGAACCTCTTTAGAAAAAGGAAGCTTCTTTATCAAGTCCTCACCCTTTATTAAAGAATTACCGGTTACTTTCTTATCTTTGCCAAGCCATAAAACTTCATACTCAGTCTTGTCGTCACCTTCTAAAACTTTAACAATTTTACATGGATAGACACGATTGTTCTTCCTTGCGTACAATTCATTGCCTTCTGATAAGGGACCTTGCAACTTCTCAAAAATAGCATTTGTAAGGTCTCTTAATGGTAGCATGCCTGCAAAGGGGAAATAAAAATAAAACAAAAACAGATAGAAAACAATCAGAGGTCAATTTAAAAGTAAAAGACACCGGATAAGTCCAGACATTTATGATAATAGCAAAACAAACAGCCAAGCAATCACCACAACTCTTATCATTCAGGAAGCCCAAATTGGTTTGAACTTCATATGTTCCACCTGGGTAGACTCGTATGTTTTTCTGCATAGGTTTTGAAATGTAGGAGGGGGAAGGGGTAATGCTGGCAACTATAGGAGATGCAGAATAGACTGCAGCTCTGCCATTTAAAGAAAAGTTCCACGCTCTGATGCACAGAAAAATGCCCTAGTTCTGGAGACTCTTCTAAGCTTATTCTAGGGTAATATAGTATAGATGCTCAAACAAAGGTCGTGAAAAGATCAGAATTAAGTACTAATAGAAGGACCCAATAAGTGAGAAATGGACTTCTTATTTCGGAGTTCAGTTGAAGATTACCATTGTTCTCACGATTCAAAGAGAAGAGTAATTGTGATTTGTTTATAAAAGTATTGATGTAGGAAACAATGTGTTGCATAGCAACAAATGGATTTGTTCTCTATCAGGTAAAGACATGTCCTAAACAGACCTTATGCTTTCCCTGTTACCTTAGCTTTTGGTAATTGATAATCTGACTGGACAGCCATACTCCCTCTGACCCTAAATATGAGTCGTTCTAAAAGTTTTAATTTGTCCCTTCATTAAGTCGCTTTACAATTCCAAGAGAGCATTTATTAATTTTTTTCCTCGTCTTACCCTTACGTTATATCATCCAACCACTTTTCCTTAGTTTACAACTATTGTATTAATGATAGTCAAAGGGCGCATTAGGCATAATAGACTAAACTGATGGCATTTAACAACTTTATCAAATTGTGTGAAAACACTACAATGACTTATATTTAGGGACGGAGGGATACAATCTGAGAACAGGATTCCATAGTCGAAAAAAGAGAATGCTTCTGCGCTCTCATTAAGTACATTAATCTCTACTAAGAAAGGTAGTCAGTGCTTAAGCAATTTGATTTAGCCACCAAGTACTCCTCCAGATATTGGGTCAGTTGAAAAACAGAAAAAATTGATTTTTCCTAGTATTCTGGCCCCTCTCTACACAAGAGGAAACATATACACCACAGTTACAAGGAAGTTTAGTCCCCACATACATGCAAAAAGAATGTCTACAAGTCAAAAAAGGGGCATGTGAGGAGTTCAGTTAATCACTACATGCAAAGCCAACAGAGCTAAAGTGACAGAAGAAAACCAAGAGATGGGGCAAAAAGAACGAGTGACAAAGTGAATAAGGGAAATTTGAACCAGACGATGTCCATCTAATTACCTCAAGTATTAAGGAACTAACGAACGCATGCCTGAACAGCACACTCACACTGCAGCAGGTGATGTGTTTAATTACTACAAGAGCAGGGGAAACACTAACATAAAGCATGCACAAGCAGAGATACAACATTCATGTTCAATAGTAAGCGTGGAATGTTCATTGATTCATCCATGATCCAACATTTACATTCTCAACACAAGGCTCCAAATACAGTTCAAATAAGGCCTTACACAATCTATAATATGTCAAGAATCTCCTTTGGTGCCCCTCACAATGCTAAAGAGCTAAGCCACCACAAAATAGAAAATTTAGAATTGAAAGACTTATAAAGGAAACAACAACAAGCAAGAGGCTGCAAAAGGCTTACTCACAAAGTGATTATCGTGAGTTTTCTGCAGAAATAACAACTTTCCGGAAACTATCAAGGCCCAGTGTCTCCTTAACTTCCCCAACAATATTCAGTTTTTATTCTCTCCTTACTAGATCCCAAAGATGCAAAATTGAAGAAATAGCTAATCTTCAAGTAAAAGAAGGATTTCTCTTTTTGTTGATATGAACAATTCCTACATACAGAGTTGGTATTTTCATTCAAGCCTCACAATTATGTAGTAGTACTATCACTTTTACCACTACAAATGCCATATTCTAGGCTTTTAAGGATATCAACTCTCTGCTTGACCTCAGGTTATTTCTACAATTCACATTCCAAGTATTTCATTTTTCATATTTTGTAACCTCATGAAATAGTTATGTCGAGTGAATTTAATTTTTTACATAAGCTATGTATAGCACAGACAGCGGGCAAATGATCTCTCGTCAATTATGAACATATAAGTGCTTTCTTAAACCTGTCAATCAATTGATCAATTCTGAAACTGCTATATACATACTGCATCCTCATTTATCAAATAGGCCCAAATGATCTCTTCCTTTGATAACACACAAGAGACAAAAATGCAAAGCTTCAAAAGATATCAATACTGCTACTTACAGAGTTACACAACTTAGCAACTAACTAGAATAAAAGCAATAGCTGATAAGTAAGCCTTAATATATAAATGGATGCCAAAGAGCTAGGAGATGACAAGGTGAGAAAGAAAACCTAGGCGACGCCTGGCCACACCAGGTGGACCGTGGAGAAAATTGAAAGCCCCTTGACAATAGAATCAGTAGAAGCCCACAATTGCAGACAAACTGATATTCAAATCTGCCATTTCAACACTATAAGCTCCAGCCACATCAATAGAACTACAGGCACCAGTATAAGTAGTTTGTCCTAAGGACCCTGAAGCTGGAGAAAGGATTTGGATGAATTTTTTTCCGATTGGTATCGGTAATCAGGGGTTAAGAAAATACATAAAAGCTAATAAATGTCTCCTTGATTTAAGGGATTTTGAAATACTAATTTAGGCGCTATTCTAGGACAAGTTACAAATGAATGACATCCACTAAAATCAGCTATTTTAAACGCGAGAATATAATCTACTATTTTAGGAAACTATAAATCGCTAGTTCGGATTCCTACAAACCCAATGGTATCAAGTAAACTATTCATGCGTGCATGGTGCGCGTGCACCCACACAGACATGAGTACTGAGTAATCAAAATATTCATAAACTCAACAAGTGCACACATGCAACCCCCTTTTTGTACCGCCTCTTTCCTAGGCTACCCTTGCCCCCTCCTTGCGATACTTTGTTGACCAACACACCTAGGGCATTACCTTAACTACTACGATATATATCCTAAATGAAAATACGTAGGTAATTTTTGTGGAAGTAAGCAACTTGAATTATTTTGTTAAATACAAAACAAAATATAACTAACTTATCCTAAACCATAAGTTCACCTCAACTGATTGCAACACGCTTTTGGATTGAACCAAACGTTTTATGCAACCAGAAATAATAACCAAACGACACGCTGACAATCCTAATGTCCATAAGGCCTCAAGCTCAGCACACAAACACAAGTACTAAATGTTACAACGAAGGTAACATAAACTCCTCAGACAATATACATGAGCCAGACAAAAGGAGACGTTAAGCACCCTTTCACACAGAAACTTCCAGGCCAAAGCTTATTTTTCAATATTTCACCGAAGTCACAAAATGGCTGAGAAGCTCAGATCCATCTCAAAAGCTATTTAAGTAATAAAATGACCCTAACCCTTCCACATGATTGTTTTTGTGCCAACCAGATCAAACGAAGCTATTAAGTTGCATCCAAGAAAGCACAAACCAAGCAAAAACACCAGAAAAACCACAATATGAGAGCCTAACAAATGTTCAGAACAAAATACATAAGCATAGAGCCAACGAAACATTTGTAAAACGATAGACCATAACTAAAGGATCAAAAGTGAGAGCACAAGAAAAGATAGACCTAACCAATAAGTACAATATAATACTATGAGAGAAAATTATAATGTAGAATCCAAGCGACCCAGAACACAGAATAGATATCAACAAAAAATAATATCCATCCAAGGAAAAATTAAAACAATTCATAATAATCAAACCAATGGAGATGTAGACTAACTGAATTGGACTTCGCGGAGAACAGGGGCAGTGAATTCTTTAGGAAATTGTTTAACTTTTTCAGCAGCTTTCTTCTCAGAAACCAATGCCTCTTCATACGTCAAATTAGTCTTCCCGGTAGCCTTCGATGTCCAAACCCGGCGGCGATATAAGTTTATCCGTTTCAGATACTCACTGATTCATCAACCACAGTATCAATACAGAAACAATTCATTGAGAAAACCTAATTTAAGCTATTACATTAAAGAAAAAATTGAGTACCTGTAATCTCGGAAGAGCTCTTTTGTAAAACGGACTTGGAAAACACGCTCATTGGGCTTCAAATCAGTTGGCTTATCCGCTAATGGGAATGGCTGTTTCTTATACAACGGCATTTTCTCCAGGAAACCCAAAGATCAAAGCGAAACCCTACACCAGAAAACAGCAATAATTCATAAATACTTGCAGAACAACAACAATACGAAACCGTCAGAAAAAAATTAAGGACAGATGATCCCAATCTAATACTGATCAATGCCGCAGGGGGAGAAAACAAAAAAACAAAGTAAAAATCAGAACATCAAGAATGCAGTAATTGCCGCCAATTACTTTTCGTTTCGATTCAATTAAGCTGAGGAAGACATAACAGTGTAACTGCTAATGCAGGAGGAAAGTAACCACCGGGGTAGATCTTCCCGGAAAAGGCGGAGCTTTTAGAGGGAGGGCGGAGGGGGTTCTGGGCCGGGGGGGAAGCGGTGGCTGCTAAAGAGTTACGTGTGTCGGAGAAAGAGGGAAAATGCAGTTTTTGTTACTAAATATATTCAGCGCCCTGTTGTGTATTTGTGTTTGTCTCCCTCCTCCCCCTTGAGTCTCAGTCCCTCTCGAATTCCATCATTTTTGGAATGAAAATTTCTGTAAATATTTCGCCAAAAAACAATACTAATATAATATTATTATTATTATTAAAACTCGCCTCTATAAATTAAGGGATTCTATTTGGACCCCCCTATTTACTACTTGCACCACATTAATGAATATTTTTTCGGATGAAAAAAACGTCACTCACACTGGCTGGTGTTATAAGACACCAACGCCGGCGTCGATGTCATCGACGTTGATATGTCACTGTGAATACTGCAGTGAAAAGTCGTGGATCGACATTCTAAGATTTAACACTTTTTTATATAGGGAGCGTCGGTGTGACACTCACAGCTTCGCTTGTGGAGCACCAGGTGTGATCGATGTTCCTATATAAAAATCATGTGTCTGAAATAGTAATTTTTGTGCAGCACAAGTAGTAATAAGTGGAGTGCAGTAGTAAATAGAAATCCCAATAAAATCCCCTAAATTAATAAAAGTAAAAAACAGAGGAACGCCAGAGTTGTGACCACTCTCATTTGGGAGATTTTATACAAAGATTGTATATTCATACATACATTCAGCGGCAGAGGTATGTGTATCACATGGAGGTCCATGGCCCCTTAAAAAAAAAAAATCTATTTTTTATCTGTAGAAAAATATTTTAGACCCTGTGGAAAATTTATTTTATTTAGAAAAAAAATTATGGACTTAAAAACCATTTCTGGATCCGCCACTGTATACATTGTAATATTTTATTTTTATTATCTTTCATATTATATATATTTATTTAATGTGTGTAAGAGATTAGAACTAAAATGTTGTTATATATGTCACTTGTGCAACTCTCAAACGGTTGTATTGTAAAAAAAAGAAATCCTACCTTTTACTATTATTCATATTAAGTGTTAGTTATTAAAAATAAGTGTTAGTTTGGTATATTGTGAATACCACTTGAAACTCAATGCATAATGGACGGGACGATTTTCATTAAACTTTTTTTTTAAACATTAAAAACATTAGAATTTTCATAATCCTACTATCAATTGTTTAATTAGTTATTATATTGTATTAATAATAGTCAAATATTATTTTAAATGGCACGAACAGGGCCAAAACTCCAGATTATTCGGGTCGGTTAGTATCGGATACCGGGGGTTTTAAGAACACAAAAAAAAAAAAAAAAAAAAAAAAAAAAAAAAAAAAAAACTTTGTTATAAATGGCATGAGTAATATTTAATCTATATGAAAATATCTAAAACATAATTTGGCACGAATATAGACACTATAATTTTTAAGCTTTCATACAAAATTAAATTCCTCCTCTTTTTAAGAAATTAAATTTTTTATTAAGCCAAATTCGTAATAGCAGCAGAAGTTACATCACGTGGAGGGGTTGTTCCTCAAACAATACTACCAATATGAGCTAACCCGTGTCTAGCCAATAAATGCGTCGGAAAATTGTCAGTGCGCTTGACAAATGTAAAGGATGTAGAAACAAAGGATGACAAAAGCGCAAGACTGTCATGCGTTAAACAACTGAAGACAGACAAATTATTCGACAGCCGCAACAATTCTTGAATACATGGCAGACAATCAGTCTCAAAGGTGACTGCAGAAAGTCTCAATACTTGAGTATCGTATTTGTGTTTGATACTATTGTGATATATTTGTCATATTGAGACAGACTCGTTCATGGAGATAGGCCAACAAGACCACGATTTAGGGGCTAAATTACAATTTCCACCCTATAACTAGACACGTTTTGTAATTTTAGTCCTGATTTTTATCCGGCGACAATTTCAGTCCTATAAGTAATCTTTTTTTTTGCAAAAATAGTCATGAAGGCCGGAAAATGTGAGTCACATTTTCCTGCCAAAAAAATTGACACGTCAGCACAAAATGCCACATACGTTTTTTTTTTTTTTTTTTTTGAAAGAATAAAATGTTGCAATTGGGGGGATTCAAACTGCAATCTAAGATTAAAATCCTAAACACTTTTCCATCCAAACTACAACCACATATGTTATTTAAAGAACAACATATTTTTTAAAGACATGTTCAGCATAAAAATATTATAGTGAATCTAATAGTACAGACAGTTTTTTATTTAAAAAAGTATATATATATATAGTATTCGTTATATATGGTGATAAATTTATTGAATGTTTATTTTAAATAATATTGGAGGTTCTTAATTTTATTTAATTTTTTATGTATAATATATATTGTATAGTGCATGTGACTTAATATATGCTTTTTTATATCAAATTTGTTGATTAAGACAGTTATGACAAAAAAAAAAATGCAGCTAGATCATATGTTTTCCAGCATTGAAGTATTGGTACTAGTAGAGAAAGAAACTAATAATTTGATAAAAAATAAACATATATTAAGTAGTGGTACTAGTACCCAATACTTCAATGCTGGAAAACCATATGATCTAGCTGCATTTTTTCATTCTCATAACCGTCTTAATCAACAAATTTGATATAAAAAAAACAAGGATATATTAAGTCACATGCATTATACAATATATATTATACATAAAAATAAAAATTAAGAACCTCTTATATTACTTAGAATAAAATTCAATAAATTTATCACCACGTATAAAAATATATATATATATATATATATACTTTAAATAAAAAAAATTGTTTGTACTATTAGATTCTCTATAATATTTTTATACTGAACATGTCTTTAAAAAATATGTTGTTTTTTAAATCACATATATGGTTGTAACTTGGATTGATAAGTGTTTAGATTTTTAGTCTTAGGTTGCAGGTTCGAATCCCCCCGATTGCAACATTTTATTCTTTGCAAAAAAAAAAATACTTATGTGGCAATTTGTGCTGACGTTGAATGATGACGTGTCATTTTGGGATGACATGGCAATTTTTTGGCCGGAAAATGCGTACAGTCAGCATTTTCCGGCCTTCAAGACTATTTTTGCAAAAAAAAAGACCACTTATAGAACTGAAATTGTCGCCGGAGAAAAACTGAGACCAAAATTGCAAAACGTATCTAGTTACAAGACGAAAATTGTAATTTAGCCACGATTTAGGTCCCTTGAAAAATTATAAAAATTTAGAGGCTCGGTTTTTCTTTTGTTCCAATTAGTCTATTAGTCGAAACATATGACATATATTTTAAAAAAATCATTCTTTTCTTTCAAAAGATCCTATTTTGATTATTTAGTCTGAAATCTATAAAAACTCAGGGGCGGCCATCGAAAATAATCTGGCAAGGCAATGATATGATATATGTGACGATTGTTGGATTTTGTTTTTCCTACTTTATGACGAGGGCGGTTCCTCTGCTGTGCCCAGTTACAGCAGCCTGCTGTATGTATGGTAAGGAGGGGAATTGTAAGAATTCCTGCTGAATCTCTTATTTTTAAGAAGAAAAAAAACTTAACACACCAAAATCATCACAGCCTGCTGTGTTCACAGCAAGGGATCCTGGGTGCTTTATGACACGTGGAGAACAAAACTTCACAAGTATTCTCCTATTATTTATTATTTTTGGAGAATTAGAGATAATGACAAGTTTTGGAATATTTTTGAGTAACATGACAGCCTTATAGGGAGAAAAAAATAAAGAGCATGAATGAGAAAGTGTATTGAGTTTTTCTTTTTCTTTTTTTGGAAAAAGCGTCTAGAAATAAAAATAAATAGTTTTGTCATTTATGCAAAATTTTCAAAAAGCTTCATTCTCCTTAATTGATGAAATGTTTGTGTTCTTCTCTCTCATTCCTCCTTTTTTAAGGGACAATTATTCAAAAAGACGCATATTGGACTTAATTAGGCAAAAAGGAAATCCAAAACAAACACTTAGTTACAAGGACAAAAAATATGTAGATAGACCCAAATACCTTTAATGAAGAAGAAAAAAAGGAGCCGAAGAGATGGCGCTGCTTCTTAAAAAGAAATATAGCGCTGTTAGTTTTGTTTTGTTAATGTATTTGTGGTTTGTTTTTTTTTGGACTTTTTTTTTATGCTAACAGTTTTTTTTTTTGTCGACCACCGCGATGTATTGACCATCCCGATGCAGCGACCACCCCGATGCATTGACCACCGCGATGCAGTGACCACCTCTGATGCATTGACCATCCCAATGCAGTGACCACCTCTGATGCAGTGACCATCGCGATGCATTGACCACCCCCGATCCATTGACCACTGCGATGCACTGACCACCGCGATGCAGTGACAAGAACATTTGCAACGATTTATGGAGTGACATTTGATGTTTGCTCATACAACATTATTTTTGAAGTGACAACGATTTATGTAGTGACATCGGCAATCATATATGCAGAGACATCAATATTTTATGCAGTGACATCAGCAATCATAAATGAATGACATCAACAATTTATGTAGTGACATCGACAATCATATATGCAGTGGTCACCCCGGTGCAGAGACACCGCGATGAAGTGGCCACCCCGATGCAGAGACACCGCGATGCAGAGGCCATCGAGATGTAGTGATCACCGGGATGCAGTGACATTTGATGAAGCAACACCGTGATGACATTTGATATTTTTCCGACTTAATTTCATAAAATCGATTTCTTTTCTTCATTAAATCGACTTCAAATGGTTATATCTTTTGATATAAAACTACGATCAACATAAAATTTTCACCTTAATTCATATTTTTATGCAGTGACATCGGCAATCATATATGCAGTAATATCAACATTTTATGCAGTGACATCGGCAATCATATATGCATGACATCAACAATTTATGCAGTGACATCGACAATCAGATATGCAGTGACATCAACATTTTATGCAGTGACATCAACAATCACATATGAATGACATCAACAATTTATGTAGTGACATCGGCAATCAAATATGCAATAACATCAACATTTTTGTTGAATTTTTTGTCCTGAAATTAGGAAGATTTTTCAGGGGAAATCGAGCTTCTAAGCCGCGTCGAGCTATATCGAGTACTTAGCCAGTCGAGTTTGATGTTGCCTTTTTATGGCTCAATCAAGCCCGAACTATTTTAGTCGATTCGAGCTCGAGCCCTAGGGAGTATCGAATAGCACACAATAACACCAACATTTTATGAAGTGACATCAACACCCAAATTGCAAAAACAAAAACTTTGTAAATTGTATATGCAGTGACATCAATATCACCACATCAATTTTGTTCCAAATCATACACAAACCCACCATCAACGTATAGCTTTTCTTTCTTTATTTCAAGGTGATGCATGTTAAACTAATTGATCATTATTACATCATGATCAACGGTGTCGATACACGATCATTACTCAAAAAAGGAAAGGAAAAAATAAAACATCATCTTTGTTTTTACTAACCCCAAAGATGGCTTCCTAAGCTCGATCTCTTCTTCACATATATCAACTAAAATAAATTTCACATTTTTAGACCATTTTGGTGGCTCCCCAAAATGCAACAACCAATTATGTCTTGCACCAACTACCAAAGCCACATCACATTTCCCTATTGCTAATGACCTTGTCACTGAAGTGGCCTAACTCATGAGTATCAGACAACAAACCTTCACCATAGGGGTGGGCAAAAATGGAATTCCAGTACTTTCTACTAACTTCTTCAATGCATTCTCAGCACTAGCATAAGCAGCCCCTTTTCCAAATACAATCAAGGGACTCTCTGGCTATCCCCTGGATATGGCCTAATGGTGAAGACATGGGTGGTAATTCAGCCTGGAACTTAAGCTGGAGGTCAGCGGTGTTGGAGCTACTAGGTTACCTGATTAACCTCTCCTCACATTCCTGTGAGATCGGGGGTGAGGGGACCCTCAATGGTAGGGTATACCATTTAAGGGACTATCTGCCTTCCTCAGCAGTTCAACTGCTTTTTTGAGTTCTTAATTCTTCACTTTCGGACTTGGAAGTAAATCATTCTTCCTTGCTTTTACAGCTTCTTCAATCAATTTTTCAGCTTCCTCTTTTGTAATCGTTTGACGAAGAACATCAGATGGTAGATCCAAATAGCACCCACCGGGTCGACCTGATCCACACCGATCCAAAACCTGCAAAACAAAGCTAGGATTTTGGTAATATCCGTTGCTTTAACATATAGTTTAGAAAAAGGCGCAACGGCGACGATTTGATCGAGCTCCTGAAAGTCACCACGACCGAAATCCTTCTGATCACAAGAACCGGAAATCAAAACCATAGGCCAAGCATTAGTGGCAGTGTTGGAAAGACCGGCGAGACCATGAACGCATCCGGGGCCGGAGACGGTGAGAAGTATACCGGGCTTACCAGTCAGGTAACCGAAAGCAGAGGCAGCATATCCGGCAGATCAAAAGCAAAGCTACTCAAACTAAACATCAATCAAAAACAGAGACAACAAATCAGCTTCTGGATTATTGGTTGAGAAATGATTTCTAATTCCTCTAGCTTCCACCTTCCGAATCGCCGGCGTCCACCATATCCACCACCACCACCGTGTCCACCGCCTCCACCTTCACGTCTACCACTATAACCACCACCGCCTCCACCCTCACGGCGTCCTCCATATCCTCCACCGCCACCGCCGTACACAGAAGAAGATATCAAATGATAGAGGAAAGGAAGAAGCATGTGGATATATTTTTAGATTTGAAGAATTGAATCGTCCGGACGGTAAATGCACCAAGGGCAAAATTGGAAACATAAATGAAATCCGTCCTTATAACTAATGATATTTTAAATGTGCCCTAAGTGCCTAATTAAATTCCAAAACACGTCCTTATAAACAAATAACACTTTTTTTAAAGGTATAAAGAATTTCACACCTGAAAAACAAAAATTAAGACGTCACATTTTTATTTTCAATACAATTGTTTCACGTATCAATTCTGACTCAACTTTAAATATAAAGTTAATAATTTTGCAGATATAATTATAGTCAAAGAATAACAAATGTGTTTCGCGACATATATCAGGTCTAAAGAACACCCAACACAGCCAAATTAATCAGAAGTACAAAAATTAAATCAAAAAATACAAATTATTTTCTGACTCTTATTGGGTAAGAATATTTTTTATGCATGAAATCACTCCCTAAATAAAAACACTAGACAAATATCTTATTATATTGGATGTAAAGTAAAAATATATAGCTCATTTTATTTTATTCCAGGAATGAATGTTGTTTCCTATACATATGAAAATTTACATGTCTCCTATGATACAACAAACAACATACGAAAGAACTTGCAAGCCTGATTAATACCAGCACCTTTCACTTTTTTTTTTTTTCCTTCTCATAATTCTTAATTTAACTTACAGTTATGTTACAACAATATACTGCTTACGTGTCCGTGTCCACTCTGTCGATGATGTCGAGTTTTTTGCTCAATATTTCAACTTCATCAGAACTAGTTAACATGGACTCAAACTCCTGACTCATGTTCATACCTGGACCTTGTTCTAGGCCATTCACATCATATTGTGTGGTCTGATCATTAGTAAGTGTCCGAGTCGGACTATTAGGGGTACGCCTTGGCTCGTTCTTCTTCACGAGTGAACCATTATTGGGCTTGGCACCATTGGTTCGGGACTTGGAGCGGTTCACCAAGTGATTGAGCCATAAAAGCAGTTCAAGGATGTAGGCTTCTGTCTTTGACTTGTTTGCATGATCAAGTGCCTCAACTTGAATATAATCAGATAATGGTGCAACATTTTGACGATTCGAATCAGATCTGAATAAATGGGGCAGAAAATTAAGTTTATTTCACTAGATTATCCAACATATGAAAACATCATTGTATAAGTAAAAATTATTTTCCAGAATTAGATGAATTTTATCACTTACCCGGGGTTTCCCCACTCTCCGACCCAACCAAAACCATGATGGGCTCTGATATTGCAAAGAAAAATGTCTCAGTGTTAGGAAAGAGGAAAAGGTACATTATGTTGTTTTTACAAATTTGTCCCTTATACAAAATGGAGAGAGAAAAAAAAATGCTTACTTAGCTGTATTAATAGCAACAGGAGCAAGCCAATGCAATGTTTTCTCCATTTCAGCTTTTATTTCTGTGATACTAAGCTGCAGTAAAGAAACATCACCACTTGTAAAATTACAAAGGCACCGCGTGAAAATGTACAGACAAAAATAAGATAATGTAAAGACACTTGCCATATATGCTACTGGAGATATATTAGTACACAAGAAGAAAATAAACGTGACGCCCCAGGCAATTGAAGAAAAAAAGAGGAAGACATATTTGATAAAGGGGGAAGATTTAAAAGTATTCTTGAGCACAGAATGCCATTTGAAGGAGATATTGACAGTATATACCTCTTCCTTAACATGAAAAGAGTGCAGTTTTGATCGCAGAGAGGATTTTATATGAGGTGGCAAGCTTTGGTATAATGTATTCCTCGCAAGTGCCGGAAGAGAACTTGGTCGAGCCACCTGAACAGTTTCCTCTTTAGAACAGGTCCAGTAATTTACTGAAGGAACATATTAAGCTAGCAAACCTACTATGCATAAATCAACAGCACCATGAAGCAGGAGTATGCTAACTTGTGCAGCAATCAATGTTAGTTAGTGTTTTAGATGATATCTGTGGCATATTATCGCCTAGGGGGGCAGTTAAAAATGGTTTGTACACCTGGAGGATACAAACGAATGCCTGATGAAAGCCATAGGGCCAGTTAGGAACCTACTATCAGAAAAGCTGGCCAACAGAAGGAGCTTCAGTCTTTACCTACTTGTAAGTATGCTAAAATATTTTTAAATTCCTCTATTTTAGGGACAACTGATTATGAAGACTAAAAAACTTGATCACTCCAAACCTGTTGGTTAAGTGACAGAATTGTTACCCTTGTGGATTCCTGAATTTCGCTTTCGTTTCTTCTTGTTTTCTTACCTTGCTTTCAGATAATGCAACTACGATAATGTCATGCAGAAACTTCTTTGACGGAGGTATTTGGTATATACACTGTGTGATCTGAACTAATCAACATCGAAGTTTGCTACAAATATGAAAAAACAAACAAAGCACCAGAAAAACAAATCCAAAGCTGAAAAAATGAAGACTTACAATTGAATCAATAAGGAGAATTATGTTAGCATAATGCAATGATAGGCCAGCCGGTCCCAGTCTTTGATGGTTGCCTGAAGGTTTTTCCTCTGCTACATGGAAATCTTCTATTGAAATGCATCATGCCAAGAAAACAAGACGATCATAAAGCAGAAGTTGAATGGGTAAACATAATTCAGCTTCAACTTTTCTGTGAAAAACATAGGACAGGTGGGAAAGAAAAAATACACAGAAATATTCAGGATAGGTGGGAAGAAAAAATACACAGAAATATTCCAAAATCTACACCTCATGAATTTCCATGTTTGTCAAAAAGTTTCTGTGCGTTTCTAATCCTAGCTGTGTAGCATGGCATTAAAACCTAAGTACTGTCAACTATGAATCCATTAGAATGGAGAACAGCCGAATAAGGAACGAAATTTGTTTTTAATCATGCTCCCTATCTTTGTCAACTTTAAAAACAAAATAAAAAACAGAAATATTCCAAAATCTACACCTCATGAATTTCCATGTTTGTCAAAAAGTTTCTGTGCGTTTCTAATCCTAGCTGTGTAGCATGGCATTAAAACCTAAGTACTGTCAACTATGAATCCATTAGAATGGAGAACAGCCGAATAAGGAACGAAATTTGTTTTTAATCATGCTCCCTATCTTTGTCAACTTTAAAAACAAAATAAAAAAAAACAATTGAAGAAATCTAAAGTTGAGAATTTCTTCTGAATTTTTTTTTGCACCAGATCACACGTCACTTTAAAGTGTCTATGTGACATAATCTAGTCATGCTTGATGTGCATACAACAATGTCTAACTTAGGGAAAGCATAAAAAGAACTGTTTTTTCATGGAAAAAGTTTGGAGTTCTTGTAATAATCTTCACGCTCTATTACAAGAAAAGTAAAGCATGGCTAATCAGGAACGAAATCAGATTACAAAGACAGACCCACAAGAACCGAAAAACAGTTTAAAGAGAGGACACAAAGTAGAGGTGCTGTTAGTTTTAAGGCAATACAATATCATATTTTTTCCTTTTCGTCCCCAATGCATTCTTTTAAAAAGTATACCATCACTTTTGCTACCACTAATTATCAAAGTGGAAGTTAACTGAATAGATGAAGCATAATTGCCGCTATGCAAAGCTGAACTAAAGTAACACTTTCAATGCAGTTTTCTTATTGTTATACCTGTAATTTCAAACGCCACAGTTATCTCTCGGTTCAGAAAGAGAGCGATATCCACAAGCTTCTCCATGACCTGTATTTGAATGTTCTAATATTAGTTCGTTGATTCTTGTAAGACGGTAAACGATTTTACATATAGCAATGTAGACAGCAGTGAATGAGCATTAGCGTCCGTGCTTCTAAACAATTGTTTAATTTTACTATCAGGTGCAAACCTATCAATACACAAATCCGTATAGAATTGGACCAATAGCAAGACAATGGAGGCTTCAACAGTGCTACAGTACGTGTGACAAAAAAAGAAAACGTTTGTGCATTGGAGAACTCATGGAAAAAGCAGGACAGTTACTACTTGGATACAGGTAAACCTTCAAGGCTTCAACATCTTTAGTTCTGCGCTAACGAATATGGGGCTTCACTCTGTTATCATGTATAACTTTATACAACTGGATGAAAAAGAACCATTCGGCCAAAAGCACCACACAGAATTGTTTATAAAGCCTTTCCATTTAATTGTAAGTATCGTTATAAGCTGAAGCATGATATGCGTGTGTACATCCTTCTAGCTCCTTAAACTAAACCAAACTTAAGGTAGGGGTAAACTAACAGTAGTTCACTGGTTTCATGATAATTCTGGAAAAACAGTTAACTTAACTCTCAAACCAACGAGAACCAAGAACTCAGAAACTTTCATGCCATACTGCATACTAACTTGTTTCAAAAGTAAAAGAAAACCATGAAGAGATGGAGATATTGGATATATGCATTGATGGAAACAAGACCTCTTCCATACTTCGGGACCAGAGTGACTTCTTCTTCAAGTTCCGCACAAGCTTCTTTTGGGTTTTTATCTCTCCCTCCAGAGCAGCAAGGCTGTTTCCTAGGGGAAAGAACAGACACCAGGTACCAAAATTAGCCTTTTCGGTGATTAATAGAACAGATAGCCAAATTAGAAGAATAAATAAGGCAGACAGGAAGAATATCACCACTTTTGTAAACCGATGGGGTCTAGACACTAGGGACTCAGAGCCTTCATCAGAAAAATTAGTATGGAGGTTTAACACAGACTAGCATAATGGGCGTCTACAGAGGCACCACGGTGTTTTTACTGCGGCACCACACCAAAAACAAAGTCAATTGTCACTGTGGTGCTACAACAATAGATTCAGTGTGATGCCACTAAAGACACCCGACATAATTGGTAAACAAACAATGGAGGGTTGCCGTAGACCACCCTCGTCGAACAGAATTGTGCTTACCCAAATACTATGTGTTGAATTACCATCCCTTTAAAAAGCTTAAGCTACTTGGGAGGTGACTAACCAAATATATTTGAACACTTCAACAACCCCCTCACATGTGGGCTTTAAGTGTTTCGGTCAAAATAAGGCACATAAAGGTAAATAACGAAACCCAACACGTAGATAACACAAATAGGATGACAATGTTAGGAGAGAGGTTTGAATGCATGACATATTGCCCTGATACCATGTTGAATTGTTGTTTCTCCTGTACGTTGTTGGGGAGTTGAGCAACTAATATTTAAGCACTTCAACACTATGCCCTTGGAAAATGAAGGGCTGTCCAGTACCTAGCACCTATGGAAAAGAAGTCTGTATGTGCTACGAAATATTTGTAGGCAACATCCTCTCAGGATATGGCATATATTCCGGTGAAATAGTCAACACACATAATTTTGGCTCTGTGAGTGGACTGGAATTCAGAATGATTTCGCTGGAAAGAGGATAAAGTTTATCCTAAAAACATTTTGAACTTTACGGGAAATAAGAAAAAAAAAAAGTTGACCAATCAAATTTAAATTAATAAAATAGAGTGGAGTCTAGATGGACATCTAGATATAGATGCCCATCTAGATGAAATCTATCATTTTGAAGTCTGTTTTAAGGCTATTAGACTGTTAAAAAAGAAGACTCCATCTATAATTATTGATTGTGCTACAAATGGAGTTTATTTTGAGCCATTCCAATTGCTCTTAGGTAAACCACAGGAACCTTTACTAGACTTAGATGTGAAAGTTACACATTTACTTAAGAAAGGTCAAGGTGAGAATCCATGTATTTTTGTCCTCAAAGAAAATCATACTTTCAGTTCAATACGGATTTCCATTATATTTTACTTTTTTCTTCTGTGTGATGCAATCGAACTCCGCAGAATGATGCTAGGCCTTTCTTCCCGTATACCCAAATTAAATGCACCCTAACTGCAAACCAAGATGTATGTCAATTAGATAATTTTTTGGTAACTTGGGGATGAGAAATTGCGCCTAAGATGTTACACAGCTTGCATAACCCTTGGCGTGGGTTCCATCTTCATAGATAATGCTACTGGCATATTTTGGTTTGAGCTAGAAAGTGAATAACCGTGCAGTAAGTTGTAGTCCTCACTAAGCAGATTACATTTTTCATGTTATATTGTCACCAAAAAAAGGCTAAAACATAAACATAAAAGATTTGGGGCAATTAATATAACAAAAAAGAGAGAGACGGAACAGTCGCAATAACCATAAAATCAACTAAGTGCTCACCTCGTTGTGTACCATTTAGTCTAAACCTAGCTATCCTGAGCTGTTGGTAATCTTGATCAAGTTTATCCAGCGTATGCAACTCTTGATATAACAACTGCCAAATAAAACTTCAACTTTCATGAATCTAAACAACAGCTTAGAACATTCCACCTAAGGGTCATTAGAAATTAAGAAATTCTTGCTACAAGGAACACATTTCAACAATACCATAAAGTCAGAACTCATACAACTAAAAAGCACAAACACAGTAGAGAGTAGCCAAAGGTGCCAGTGACTTGGCATCAGTAGACAAATCAAATGAGCATTTTGAGAAACACACGGTGCATTTCGGAAATACTTTTGCCTGTAGGCTGTAACAGGCAAATTTGAAGTAGCTAAAAAAAACTAGCAACCGGTGGTATTGAGGTTAAAAGTTGCTTATAGTGACTACTCTTTTCTGATATAGTAAAGATATAATTTTCCATTCCTAGCTATGCAAAATCCTTTTCGCTATCCAAAATCCTTAATGTTAAATAATTGTGGGAAACTGATACCGGTTTAGAACAATTGCATAACTCTACAAATTATACATATTGCAGTTCTTCTGATTGTACATTTTGTCCAATGGGATCAAGATATATTAAGCAATTCAAACATCGATGCAATAATAGCAAAATTATGTTTCTGCCGTTTTGGTTTCAGATCATAGCTTGTCAAATAAAAATTAAAATCTCTAAAGATACTGCCAAGCACATGAAACATAAAAGAAATGCTAAATTTTCTTATACATCAATATTAGTAACAAGCTTCTCAATAAGCTTAAGGAAAGTGAAAAGCCAAGCTAGAATGACTGGTAGAAACTAGTCTATTTAATTATCATGCACGCATATAAGCTCAAAAACTCGAGGGCTGCATTAACAGGGAAAAAACGTTTGACCACAAAGTTGAAAAATGTAAGGTGTGGTAGTAGCAAAGAAGGTACTAACAGCTGTTTGTTGAACCAAGACCATAAGCTGCCGCATCACTACTTCAGTCTCCTCCTGTGACTGCTTCTGACGGTTCCCTCCTCTGCTTTGTCTATAAGCAATAAACAAGGTCAACAGTTCACTTAGTGTACTCCAGCAATACTGATAGTTTTAGTACAAAGGAATGCAACATGAACATGTGAAAGGACAAAGAATATAATGAGCACAAAACTGTTTACTTTTCGAAAAAACGATCCAGGTTATGCCACTGAGAATCTTTACAACGATTTCCAAAACGCACAACTTCCCCAGCAAATATCTTCAGTTCTTCCCTGCGTACAAAAGTCCAACAGTCATCAAGTTCTTGTCACATATACTCAGCAAATACAAGAAAAAACTTTTAAAGATATGCTCATTCATGCAATATATAGTTGTGGAGCTTTTATTTTCTAGCCAACCTCTTGTCAACAGCAACAATGTTCAGAAGTTCATCCAGATCTGTTGAAACTAACTGTTGAACACCTTGTGAAGGGAATACTACTTCTTTAAGTGTTGTTATGCTCCTTTGTGAAAGCGACAGCATAATATTAGAACCTTTAACGATTGTATTGGCAACCTCAAACGATAATATTGAGAGTTCATTGCTTTTGGCTGTTGCACCCGAAACAAATTTGCTACTTGGATTAAAGCCATTCACGGTGCTTCCAAAACTTTCTATTGCTCCAGCAGCCTTCCCGAGTCCAGCTGAGCCAGCTCTTCCTAAAAGAGAACTGACATTTGAAACCTGTATAATTGTTACAAGTTTAGCCAGTTATTGTAATCCAGAAGATAATTTACAAATCACAAAGCTGGAGGCAAGTCATGTTGCCGACTACTTGTAACCGGAAGACTTAAATACCTAATGTAGTACAATGCTCAAAAAAGGACTTATTCTTGCCTACGAGAACAGAACGTGTACTAGGCTAGCCATTGTATTACAATAAGTATAACACGAAAAAGAATGATATACAAATGCATTCTAAAGTGCTGTTGACTGTATGCATGAATGTGAAACTTAATCTTCATTGCAGTTCTAGACAGTTGAGAGTATTGAGTCAAGATCATGCCTAAAAAAATTTGAAATTCACACGAACATTTTACTAAATTCTTTCTAAAATCAATATGTTCGGGCAATATCATACGACTAGCTTGGCGAAAATTGACATTTCAATATAACTGGCCTCTGATGCAGTCTTTCTCCATATCATACATATCAACAAAACAGCCCAGACAGCTTCCCATTTATGAATCCCTCATCCTTCACCCCAATTTGCTTCATTTCCATGACAATGTTTATCGTATTATCCGTCCTCCTAGTGTTACAGAGAACCATTGGCTAGATTTCATATTTTATCCCTTCTTGGTATCGAAATCCATTTAGAATCAGCTACCTTTTTTGGCTTAAGCAGGACACCTTTGAAATTCTTTATTTCCAGGCAACTACAATACATAACTACTGAATCACTAGTATTTGACTTAGAGCCCTGGATATTCCCTCAAAAACCATCTAAACTAATAAAAAAAACTTCCCTTAACAATCGCCACACTAATATATCCCTAAACACAAAAGTTGGGGAATAATAATTAGCCTTCAACAGGTTGTGTGATCAAATTCCAAAATTTCAAGGCCAAAATGATATGGCCCACTAAGTCTCTTTTAGAAAACGATTCTTTGATAAAAGCATAATAGAACACGATAACTCCAGAACCTGCTCTTCATTAATCAGTCGTTTCCACTCAATGTACTTTTTTACATATTCAAAGGGATGTTAGAACAGTTAATGCATAGTTAGCTTCAAAAGCATCCAATTAAATAAATAGACTAACATGTACACATCATTTCATGTTCTAAACGTTCTCAAGCAAGTAAGAAAGTGCTGTAACGACACCACAGAAGAAATATTAGAAAAATAGTTTAATATGTCAGCAGAAATTTAAGAACAAAAATCCACTTTTACCTTATACTTCCGGGACCGAGATTTTAGCGATAACGGTCTCCTCTTGAACCTCGGAATCCCGTCGTAGAACTCATCATCGCTACTAGCATAACCACTGTTTACTATGGAAGAAGCCTCTGTTTCCTGTAAAAATTGTTCTCCTTCATCCTTCAGTTGCTTCCTTTCCATCTTCTCCGCCACCTTAGATGTTACCATTAGCTCACCGCCTCTAGTCGGTGTTCTAGGAGATTCCACCTCATTGTCCTGCTTATCAAATATAGGATTTATACTCCTATTTGCATATGGATTAGTGTACCTTTTAGAGCCTGAATTCTTCGCTAAGTTAGCACCCATTTCTTCCTCCTCAGCTCCTAAATACCTCTATGATCACGATCGAATGAGCTTCGAAAATTCACAACTAAAGCTTCTAAACTTTGAGACAAGTCTTGAGTGTAGACGGTGGACCGACGGGTGGCGGGCGGACTAAGGAGGCGGGAGGCGGAGCTGGTAGTTGGAAGTTGAACAGGCAATGAATTGAATGTGTATGAATGAGTGAAAGTCTTCTTCTAACGGCGCTGAAAAAAGCCAAAATGTAATTAAAATAGGAGACCAGTGATCACTGATCACCTATTTACGCACATTGACAAAATACAGTAAGATCAGAAAGATAAAGTTAATTGATAATTGCAGTAAGATCCCTCTTGTTTGAAATAGTTACGATTAAGTCCCCTAAACGAATAAGTAGCCACTCACGCATAAATTCCGTTAATTCTTTTTTAATGCTTCGATCGTTTATATGTTTAGCTTAAATGAACCAAGTTTGAACAAAATTATAAATTCGTTTTCTAAACGAACGAACACGAGCTTACTTTTGAATGTTCGTAAAAATATTATATAGATGAACCAATACACAACATTAACCTAATACTACACAAGATGATAAACCACTTATTGATCTTAGTGAGACTATGAAATAATTCTATAGAATATTTATAGAGTTGTTTTAATTCTTTTGGTAGTATGATATTAAAATATTATTGTTTTGTAAATTGTTATTTATATATTTAGATTTTTTTTTATACACCTAATGAGCCAAACTCAAGCTGGAAGACAAAATATACATAGCAAACCAAACTCAAACAATTTTTTTTAATATAAATGAGTCGAGATTGAATATAAATTTTTATTCGTTTTGTTAAACAAACGACCACGAACAAACTCGTGACCATAACGAACAAGCTGAAACTTTTTTTTTTTTTTTTTTCATTTACTAAACGGGCGATCATGAACCAACTCGTAACATAAACGAAAACAAACTTAAACAACAGATACTCGGCTTGTTAGCACATCGACCATAATCCATCTAATTTAACTAAAACAAAATCTTGATTCGATTTCGACCTAGCTGTGAAACAAATACCAATGGATTTTACTTTTAAGGCATTACTTGACTGTACGTTTTGTTTATCCTTATTTCATATGTTCAACTTGAAGAATGTGAATGCCCAACTTATTAATTTGTTTGGATAAAAACCTTTAATAAATCAAAATTCATTATACAAGCATTAATAACATAAGAAGGGATGGTCATTATTCGACGCATTCTATGAGACTGTTAAATACACCAAGAAGATGCAGCTGTATGATTAGAGTGCCACAAGATCAAGTCAATCTCATTGAGGCATTTCGTCGAGCAGCTGTAAAAGAAGTCGGTTATTTAGTTAAGAAGTTAGTTATTGAGTCCTACAGCTAATCTACCTTATATAAACTATAATTGGGGCATTAGGAAGTCAGTTAGTTGATTGAAATTCATTCTGTTATGTACAAATTCTCCTAAATTTCTGTTGACAATTTTCCCGCCTTCTTGGCTGTTTGAAATGTTCATCCTCTTCGCGTTGCTAGTGTAGCAGAGTTCAATGAACCTACGTTTTCTTGCTTTCGTTGATTCTTAACATGGTATCAGAGAAATATTCCGCTCATAAGATTGTTAGATACTTCTGAATTATTCTTCGTTTGTTCGTTTGTTATGTTCTAGGTTCATAGTTATTCATGATGAATCAAGCACAAAATGTTGGTAATCCGGCCGGAGCTAGAGATCCGTGCATCCTGGTGAGAATGCTTCTACAACTTTTGCTCAACATGTCTTGAAGGGTGCATAGAACTTCCGTTGTTGGAAGCGAGCTATCGGCATGGTCTTGTCTACTAAAGGAAAATCAAAGTTAGTTGATGGTTCATTGCACAAACCACCAGAAGATGATCGAAATTTTGAAGCCTGGACCCAATGCAATGATTTGGTGGGTTCTTGGATACTCAATTCTGTTGATTCTATCAAAGTGTTTTTTTGGCTTCAATCTGCACATGACATTTGGTTGGATTTGAATGATAGATTTGGAGTAGATAGTGTTTATAGGTTGTCAAATTTACAGGAAGAAATCTTTACTACTAAAGGTGCCTTATTTGTTGCTGTTTATTTCACAAAACTTAAGGCACTTTGGGATCAAGTTTACGGTTATTAGAACTGTACCTTCATGTACTTGTGTAGCCTTTTTTTGAAAGAAGTGTAGCCAGGCCTTGTTTGGTTTCAGGTGGTGTTGGATCAATTTGGATCCAACCCAATATTTTATTCACCCCATTTATCATTATTTTTTAATTCTATTATTTTATTATAAATTCTCTCATCAATCATTCAACATCAATAAATATAAAATAATATTAATCAATTCACTTTATTCACCACTACACTATTTAACCATTATTTTTTCAATATAATATTTCATTAAAATTTCTCTCACCAATCATTTCTTTAACTACTCAAATTTCAACATGACATATCAACTTTATAACCACTATTTCACTATATTGTATTTTACTTTCTCATTCTTGAATCCATTCAATCCCAATCCAACCCGAAACCAAACAGGGCTCCGAAATATATAGAGATTACAATGAAACTAATTAGATGATTTTGTTTGTAAAGGGCTTACATGACATTTATAGCAATGTGAAGTCCTAGATCATGATGTCCAGACCTTTACCAGATGTTAGAACTGCCTTTTCCATGGAATTACAACATGAAAGTCAACTGAATTATTCTATGAATACCGGGGAGAATGTAGTCTTGAATGTGAATACAGTGCATTATAGACAGAGTCAATATACTTATGGCCAAAGGCAGTTTGAGGCACTAATAAGCCTAGCATGGGAAGAGGTTTAGGTAGAGGAGTAGTCAAGAATTTTCAAAATGGAGCTAGGAAAATTTAGTGTTCCTATTGTGGGAAGCAATGCCATATTGTAGATAAATTTTATCAGAAGTTTGGATATCCAAACAACCCCAAAGAGCAGAGGTAGATGGGATATTGTATCCAATCAAGTAGGGTTTGATACAGGTTTGTGCCAAGACTCAATACAAAATGATTCATTCTTGGTTTCTGAAGACCAACCAGTTGTTTCTCAACGGCAAGACAATGGCACTAATAACCTGATGTCCATATCTCAGTATGACACAATCATAAATATGTTGAGGAATGTTAAGATCCAAGAAGATGTGAGGGATTCTTCTCAACCTCCTGTTGTTATGACT
The DNA here is from genome assembly GCA_026214975.1 of Gentiana macrophylla. NCBI lineage: Eukaryota > Viridiplantae > Streptophyta > Magnoliopsida > Gentianales > Gentianaceae > Gentiana > Gentiana macrophylla. Next base: position 128,881,620 of record CM047808.1, on the reverse strand, counting down.
GCAAATGTTCAAGCATTGCATACTGCAACTTCATGTACTTTATATGATTGGATAATAGATTCTGGAGCCACATATCATGTGGTTCATCAAGTCTTGTTATGCAAATTGTGGTATAGTAAGGAATCTAACTGTTAATTTGCCTACTAGTGTAAGTGTTGTTGTTTCTCACATATGTGAAGTAAGACTTAATGATCATTTATTGTTGACTAATGTTCTTTGTGTACTAGATTTCTCATACAACTTGCTCTATGTGAGAATAATGTTAGTTGCATGTCAATACTCTTTGTTTTTCAATGCTAATACTTGTGTGACCATCAGAGGAAGATTGGTTCAGTTGATTTGGTGGGTGGTCTTTATGTTTTGAAAGCTTCACACAAATTGCATTCGTAGTCTCAAAGTTTTCTACTTCAATTGTTTCTCCAATTTTGTTATGGTACTATAGACTTGGTCATCCTTCTTTACAGATGTTAAAGCGTCTCAAATAGCATGATATGTCTAATGTAGTCTTACTTTTGTGATCAAGATTGTCATGTGTGCTCTATGGCCAAACAGAAGAGATTAGCTTTTGCAACTAGTATTTTTGTTACTCATAATAAAATATGATATTGTTCATACTAACATTTGGGGACCAAATAGGTCTTGTACTCATAATGGTGAATATTATTTCATGTCTGTAGTAGATGATTTTACCAGATATTTGTGGATTTTCTTAATGAAAACCAAATCTGAAGCTAGATATTTGTTACAACAATTCTGTGAATGGGTGCATACTCAGTTTGGTACTCATATTAAAACCATTAGATCTGATAATGGTTTAGAGTTTCAAATGCCTAAATTTTATGCAGAAAGAGGTATCATACATGATACTTCTTATGTCCATACACCTCAACAAAATGACATAGTTGAAAGAAAACATCAACACTTGTTTGCCACAGCTAGGGCCTTAAGGTTTCATGCTAATGTACCCATGATCTATTGGGGTTTATGCTTATTACATGCTACCTATTTAGCTAATATCACTCCTACACCATTGCTTGATAATAAGTCACCTTTTCACTTGTTTTATGATAAGACTCCTACCATTAGAAAGTTAAGATGTTTTTTTTTTGAGTCTTAGGTAGTCTTTGGTTGGCTAGTTTTACAAGTACTATTTTTCGAAGGATTAATTAGACTTTTCAAGCTGTTGAAAGTCAAACGTCCCAAACATTTTGAGACGGAGGAGTAATGGTAAAAAGGTAATAAAGTTGATAAAGTGAAATGATGAGAGATGATTTAATATTTTTATTTGTAGTTGAAGATTTGATTGGTGGAGAATTGTAAGAAATGATTGGTGATGTGATGTAAAAAAAACTCCCAAAAAACTCTTGGCAAAACAAACGGAGCCTTAGGGTCTTTGGTTGCCTAGTTTTTGCAAGTATTATTTTGCAGGGCAGAGGTAAATTTGATACAAGGAGTATAAAATGTGCTTATCTTGGAAATGTAGCACTTACTAAGGGTTATATATTTTAGATTTGTCTACAAGACAACATTTTATCTCTAGAGATGTCAATTTCCATGAAACAACCTTACCATTCTTAGCTACAGATTCTATTGATGATCAATCTGTTTTGCCACAACTTTTTCTTTAAGATCATTCTAATCATCATAATCACACTGAGAGTCTGCATCCTGCTCCACCTTTTGAACATCAGCAGAATGATCATAATCCAGAAGTTTCAATGGCCACTCATAATGCCATTCAAGAACCAACAGAACTAGTTAGAAGATCTACCAGGTAAAAATCTACATCTTAGTATCTGCAAGATTATCATGTTTCTTTGGGCAAAACTACCTCTACACCTCACTTGATACAAAATGTAGTCTCATATGACCATATATGTGACTCATACAAAACCTTCACTGCTACTCTAGATAAGGAAAAGAGCCTTTTACATACAAAGAGGCTGCCCAGTTCTCAGTATGGCAACAAACAATGCATGAGGAGTTAAATGCTCTTCATAAAACTAATACATGGCCAATCATCCCTTTACCACCAGGAAAGGTTTTTATATGGTGCAAGTGGGTTTATATAATTAAGAGAAAGAAGGATGGCAACATTGATAGGTACAAAGCCAGATTAGTGGCTAAAGGATATACACATATAGAAGGTATTGATTTTCTTGAGACATTCTCACCTGTAGCAAAAATTTCCATAATCAGATTGTTTTTTAGTCTGGTTGCCATGAAGAACTGGCATTTACATCAACTAGATGTTAACACATCCTTACTTCATAAAGATTTAGACGATGAAGTGCAAATTAAACAAATCTTTGTATGGCTTAAGACAGATAGCAGACAATGGAATGCTAAACTTACTACAACATTAGTTAAAGCAGGCTATACTCAATCAAAGAATGATCACAACCTTTTACAAAAGACACAAGACAAGACTTCAAAGCTCTTTTTGTTTATGTAGATGATATCATTATGGGAAGTCATAATCTTCAAGGCCATACAACATGTTAAAGACATACTTCATAAAGCTTTTACAAACAAGGACATAGGAGAACTCAAGTACTTTATAGGTTTTGATATAGCAAGGTCCAAACATGGCATTGTCATGAACCAAAGGAAATAATGCTTGGACTCGCTTAAGGATTTTGGTTACTTAGGTGCTAAACCATCTTCTGTTCCGATAGATCTTGGCATATCCTTATCCAAATAAGACTCTCAATTGTTATCCAACAATACAAACTACAAGAGTCTGGTTTGAAAACTCATTTATTTAGGCAACACCAGACCGACATTGCCTATTCCATTCAACAATTAAGTCGGTTCTTGGATCATCCTACCGAAAATCATTTAGCAGCAGCTTATAAACTACTCAGGTATCTCAAATTAGCCCCTGGCCAAGGCATTTTGTTTCTAGCTACAGTTTACAATTCTTAAAGCTTTCTCAGATTCTTACTAGGGCAGATGCAATATCACAAAATGATTGGTGACAAGATACACACTTTTTCTAAGGGGAGCTGATATCTTGAAAGTGCAAGAAACAAGAGACAGACAGTAGAGAGCTCATCTGAGGCAGAATATAGAGCCCTTGCCATCATTGCCTGCAAAATCCAATGGATTTTATACTTATTAGCATATTTTCAAATCCCTCATACACAAGTAGTTCCCTTATTTTGTGATAGTAAGAGTGCAATGTGCATTGTTGAAAACCACGTGTTTAATGAACGTACAAAACACATAGAAATTGACTGCCACTTTGTAAGAGAAAAGTATCAACAGAAAGTCCTTAAACCAATGCATGTAAGGATAGAAGACAATCTGGAAGATATCCTCACAAAACCAGTTGATAAAGGCACATTATACATACTTTTACCTCATTTCACAAAGACATTTATCAAGCATCATCACAACCCCAAGAAGATGCAGTTGTGTGATTGGAGTGCAAGTTGTCATGGTATCACCATTTTCAGCTTGAGGGGGTGTTAAAAACACCAAGAAAATGCAACTATGTGATTCGAGTGCCACACGATCAAGTCAATCTCATTGAGGCATTTCGTCGAGCAATTGTGAAAGAAGTCGGTTATTCAGTTATGGTTAGTTATTGAGTCTTATAGCTAATCTACCCTATATAAACTATAATTGGGGCATTAGGAAGTCGGTTAGTTGATTGAATTTCATTATGTTGTGTACAAATTCTCCTGAATTTCTGTTGTCAATTTTCCCGTCTTCTTGGCTGTTTGAAATGTTCATCCTCCTCACGTTGCTAGTGTAGCAGAGTTCAATGAACCTGCGTTTTCTTGCTTACTTTGATTCTTAACAAAGACAAAGGTCTCCACAGCTAAAAGGTGGGTGGCCAAATTGCGTTGTATTTTGATACATGAGAAGATAATTTTTATTATTTGAGAGGAGGTCGAGAATCGAACATTATTTTTCATAGGAAAATGCAATGAACTTTATCATCATGTCAAATCCAATTTCCATTGTGCGGAGCAATTCATGTAACAAAAGGAGGGATTGGCCGATCGAGCCGCGTTAACAAGTATGGAGTTCTGAGATTTCACAAATTTTACTATGGTCCTGACCAAATACTAGTTGGTGTGCCAAACCAATAGAATTTAAGGAATTTGTGGTGGTCCTTCATGTTTAAAAATCAACCACCAATCATGTTTTTTTTTTGTTGCTTAAAGCCCCCGGTATCCGGAACCCACTGGTCCGACTAATCCGGAGTTCAGCCGGATCGTGCCTGCAGAGTCTGACTCTTACTCTGGGGTAAGGCCTGACCAAGAGCACTTTTAACATGGCGTCTCAGAGAAAATCGAATCGGTGACCTCCTTAGGCATTCTCAAGTCACTTAGCACTTGAGCTAAGCTACTTGGTTCAACCACCAATCATGTTGTTTCAAATTGATGACACGGTGGTCCAATTACTTGATCCATAACCACCATAAAATCACTCTTGTGAATTAAAAAAAAAAAACCCAAACAACCATGGATGCAAATTAATGAAGATTATAGGGTTAATGTCGAAGAAGGGGTAAAATGATAAATTAATACTACTTCCGTCCCAAAATATAAATCTGTTTAGCTTTTAAAATTTGTCTCATAATATAAATTCCATTTAGAATACGAATGAAGTATTTTTATTTTACCCCTCATTTATTATATACCACACATTTTTCACTATTTTGTATTAATAACAGTCAAAAGATTATTTTAGTCTTTTTTTAATTAAAATTAATAACACAAAACCAATTCAAATCAATATTGAAAAACTCAAATGGATTTATATTTTAGAACGGATATAGTAAAGCAAGAATGATGAATAATCAAATAAAGAATGATGAATAATGAACCTCCTCACCCTTGTCATCGTCGAGCACGCCAAAACAGAGGCAGGAACAAGTTAAAGAAAATAATAATTGCTTTTAAGGAAAGGGTGAAATATATAACATATTGCACCATGATACTGTGTCATGAAGTATATGTATGTCATTATGTCAAATGTTTGAATATCCTGTGAAAGTATATTTTTTCATATATATAGGTGTGAAATTAGTAAATCCAATATTACATCCATTTATTTATACTAGGAAAAGGCCGTTAAGGACGAGTTTAGATCTTATTTAGGTAAATAAGACAAGAAATAAAAGCAGTGGTTGAAAAGGACAAAAAAATGTGTCTATCCAAGAATACCCTTCATTTTTAATTTGTTACAATTATCTTTTAAATATATTTTATTTTTTTGGCGTTTTTTTTTTAAAAAAAATTTGTAAATGCGGTTTTTGTAATGGCAATTAGAAATGTGGCCTATTTTCATGCCATTATCCCCTCCACATATTTGAATACAAAAGGAAGATCTTAATGAACATATTCAGTTATGCACATAATCAAAGATAGGAATGGCAGATAGAAACAAATTATTTTGCTCAAAGCAAGATCGCAATTTTTTTTTGTCAGATTTGATGGTGAACAGATTCATCCTTGGGTTTACATAAATAATGCGTTGTTGTGGAACGCTACTTTTTTATGAATTGCATCCACGGAGCACTATAGCTTGCTGTGAACTATGGTCCTCACTTTCAAATACGTTGTAAAGTTGTGAAAGTGGAGATATTATCAGACTAGTGTGAACCCATGATATGAAGTGTCTCCTAGTGACTTTGGCTTGATAGTTGGGCCTCGTTCATTTTTCTTTGCCGCATTTTTGGATATTTTTGTATCAATTGTCAGTCTGCCTATAATCTACCAAGGTATTCATCTTTATTGGCATGTACGATCTATTACGGGTGTTATGGAATTATCTCATCATTAAATTCGTGATAGCATATTTGGTATGATTCGGTTTGACTTTTATCCGAATTGTTGTCTTCACCTTTACAAGTCGTTTGATGATTTTGGTAATTGATTTGCGGGCATTTTGGTTGCGGTGATGTTTATCAAGACTCTCGTGTGGTTTCCATTATGTTACAGGTCAAAACATCGTAGTAACATGTAAACAACAACGTCTTAACATGTGAACAACGAAGTAATAATATTCTACATAAATGTAATAATGATCAAACAATCATAGTTATCATGTACAATGTTATATGCATATGAACTGTATTAATGAAGTCAATGTAATAATAGCAACGATTTTGTAGTAACATTGCAAATCCACGTAGAAACAGCTCAAAACAACAAACTAACAACCCTTAAAATTGTAGTAACATACCCAAAAAACTATGTTCAATTTCACGAAAAATGTCTTGACATCCAGTAAAAATTAATCGCCACTAAAAAAATTGAACATTTCCAAGAAGAATGTAGTAACGTTTGGCGATTTTTTCGTGAATGTCTGCACGATCTTAAAATACATAAATTCCTATTGTGCCTCTTCCCAAGTAGGGTATAGAAAGCTACCAGAAACCATGGGGGAAATAGGTTGCGCAATTTCCGGTGCCGGTTCAGAGACCTTCCAATTCCCGATTGCAAACTGCCCATAATTCTAAGAACGAAAAAATAAGAATTAAATTTTGTGAGAAAATTGAACCGAAAATGAGTTTAAAAAAAATATTATATATATATATATACACCTTACATTATAATTAAGGGTGTTTTTGTACATGTCTATCTTTTTTGTCCTTTTCAAACGGAGTTTTTTTTTCTGTCCTATTTACCCATTTCTAATCTTTTTTTGTCCTTTAGATAACATGTTTTTGTCGCCAAGACGCCAACTCGCCATTTTTGTATCCATTATCCAATATCATAACAAATTGAGACAAACACTTGGATAGTTTTGATTACGACGGACAAATAGGGTGGATTCTGAAACTTTTTTTTTTTTTTTTTTGAGGACCATGTACTTTTAGTGATATGGATCGGAAATTTATAATATTTTACAATTACTAAAAGTATTGTTACATATTATAGTTCAATACGGGTCAATAGAGATAATATATAAAAATAAGAGGGACGGTACATATATAAAAAATAAATTCTATAATATTTTTTTTAACGGGTCGGGTAACCCATATCCTTATACATGGAGCCGCCCCTGACCGGAGGGGTGCCAGGAAATCCATTTTTCCAAATGCCTTGGCTTAAAGCTGTTGGATATCGTAGCCTTTGATCTCTAATATAATGATTGGATTTTGAGTTATTTGATTTCGGTGTCACTACGATTTCAACAAGGTTCACGGGCTACAGGGCTAGTCAAAGCAAAAGTCCAGAATGATGGCCAAAATCATGGACTTTGGTCTTCTGAGCCTAGTGCTGTTAAACGAACAGAGTCATTCGTGAACAAGCTTGTATTTGGCTCGTTAGTGCTTGTGATCATTGTTCGTTTAGCTTAATGAGCCAAGCTCGAACATGATTTTAGGCTCGTTTGCTTAACGAACGAACACGAACTTGGTTCGCGAACGTTCGATTATGTTCGTGAACGTGCTTATATAAATACATCAAATTACGGTAACTCTGACTCAAAAGAGGATAATTCATCCATTCATCTAATAGAGATTATAGATTGATTTTATATAATATTTAGATATTTTAATAGTAATCTTTGTTGTGTGATGTATGCAATATTAATATGTAACTTGTTATTTTTGCATTTGCAGTTTATGTTTTATATTTTAACGAACAGAACTCTAATCGAATTCGAGCCAAACTCGAGTCGAAAGACAAAGATATGTTTAACGAGCCGAGCTCGAACATAATTTTTTATTCATTTAACAAACGAGCTCGTGAGCTAAACGAGCTCGAGTTCAAACCACAACTACTCGGCTCGTTAACAACACTACTTCTGACCGCACTAATATAATCCTCCAATGATAGGAAGAAAAAGAGCGCTCGATACCGAAAAGTTTTCCACGAATTCGTATCAATTGGAGTGTTACTTTGACTGAACGTACGACTATTTATATTCTAAAAGACGATTGCAGTTACCTTGAGTACCGTAACATGCAATATAGTCTTAATAACTGAGTCTTACACTTGTCTCAAGAACCCAAATGTAGCAACTTGCAAGCTACCAAATAGTATGTCTGATCCGCCGCATAAAAAAATAAGTTAATATTGTATGTTACAAGTTACCAGATGGGATCTTCCGCATAAAAATATAAGTTAATATTGTATGAATCAACGACTTGCGTATGAGATATTAAACTAATAAAAACAGATACACTATTGATCTATATTTTCTTAAAATAAAATAAAAACAAAATAAAAAATACTAGGTCAGATATATGGTTGACCGGAAATTTTATGTTTGGTTCCGGGCCAAAGATGACTAATGATCGGGACCAATAAATCCAGAAAACACACGCTACCAAATTAGTGTAAAATATAAATACCATGCTTTTACAAATTTGCCCCCCTTTTAAGAAATCCTATTGAAGGACAAGTATGACATGATGGTCCTGGACCATCATAAAACTACTGTTCGTTGACCCTTTATCTTCTTATCTGTTCATTATTTGCGCTGAGGGATCAAGTCTTTTGCTTCAAAATGCTGAGATGAATGGTCTTATTCAAGGTATAAAAATTGCGAGGGCTAGTCCTTTATATTTTCGATTTATTTTGCGGATGATAGCTTAGTTGTGTGTAAGGCTGATCCTTTACAAGTTCTAATTTGCATGATCTTCTAAATATTTATCAAGCTTGTTTGGGCCAATTGATTAATCATCAAAAGTCTAGAGTATTTTTTAGTAAAAATCTGGATGAATCTTAAACAAATTATGTTTTGCACTATCTTGAAGGAGTCCCTGTTGTATCCCACACTAAGTATTTGGGTCTTCCCCTACTAATTGGTAATCAAAAAGGGAGGCTTTTGCTTACCTCAAAGACAAAATATCTACCAAATTGAGTTTTTGGAAAAAACAACCATTTTAGTCAGAGTGGTATGGAAATCCTTCTTAAATATGTGATTGCTATGCTTGCTTCTTACCCGATATTGTCTGTTCTTAAGTTGCCTAAAGGCATATGTAATGATCTTTTTGCTTTAATGGTTAGATTTTGGCGGGGTAATGGAGAAGATGGGAAGCAGGGAATTTACTTGTTGGCGTGGAAGAAGCCTTGTCTTGCTAATGGTTTGGGTGGTATGGGATTTAGGGATTTTGAGGCTTTGAACTTTGCTTATTTGGCCAGGCAGGCATGGAGATTTTTTGTAAAATCCAGATCTTTTGGTTTCTAAAGTTTTGAAAGCTAAAGTGTTTTCCAAATTTCTCTGTGTTGGATGCTAAATCTTCTACTAATAGTTCGTCTTTTTGGAAGGGAATTTTATCTGTTTTGCCTTTATTCAAAGAAGGCGTGTTTTGGTGCATTGGATGTAATATTCGACTTTCTAGCCAGAGACGTTGGCGTTTCTTTTAAAAACGAAATATTGGTGCTCTGGCTTTCCTTTTATTCTGGAGTTAATTATTTTGGACATTATATATATATATTCTCAAATTTTATATATGTAATTAAAAGGAAAATCGCTTTTGTGGTCAAGGGCAATTAAGGAAAATGGTTAACTCCTTTTTAATGCTAAGACCTAACCTAATTCAGGATTTTCGCTTTGATTTCACCTTCCCCCTTCCTTTGTGCGGCATTGTGAGGAGAGAAAGAGAGAAAAGAGAGTTCTTCACAATTCTAAGAGGTAGAGTTGATCGCTTTCAAAACGGATTCAAGAATTGGACTCGGCGTGAAGAGCACAACTTTGCGGCATCGCTTTGTGGGATTGCGCAGCTTTTGAGCGATATTGATCGCTTTGGGGTTGCAAATAGGTAAGAGAAACAATCCTATGAATTCTATCATTTGTTATAAGGAATTGATCATGTTTTAAGGCTTCTTGGTGTTAGAAATATGAATATTTGTTTTGGTTAAAGACTATGGTTGTTACTGAGACGTCTAGTTGTGGATCCTTGTGTTGTTTTGTTGGTTATTTGTTTGGTTTTGGGTTGAATTACGATCCGAAATCGCATGATGACGAAGTTAGGGTTTTGGTCGAACCAGGTGGGACGGGCGCCCAGCTTCTGCGACGGGCGTCCGCTTAGTCGAATCTCGACGGGCGTCTGGCTTTATCCGGACGGGCGCCTGAGGTGCAATTTTACATTCGTGATTGAATCGTTTTGGGTGGACGAAGCGTCCACTATTTTTTTGACGGGCGCCCAAAGAACCGAACGGGCGCCCAGTGTCGTTAAACGGGCGCCCGCTTTTGTACTACCTCATTTCTATTGTTAATCGTTGTTCACCAAATATACATGCTTTACTTACTTGAGATATACATATACGATATGTTAAACATGGTATAACTTAGACAAGCTTGGATTGAGCTTCGATTCGTTCGCTTAAAACACCGAATGTACTCTTAAAGGGAGTTGAAGTTCGGATCCGCTCGGAAGAGCATGATAGGCTTGTGCTTTGATGAATTAGTATTCATCAATGTCTCGTGTATGTGCTAGGACTTGTCCGTGTCTAAAGTGGTCTAAGAAGAGTAGTAGTTGTGAGGAGAATACTTGAAAATACTCAGGTTGGCTAGCTAATAACCTAATAAACAACGTATGTGACTAGTAAAAGATTAAACAACATGTCTCTCTTGGCTGTGCACCAGGCTAAATCGCGATGCATGTGCTACCTCTGAAGGTAGAAGAACTTCGTGAGTCAAAAAGACCCTAAGTACGGAGGACTCTGCTTGAGGTGTGCGTGCTATCGGAGTCTACCTTTTCTAGACTTCGTGGGTATTGGTGTGATCCACTAATATGTTGCAAAAGAGTGTCCCCGAGGTAGAAGAACTCAGAGTCAAAGACCCTAAGTACAGAGGACCTCCTGCTTGGGGGGATGCGCCGTAGTGCCCTTGAGTGCGGTTGTAGCATGATAGGCTAAGTTAGAAACAGCTTAGTCACAACGTGTTGATGAGCATGAAGTGAACCCTGGATGGAGTTGGTCTCATTTAATCAACTAATTAAATAATTATCTTTCGTTATAACTATGATTGCTTTCATAGCTTCTCTTTCTTTCTAAGTACGTTGTACTTACCTCGAATGCATACTTTTTCTATGTGTTTGGGGACGAGAAGACGAAACGTGTTTTCGAGGAAGAGTTTGACGACGACGCTTGACGCCGCTCGTTGAAGAATCAAGATGTTTCTTTTACGCTTCTCTTTGGTTGTACTTTCCGCACTTTTGAGGTAGACTACCGGTTTGACGCTTTGTCGTATTCTCGCCTTTTGGGATTTTCGTATTTTTTTCCAAATGTAATAATTTACATTTCTACCCTTAGATTTCTTTTCTACTCTTTAATTTTGGGAAAAATTTATATACCCGAGTTTTGCTTCCGTTTTGCCTTTGATTTGATACGACGTAGTAGAGGCTTACGTATAAAATGAATTTACTTTTATTTTATACGTGCGAACGCTTTTTTCGGATAAGGACTCGGTGTCCGAACGGGCGTTATGGTTGGTATCAGAGAAAAAGCGTTCTTTAGACTTCCTTTCCTTAAGATAAGTTTCTTTAGATCTTTAGTAACGTCTAGTTTTCTTGATCTTTCAGTATGGTAACGACAAGGAGAGGCGTTCGTGAAGCTGGGAGCTCGTGGGTTAGTCAAGGCGGGCAGGGAGCCCAGTGCCCGTAGTAGGGGGCGGATTTGTGAGGCAGAATCCTTCGCCTCGTTTGAGCCTTTCGCCACCACCCCATACAGCCACACCTACACCAAGGTCTCAACAGGATGTGTCACCGAGGCCGCATCAGAATCTGCCACCCCGACCACCGCCAAGATATAACTACATTTATGGAGAGCCTGGACAAGCACCTATTCGTGTCACTGTAATAGGCGACATTCCACCGATTAGTGCGCCACCACCAGTGACCAATGTGTATCCACCACCATCTAGTGCTTATCCTCCAGTGTATCCTCACCGCAAAGAGTCTTTCTACCCTCCTCCTCAGAGGACATGTTCCTCAACCTACAAGCACCACCTTCACCACGCTTTGACCACCAAAGAAGGCGTCGGTCATCCACCCTTTGGTTTTCAGCACCTCAACAAAGATCGGGCCTTATCGTGGGTACTATCCGTGATCGAACGAGCCTCAAGTAATCCCACCTTATCCTCAACATCAATGAGATCGGCCAGATGTATCTTTTGGTTACCCTCCGGTTCACCCACCCGTTAGACCGACTTTCGAGCAAGCACCGGTGTGGATTGGTATACAAGATTGAGGAGAAATCGAGTTGAGAACTTCTTTGGTAATGTGGAGCATTCTAAAGGCGAGGAATGGATAAGAGGATTCGAGAAAGCTTGTAGAACATACATGTTCCTGAGAGATGTAAATGGCACAACTAGCGATCGCTTTTATGTTGGGCAGCGTAGAAGCATGGATTGATGCCGTCCAAAGCAAAGAACGGTAAGGTAAACGGATTGGGAAGGGTTCAAGACGATGTTTTATAATGAGTACTTCCCGTTACTGCTTCAAGCGAGATAAAGCAAGTCAATTCCTCAAGCACAAGCAAGGTAATCACCGACAAAGGGCCCAAAGATACTAATAAGTTCAATGAGCTAGGAAGGTTCTATCCGGAATTGATGAAGGTAGAAGAGAGAAAGATGGCCTCTATAAGGATGGGTTGGCCTACGAGATTCAATCGGGCATGCTAGATTCACGGCAAGGAATATGGCGAGTTGATGAATAAAGCCTCAAGTCGAAACTTTCGGAAGAGAGCTACAAAGTGGTTGTTAATAATAAGAGAAATTTTGGGACAAGTCAAGGCGATTATAGGAGCGCGCCACGGCCAGCGACCAAGAAGACTACGGCTCCTACAGCAGGCTAAGGCTCGAGCAGTGCACCACTTTGCCCCAAGTGCAACAAAATCATACAGAGAGTGCAGCAGAGTAGTAACGGTTGTTACGCTTAGTGGTGAGCAAGGACACTTTTCTAGAGCGTGTCCAAACAGAGGAAACAAGAGTGGTTCGAGCCAAGGTAGCGGGAGAGGCGGCCCGAGCCGACCGGTTCGAGTTTTTGCAAAGTGGATGCTAATTTTGTGGAACCAGAGGATGACGTTATTTCGTGTACCATGTTTTGTTTCATTCTTTTGTTAAGATATTTTATAGCGTGATTATTCATGTTGTAACTATATTTAAATAAATGAATATGCATCCTAGTAATGATAATGTTAGAAAACCTAGTGGTTAAGGCTTTGTTTGACACGGAGCGTCAAATACTTTTGTGTCAACCAAGGTAGCTAAGAAGTTGGATTTACCTTTCAGCCTTTAAGAAACACTTTGGAGATAACTACGCCGTTAGGGAAGGTAACAAGGGTAACTAGAATGATACCACAAGTGGAAGTTCGAGTCGGACCTTATCGATGTAAGAGCAACTTTACAAAGGTTGGACTTTTCGGATTTTGATGCAATCCTCGGAATAGATTGGCTATCCGAGAATTATGTACACTTGGATCAGTAAGAGAAGAAAGTGACTTTTAAAGTACCCGGAAATCGACAAGACGATCAAGGAATGTGTACAAGCGAGTAAGAAAAAACATCCGATCATATCGTTAAAGCGCGTAAGGCTTGTCGGAAGGGTTGTGAAGGCTACTTGTTGTATGCAGTGGGCGTGGAACAAGTGAAGCCTATGTTCGAGAGACTCCATAGTGAGGGAATACCCCGAGGTATTTCCGGAAGAGTTACCGAAACATGCCGGACGAGGAGATAGAGTTTGAAATTCGATTGATACCGGGCGGCACCGGTCCGCTAAAGCACCTTACTGAGAATGGCACCGGCTGAATTAAAGGAGTTGAAAGCTCAACTTAAATATATGCTTGAAAGGAACATAATTCACCAAGACTCGCTTGCGCAGAGGAGCCCCTGCTTTGTTTGTGAAGAAGAAAGATGGCGAAGATGAGAATGTGTATCGACTATAGAGCATTGAACAACCTTACCATCAAGAATAAGTATCCTCTACCAAGGATAGATGATCCGCTTAATCGCTTGCAAGGTAAGAAAGTGTTTTCCAAGATCGACCTGAGATCCGGATATCATCAGTTGAAGGTTAAGATAGCAGATATACCGAAGACGGCTTTCAGTACGAGATATGGACATTATGAGTTCCTTGTTATGTGTTTAGGGTGATTTTACATGATTTATAACGTTATATTTTATAACGATTTCCTCCATATTCGTATAATTTGCATAGAAATTAAGGGTTTAATCGAATTATTGAGCAAATGAGTTTTAAAAGTGTTTAAGTGCAAATTTGTGTTGTTTATGTGGTTTCATTGATAAAAATCTTTGAATATGAGATGTTACAATTTGCACGATGTTATCATGAATGTAGGTACGCTTGCATGTTAAATGAGGAGTTTAAACGAAGATCGGATGAAGGTTAAGAAGAAAGCTCGATTCGAATGAAGAAAGCTCGATTCGATTCGCCCAAACTTGGTGACCAAGGTTTGCAAAATATCACATGTAACAATATGTTTTGAGGTCTAAAAGATGGATTTTGAAGAAGATGCCACGAAATTACGAGTTTAACGGATCATTTTTCCTACGAGCTTTTACCGTAATCTGTTTTCGACGGATTTTTGACCCGACCTAGAGGCATTTTCAGGGAATAGTTCTTCATGAAAGTTGTAGATCTTCAAATGAGCTTTCCAACGATTTTGAATCACGCCAATCGGAGGTCTACAACTCAAGTTATGATTTTTTGACCGGATCACTTGGAATTACGGACGAACCGAGAATTCCTAGCATATTCCTTGCATGTTACTTGCATTTTCCTTGCACATGGTATGTAATGATACCTTGTAACTACCTCCACATGTTTTTGGTGACTCACCATCACCTCCCCTTATATCACCTCCCTTATACAACCTTCTTCCCAAAAAAAAAAAAAAAACAACCTTCCCAAATACCATGTGCCCAAGATTCCTCCCCAACAAACTTCACACGCTCCTACACGACTCACCACCTCCATGTGAAGACTAATGATGGAAAATATTCTCCAAGATCACCTTCACATGCTAACTCATCATTACCTCCATAACAAACTTCCAACCTCCCCAAATACTACCTCCCTTTTACTAACTTCTTACCTCCCCAATAAACCTATCCTTATACAATCTCTCCTATATAAACCCTCCAATCTCCATCCTTAATACTTGCCCTTCTTGGCCACTCTTGGCCAAGACTTCTCCCATCTCCTTCTTCTACTTTTTATGTTTTTATTTTCGTTTTGGGCCATATATACATATGTCTATGTATGTATATATACATGTATAGGTATATAAATAAATAATGTAGTAGTAGTACTGTTGTAATGCTCGATAAGATTATCGAAGGAAAATGCTTTTGGAAATGTTGTCATTTTCAGAGAATACAACTTTTATCCAAAGTAAGCGGGTAATTTTATCGAGTTGGCTACTATCACTGGAATAAATAAGGATTTCGCTTTGATTCATTCTCGTAAGATTTCTTGTTCTTCCTTCATGTTTAGACTTGTTTAAAGTGTAATGTAGTGTTGCATGCTGTTCGAATTTAGAAACACGAAAGTTGATAAATTAAATCGATTACCGTGAAGGAGAATGATGATATTTTCCGAACATACGAAAAAGTCAGGAGAATGTTGTTAGATTAGGATAATTTTTATCCAAATCTTTGATCCATAAATGCTTTAGTTGTACCGAAAGGGGGACTAATTAAAAGGCGATGAACCGAGAGAGGAAACGCCTCTTTAGTAGATTATAATCCAAGACTTACGAATGAGTGTGCCTTTCTTGTTAATTTCGGTGGGGTGGTGAAACAATGGTGCGTTCTAGTTGTTTTAATTGTTTATCCGCCTAGAATAAGAAACACGCTCACTTTGGTATTTACAAACCACTTATCCTTGGGTTCGACCTCGCACTCTGTAGCTATTCTAACAATCGATCCGGTCCACTTGCCGGTTAGAGAGTTGGTTTACCCACGGTTTTGCGAGTCTTTTATAAATGTATTTTTGTGTGGGTGAATTTGAGCTCAACAAAATTGGCGCCGTTGCCGATATAAGTGTGCTATTTGTAATATCTTCGTGTGTGTGTTTCTGTTTTTTCGCAACGCAAAAAAAAAAAAAAAAAAAAACTCGGTAAATACCGAGTGGCGTCGGTAATTACCGAAAGAAAAAAATATTTTTGTTTTCATGTTGTTTTCGATTTTGGTTGTTTGTTTTTGTTAGTCGAGCTCCCGACTATAATTAAGCCCTACTAGGACGGTTACCTAGATATCTTTTCTTTTTCTGTCTGTAGTTTATTTCTGTTTTGTTTCTCTTGGTTTGTCGAGCAAACGACGTTAACCAAAAGCGCTACCGGGAGGCAACCCGTAAAAATATTAATTATCTTTAAAAAAAACAACAACAACAACTAAATCCCGAGATGAATGTTTGAATATCATTTAACGAGGGAACGATTAGGTGGTTATCCGAAAATCCCGAGATATAACAAAGAGAAAATTCAAATACATCATCTCTTGGACTTAGGTTGTTGAACCCTTGAGGATCTGGGTATAAAAGACTCACTACATTTCATTTTATGATCTAGTAGGAATATCTGACTATGAATTGATGATATATGCTCATGTGATACTCTCTATGATACGTATATGCTTAGATGTCCTGTATTTTCCCTGTGTGGTGATTTTTCCATCTGAACAATTATTTCTTGAGCTTGTATCGAACTTTTCTTCGCGATATGTTATATTCCCCGTGTCCCCGAGATATTTCCGTGTTTGTCAAGTGTGCGTGATATTTTCGATAGCAATTGTGAGTTTCGGATGATGCCGCTTTTCCGGTGGATGGTCCACGATCATCGCTTTCATCGAGCATTTCGAGTCGATTCTAGGCCACTTCCGAATTGCCACTTTCGAACCACAATCACTAAGTGTTTTTTTTTCTTTTTACATTATGCACAACTTGAGGACATGTTGTGATTTAAGTGTGGGGAGGAATAGTCGGTTATATGTATCTACCATTTGCTTAAATTATTTTGATTCTATGCTAAATGGGCTAAATTTTCAAATTTTTGTTTATTCCCGAGTAAACAATGCATATCTTTGTTCGTTATTTTTATAGTCATTAATGCTATATTCCGTATGTTTGATAAGTTAGTTGTTTCACCCAATATATTTTTCACGAGCCATAGTGAATGATGAGCTAAATTATAAAGCTATACCCTTTTTGATTAGTGATTTTTGATTATCTTATAAGTCATGTGCTTAGTGCTAACGTGACGTATCGTGAGAATTATGATAGTTTGTGTTTATAGCCGAGTATGATATATTGTGAATATCTCGAACGCTTTGAATGTGATAAGTGAAACATAACTAATGTTCTTGCACAATAATTAACAAATAAATCATTGCTTGAGGTGTTATGCTCGAAGAGTTTGAATTGCTTTTAGCATGTTAACCACTCGCCGCGTAAATCTCAAAAAGTAATCAATTGTGTGTGTCGAAAGTCGGTCGATGATTTGAGTGCGGTAGGGCATTATCTCGAAATGTCCTATACCACTATGATGACCAAAACTCACGATCGAATGTAAAAGTCGCTTTATGATTTGAGTAGATAGGGGATTATCTCAAAATGTCCTATTCTAGTATGACGGGCAAAAGCTCATTCTCGATGTGTGTTGAAAAAAAAAAAAGTGAAATAAAAATCGAAAAATTTATTATTATGAATAAGTTAAGGACTTAGTTATCGTATACCTTATCCCCAGTATAATGTGACGTATATGTTGTAGGATTATCCTCTCGAGTATATCGAAAGGCCCTAGATATATTCTATCATTCTTTCAGATATGTCACGCTTTGTAGGGTACACTTATAAGTATCATTTGTTACTAATTTGAAGGGGTATTTGCTAGTTGCTTGAAATTTTCGAGTTTGGACTTAGTGGAAGTTTTCTATGGCTATGCACACACACCAGGTGAAACCTCTCGATTTATTGAATATATGTTGTATTTGGCTTGAGGTGTCTATCTTTTCCGAGCCTTGATTCTTGTTTTGTTTTGCTCGACGAGCAAAAGCTAAGTGTGGGGAGTTGTTTAGGGTGATTTTACATGATTTATAACGTTATATTTTATAACGATTTCCTCCATATTCGTATAATTTGCATAGAAATTAAGGGTTTAATCGAATTATTGAGCAAATGAGTTTTAAAAGTGTTTAAGTGCAAATTTGTGTTGTTTATGTGGTTTCATTGATAAAAATCTTTGAATATGAGATGTTACAATTTGCACGATGTTATCATGAATGTAGTACGCTTGCATGTTAAATGAGGAGTTTAAACGAAGATCGGATGAAGGTTAAGAAGAAAGCTCGATTCGAATGAAGAAAGCTCGATTCGATTCGCCCAAACTTGGTGACCAAGGTTTGCAAAATATCACATGTAACAATATGTTTTGAGGTCTAAAAGATGGATTTTGAAGAAGATGCCACGAGCTAACGAGTTTAACGGATCATTTTTCCTACGAGCTTTTACCGTAATCTGTTTTCGACGGATTTTTGACCCGACCTAGAGGCATTTTCAGGGGAATAGTTCTTCATGAAAGTTGTAGATCTTCAAATGAGCTTTCCAACGCATTTTGAATCACGTCAATCGGAGGTCTACAACTCAAGTTATGATTTTTTTACCGGATCATTGGAATTACGGACGAACCGGGAGAATTCCTAGCATATTCCTAGCATATTCCTTGCATGTTACTTGCATTTTCCTTGCACATGGTATGTAATGATACCTTGTAACTACCTCCACATGTTTTTGGTGACTCACCATCACCTCCCCCTTATATCACCTCCCTTATACAACCTTCTTCCCAAAAAAAAAAAAAACAACCTTCCCAAATACCATGTGCCCAAGATTCCTCCCCAACAAACTTCACATGCTCCTACATGACTCACCACCTCCATGTGAAGACTAATGATGGAAAATATTCTCCAAGATCACCTTCACATGCTAACTCATCATTACCTCCATAACAAACTTCCAACCTCCCCCAAATACTACCTCCCTTTTAACTAACTTCTTACATCCCCAAATAAACCTATCCTTATACAATCTCTCCTATATAAACCCTCCAATCTCCATCCTTAATACTTGCCCCTTCTTGGCCACTCTTGGCCAAGACTTCTCCCATCTCCCTTCTTCTACTTTTTATGTTTTTATTTTCGTTTTGGGCCCGTGTATATATACATATGTCTATGTATGTATATATACATGTATAGGTATATAAATAAATAATGTAGTAGTAGTACTGTTGTAATGCTCGATAAGATTATCGAAGGAAAATGCTTTTGGAAATGTTGTCATTTTCAGAGAATACAGCTTTTATCCAAAGTAAGCGGGTAATTTTATCGAGTTGGCTACTATCACTGGAATAAATAAGGATTTCGCTTTGATTCATTATTCGTAAGATTTCTTGTTCTTCCTTCATGTTTAGACTTGTTTAAAGTGTAATGTAGTGTTGCATGCTGTTCGAATTTAGAAACACGAAAGTTGATAAATTCGTCGATTACCGTGAAGGAGAATGATGATATTTTCCGAACATACGAAAGTTGAGGGAGAATGTTGTTAGATTAGGATAATTTTTATCCAAATCTTTGATCCATAAATGCTTTAGTTGTACCGAAAGGGGGACTAATTAAAAGGCGATGAACCGAGAGAGGAAACGCCTCTTTAGTAGATTATAATCCAAGACTTACGAATGAGTGTGCCTTTCTTGTTAATTTCGGTGGGGTGGTGAAACAATGGTGCGTTCTAGTTGTTTTAATTGTTTATCCGCCTAGAATAAGAAACACGCTCACTTTGGTATTTACAAACCACTTATCCTCGGGTTCGACCTCGTACTCCTGTAGCTATTCTAACAATCGATCCGGTCCACTGCCGGTTAGAGAGTTGGTTTACCCACGGTTTTGCGAGTCTTTTATAAATGTATTTTTGTGTGGGTGAATTTCGAGCTCAACATTATGCCTTTTGGACTCACTAATGCTCCATCTGCATTTATGGATTTGATGCAGCGAGTCTTCATGCCGTACTTGGATAAGTTCGTGATAGTGTTCATGATCGATATCCTAGTTTACTCTAAGGATGAGAAAGGAACACGAGGAACACTTAAGGATAGTGTTGGACACACTCAAGAAGAATCGCCAGTATGCGAAGTTTTCTAAGTGTGACTTTTGGTTGGATCGAGTGAGTTTCTTGGGTCATGTCATTTCGGAGATGGTATTCAAGTTGATCCGGCAAAGATCGAGGCGATTGAGAATTGGCCTAAACCTACCACGCTTCTGAGGTAAGAAGTTTTCTTGGGTTGGTGATTACTACAGAAGTTCGTACAAGATTTTTCAAGATAGCTACTCCACTCACCAGGTGACACGAAGAATGTGAAATTTGAATGGACTAATGAGTGTGATAAGGCCTTTCATACCTTGAAGAGTAAGTTGACTACGGCACCGGTGTTAGCGATTCCGGAGATTTTTGATAACTATGATGTCTACACGGATGCTTCGGGACAGGGTTTGGGTTGTGTGTTGATGCAAGGAGGAAAAGTGATAGCTTATGCATCTCAGCAATTGAAGGTACATGAGAAGAACTACCCGACACATGATCTAGAGTTGGCGGCGTAGTATTTGCCTTAAAGACTTGGAGGCATTACTTATATGGGGTTAAAGCAAGGATCTTCACCGACCATAAGAGTTTAAAGTATTTCTTCACACAAGAGAACCCGAATATGAGATGCAGGAGATGGTTAGAGTTCGTTAAGGACTATGATTTGGACATTCGCACCATCCGGTAAAGCGAATGTAGTGGCGTATGCTCCGAGCAGAAACCAGGTGTTTGCGCCTTCCAGGTGTTGAGGTAATGGCGGAAAGGTTTGATGGGTTGGAAATCGAAGCTTCGATCGATTGAAGACCGGCGCTTTGTGGCACCGATGTTAGCAAGGTCGAGTTGATGGATGATATTCGGGAAAGCAAGACGAAGACCGGTTTTGTTGGACTTGAAGCGTGTTGCTAGAGAGAAGCCTACGGTTGGTTACGTGTTGGATAAGAGTGGAAATCAGTGGTATCGGGATCGTCATATGTGTACCTAACGTTGGCGACTTGAGACAAAGAATTATGGAAGAAGCACATAGGATAGCTTTTGCGGTTCATCCGGTGCTACTAAAATGTATAGAGACTTAAAGGAAAGATTTTGGTGGCCTCGATGAAAGTGGAGATAGCCAAGTTTGTGGCCGAGTGTGATGTATGTCAGAAGGTTAAGGCGGAGCATAGAAGACCCGGTGGAATGCTTAAGCCATTGGATATCCCGGAATGGAAGTGGGATAAGATCACAATGGACTTCATCACCGGATTACCTAAGACAAGAGGCGGACACGACGCAATTTGGGTAATCGTGGGCGAGATTGACCAAATCGCCCATTTCTTACCGTGCAAGGTCGACATGCCATTAAAGAAGATGACGACACTATATCCGACAATGTAGTGAAGTTACATGGAGTTCCAAATCTCGATAGTTTCGCACCGTGATTCGAGATTCGTAAGTCGATTTTGGAAGAGCTTGCAAGAAGCCTTCGGGACCAAGTTGGATTTGAGCACGGCTTTTCATCCTCGCATGATGGACAATCCGAGAGGACCATCCGTGACACTCGAGGACATGCCGAGAGCTTGTGTTTTGGAGGTAGGCGGATCATGGGACGATTACCTATCGGTAGCGGAGTTTGCCTACAACAAACAGCTTTCATGCAAGTATAGGCATGCCGCCGTTTGAAGCGTTGTATGGGAGAAGATGTCGACGCCACTGCTTTGGGATGAAGTCGGGAGAGGCAGATTACAGGCCGAGATGGTCGAACAAGCAAAGGAAAGGGTTCAGCTGGTCAAGAAGAATCAAGGCACGCCACAAGACAGATAGAAAAGCTGGGCTTGATGTTAGAAGAAGACCTCTTGAGTTTGAAGTCGGCGATAGAGTTTACCTCCGGGCTTCGCCAATGAAAGGAGTGAAACGCTTTGGACAAAAAGGAAAGCTAAGCCCAAGGTATGTTGGACCTTTTGAGATTCTGGAAAGAGTTGGGACGTTAGCTTATAAGCTTCAGTTGCCAGAATCAATGTCGAGAGTCCATAATGTGTTTCACGTGTCGATGTTGAAAAAGTGTCTGACGAAGAATGATGTGGAAACTACGGTTGACCCAGAAATCTTACAAGATAACCTTGCATATGACGAGAGACCAATCAAGATTCTAGACCGGAAAGAAAAGATGATTAAAAGAAGGATGATTCCTTTGGTGTTAGTTCAATGGAGCAATCATTCACCCGAGGAGGCAACTTGGGAAGTAGAGCGACATGCTTAGTGAGTTCCAAGAATTTGGGGATTTACTGGTATGTTCTAGTTTCGAGGACTAAACTCCTTTTAAGGGGGGGAGAATGTAATATTCCGACTTTCGGGAAAGGGCAGACGTGTCTTTTATAAAAACGAAATATTAGGTTCGGTTTCCTTTTATTCGAGTTAATTATTTTGGACATTATATATATATATTCTCGAAATTTTATATATGTAATTAAAAGGAAAATCAGTTTTGTGGTCAAGGGCAATTAAGGAAAATGGTTAACTCCTTTTTAATGCTAAGACCTAACCTAATTCAGAGGATTTTCGCTTTGATTTCACCCTTCCCCTTCCCTTTGTGCGGCATTGTGAGGAGAGAAAGAGAGAAAAGAGAGTTCTTCACAATTCTAAGAGGTAGAGTTGATCGTTTTCAAAACGGATTCAAGAATTGGACTCGGCGTGAAGAGCACAACTTTTGCGGCATCGGTTTTGTGGGATTGCGTTAGCTTTTGAGCAAGATTGATCGCTTTTGGCTGCAAATAGGTAAGAGAAACAATCCCTATGAATTCTATCATTTGTTATAAGGAATTGATCATGTTTTAAGGCTTCTTGGTGTTAGAAATATGAATATTTGTTTTGGTTAAAGACTATGGTTGTTACAAAGACGCCTCTAGCTTTGTGGATCCTTGTGTTGTTTTGTTGGTTATTTGCTTGGTTTTGGGTTGAATTACGATCCGAAATCGCATGATGATGAAGTTAGGGTTTTGGTCGAACCAGTGGACGGGCGCCCGCTTCTGCGACGGGCGCCCCGCTTAGGTCGAATCTCGACGGGCGCCTGGCTTATCCGGACGGGCGCCTGGAGGTGCAATTTACATTCGAGATTGAATCGCTTTGGGTGGACGAAGCGCCCACTATTTTGGACGGGCGTCCCAAAGAAAAATCACGGGCGCCCAGGTCGTTAAACGGGCGTCCAGTTTTGTACTACCTCATTTCTATTGTTAATCGTTGTTCAGCCAAATATACATGCTTTACTTACTTGAGATATACATATACGATATGTTAAACATGGTATAACTTAGACAAGCTTGGATTGAGCTTCGATTCGCTCAGCTTAAAACACCGAATGTACTCTTAAAGGAGTTGAAGTTCGGATCCGTCGGAAGAGCATGATAGGCTTGTGCTTTGATGAATTAGTATTCATCAATGTCTGTGTATGTGCTAGGACTTGTCCGTGTCTAGTGGTCTAAGAAGAGAGTAGTTGTGTGAGGGAGAATACTTGAAAATACTCAGGTTGGCTAGCTAATAACCTAATAAACAACGTATGTGACTAGTAAAAGATTAAACAACATGTCTCTCTTGGCTAGGCACCAGGCTAAATCGCGATGCATGTGCTACCTCTGAAGGTAGAAGAACTTCGTGAGTCAAAAAGACCCTAAAGTGCGGAGGACTCTCTGGCGAGGTGTGCGTGCTATCGGAGTCTACCTTTCTAGACTTCGTGGGTATTGGTGTGATCCACTAATATGTTGCAAAAGAGTGTCCCCGAGGTAGAAGAACTCAGAGGTCAAAGACCCTAAGTACAGAGGACCTCACTGAGGCGGATGCGCGTAGTGCCCTTGAGTGCGGTTGTAGCATAGATAGGCTAAGTTAAAAACAAGCAGTCACAACGTGTTGATGAGCAATGAAGTGAACCCTGATGGAGTTGGTCTCATTTAATCAACTAATTAAATAATTATCTTTTAAGTTATAACTATGATTGCTTTCATAGCTTCTCTTTCTTTCTAAGTACGTTGTACTTACCTCGAATGCATACTTTTTCTATGTGTTTGGGGACGAGAAAGACGAAACAGTTTTTTTAGGAAGAGTTTGACGACGACGCTTGACGCCGCTTCGTTGAAGAATCAAGATGTTTCTTTTCGCTTCTCTTTGGTTGTACTTTCCGTACTTTTGAGGTAGACTACCGGTTTGACGCTTTGTCGTATTCGCATTTTTTGGGATTTTCGTATTTTTTTTTCCAAATGTAATAATTTACATTTCTACCCTTAGATTTCTTTTCTACTCTTTAATTTTGGGAAAAATTTTATATACCCGAGTTTTGCTTCCGCTTTGCCTTTGATTTGATACGACGTAGTAGAGAGCTACGTATAAAATGAATTTACTTTTATTTTATACGCCGCTTTAACGCTTTTTCCTGAAGACTCATGTCCTAAATCAGGCGTTACATTGGAAATGGGGAGTCTGTTAGAATTTGGGAGGATAATTGACTTTCTCATTTGCCTAACTGTAAGCCTCTCTCCCCTATTTATCTTCTGGTATTTGTGGAAAGTTGGGAACAATTGGTTGTTTAATAGGAGTGATTGATCCATCTAAATATTGTTACGGCTTCTTTGAATGACTAGAAAGATTTCACTCATGTTGTGCGTTCGGATTTTAAGGCTTTTACGTTTGGGGCAAATCATTTTGCAATGTTGGCTCCGCTCTCAGAGCTGAAGGCTGAAGTTATTCGTTCGGCATTGCTCAGAGCCAGGGTGATGAAATGGTGTAGCTTGCATATTCGCACACAGATTCCCTCCTTTTGTGCCAAATGATTAATAAGCTCAAAGAGCCGAATGCTGATTTTGCTATTATTGTTAAAGACATTCAATGCTTAATGAATGATTTCCAAACACTTGATGTTCCTTATCTTAGCACAAAGCAAAATATCTTCTCTTCCTATACTAATAAGAAGGGAAAAGTGGTGGTTGTGTCAAGTTGTTTTTTTTTTCATTTGGCTGGTTATTTTATCGCTTTCTACTGTTTCTCATCCAGCTTTTTTTTTTTTTTTTTTTTTTTACTCTTCATGCCAGGCCCAGCCCAATTTTTTTTTATTTTTTTTTTTTTTTAATTTTAGAAGAAGGGTTTGAGTTAAATTGTTCCATTTTGGAGGACTCAATCAGATCACCTTTTAATGTGTTAATATATGTAGCAAATGTATTTACTTATTTTCAAAATATAAAGTAGCCACGACTTACTGTTAAACACGATCTTTGTATCACGCCAAAACAATTTTGTTGACGTTACATTAAATATTATAAATTTTTAAAATAAATTCATTTCATAAAAAAATATATCGTTTAGACACTATGATATACTATTTTCAAGATATAAATCAACGACACGTCGCTTACACGATATTTATCTTTAAAAATATTTGGTTTGATTTATTATATGAAATATTAAAATTTTTGAATGATTTTTTTTTTTAAAAAACGCTTTTTTTTTTTTTTTTTTTTTTTTTTACTTTCTTTCCTATCTAAATAAGAAAGGAAAGGGTATGCTACGCTGGCACTTCTCCCTTTTTTCTCCCGACTCACTCAGTATAAACCATCAAAAAATCATCTCTTCTACTCTCATTTGTTGTTTTTTATGTTTCGGCCCTTTTTGTTATTTTAGACCGTCTGGTTTGTAAGGCCTGACATTGTATATTTTTTTTTTCTTTTCATAAAATGAAAATTGACCAGGATGAAATCGGATGGAAAGAAATAAAAATCGATAAAACACGCGCACGTGTAAGAGGAAAGTGATGTTAGGTAGGTGGTGGGTGGGGTGGGTTGGGTTGGGGTGGTGGGAAGGGTAGGGTATAGTAAGATGGGTGGTGGGCATGGTAGGGTAGGGAGTTGTAGGGTAGAGTAAGATGGGGTGGTGGGTAGGTAAGGTAGGGTGGGATGAGATAAAATAGGGTGTAATAGGCTAGCTAGGATAGTAAATTAATATGTAGGTTAAGGTTTGTAGGTATGTAGAGATGTAGGGTGCGGTAGAGTGTGCTAATGCGTAGGTGAGGCGAGGTATGAGATGTAATGCGGTGATGTATGGTAGGGTAGGATGGTATGGTTGGATGATGTGGCGTAAGTTAAGTAAAGTTTGGTAGGTTGAATAAAGACGTAATATAGGGTAGTGTGGTAAGATGATATGTGCCAAAGATAATGCACAGAGGCATGGTGAGGTAGGATTGGATAGGTGAGTCTTAAAAAATGTTGGGATAGAATGCGGTTGGGTGATTGATAATGTGTGTAGTAGAGATAAGAAAGAGTGTGTTGACTAGGGTAGAGTTGTGGTAGGTTGTGGTATCCGAAAGGAGATCGACGTAAAATGTTTTATTTTTCATTGTTGCGCGTTTAAAATCGCGCGTTCGAATCGGTTCGTTACACGCTTATATTTCTTTTCAGTATTTAATATCGCCAAATAAGTTAAAACTTATAAGATGCAGTGACAGCTCAGTGCGTTACGCGAAATCGCGATTCACTAGTCATAACTTATAATGTGACTATAACTTAAGATCTGATCTTTTGGGCTATGTATTTTCCTTTCCGGATTACGTGTTCTGATCGGGAAGCGAAATTTGCTATAACATTGTATCACACGTTGTATTTTTTAGCTTAATAATATTTCGTTCGGAAAAAAGAATAAAAAGAGATAAATGTAAAAACGTTACTATATTTTAAGGGGCACCACATATTTTCTATTGACGCATTTTAATTTATTATTTTTTCATTTACTTCACCTTCACCTCCAAATTGCTTTAAGACCACACCGCATGATCCGCGTCGAAATGCATCGACGTTTTTTTTTTTTTTATAACAACGTCGATTGGGTATGACGTTTTTCACCAAAGATACATTTATAACTATAATATCAGTGTCACTGACGTTGGTATTGCAAAACCAACATTAATGCCAGTGACGCACGTACCAAAAAAAACGTCATTGATAAAGATGTTATGTTGCACAAAAATAATAAAATTATTATGGTGGTGGCAGCCGTAATTTTAAAATGTGAGAAGTAATAATACTGGAAAAGCTAAGGACCCTGAAAAAGTTCACAAAAAGTCTACCGAAAAAATGATCCGGCCCTCCAATTGGGAAAATTATCCTGGAACTTCCTCTTGAGAATCGCTCACGCAAAGAACATCCTGACCACACAATTTCCACACACGGGGCTCTGTGTATTCCACCTCGTGAAGCACATGTGGTCAGATCTCTCGCCACGTAGGCAGCTTCACTACTAAGCGAGTCCTACAAGAAACGATCCTCCAATTGCTTTGCGTCGGACAAAGCAAAAGGAAAAGAAAAAAAAAAAAAAAGAACTATTCCCCATTATTTTCGGTAATGGTTCGGTAATGATTTTCGGGGACCGTAGCAGTTTCCTAATAATGCCAATCTAATAATGCCAATCGAAGCGTGGTGCCAATAGATTTTATAGAATTGATTTTTTTTATTTATCTTCACCTACTTTTGTTGACAAGTGTATGGATGCTTTGTTCATGCATGACCTCATAGGCTCGGGGGAAAACACGACGAATCTTGACTTCCACATCATCACTGTGCACACCAATTGTTTGATGATATTCCTATGTGATAAGAGCGACCCCAGTAAGAGGCTTCAATTACTCCTTTTAAACATATCGTTTTATATTTTAATTACATTTTTTCAACACCGAAAAAATATTTCACTCCAATGAACAACATTTATACAACCCCTATATCACAACTTTTCTCCAATATTTCACTCCAATGAGTTGTTTTAATTATAAACAACTTTTCTCTTACATCTACATCACATCTAATTTTCCAACCACAAATATTGGTTGGAGAGAGAAATGTTTGACAAGTTGCAGCCTCTAGCAGGCACCTGATAATTGGAGGCACGAAAAGGAAAATTAAATTCTCAGGTGTATGTCAAGACACCATTGTGTGTAAAAGGGCCCCGAAATAGATTTTAGAGGTTGAAATTGGGGGGCTGTTCAGCTGTTGTGGATGCCCTAATATAGACTCAATCCAACACACAATCTCAAAACACGAAATGGATGCTTCTTTCATATACACACTTTTCGCCTTTGCACTGTTCCTAATTTTGGCTTTAAAACTGTTCTCAAAGAGCAAGCACAACATCCCTCCAACTCCTAGTGTCGCTCTTCCCATCATTGGCCATCTTCATCTCATAAAACAACCTTTTCACCGCACATTACTTAAATTCTCTACAAAATGCGGTCCGATATTTTCTCTTCGTTTGGGTAACCGCCTTGTGGTAGTTGTCTCCTCTCCCTCGTTAGCGGAAGAATGCTTTACCAAGAACGATGTTGTACTCGCCAACCGTCCACGTCAAATCATCGGCCAGTACATCGGGTACAATTACACTGGCATTTCTGTGGCTTCATATGGTGATCATTGGCGTAATCTCCGTAAGTTTGGAGCGAACGAAATCTTTTCCCCAAGCCGTCTTAACATGTTCTTGTCAATTCGACAAGACGAAGTCAATCATTTGTTGAGAAAGCTGTTTGATGACATCTCACGATCGAATGAAGACAGGTACGCAAAAGTTGAGCTGCAATCTAGATTTGCTGAGTTATCTTTTAATGTGATCATGAGAATGATGACGGGAAAGAGATATTTTGGTGAAGATAATAATGGCGATGTGGAGGCCGAACGCTTTCGCGATCTCATCAGATTGACTTTCAAACACTCTGGCACATCTTATCCGGGAGATTTCATGCCCATCTTGAGAAAGATAGACTACAAGGGCTACGAGAAGATTGTGAGCAAACTCAGTGCTGAAATGGATACTTTCTTGCAAGGTTTGATTGAAGACCACCATCATGCCAAGAACAACAATACCATGATTGGTCATTTGTTGTCGTTTCAAGAAAAAGAGTCAGATTACTACACCGATGAGCTCATCAAGTCAATCGTTATGGTAAGACATCCAATTAAACATAGCCTCTACCCCTTATAATGCCATGATTTGTGTTCGTGCCCGTGTTTATATTATATTATATTATCGTTATATCTTCTAATTGATCTCCATATTTGAATATGAAGGTATTGCTGCTTGCCGGTACGGACACGTCCTCGGTTACAGTAGAATGGGCAATGTCAAACCTCCTAAACAATCCAGAAGTACTAAACAAGGCCATGGACGAAACCGATGAAGTCGTAGGAAATGATCGTTTGGTTGACGAATCAGATCTATCTAGGCTACCTTACCTTCACAATATCATTTTGGAAACCCTCCGTTTGTTTCCTCCTGCTCCACTCCTGTTGCCGCATGAGTCCTCTGATGACTGTAAAGTGGGAGGATATGATGTGCCTCGAGGAACAATGTTACTTGTGAATGCTTGGGCTATTCACAGAGATCCGAAGGTGTGGGATGATCCTGAAAGCTTCAAACCCGAGAGATTTGAAGGAACAACACATGTTGACACAACCAAACTTATGCCATTCGGAATGGGACGGAGATCATGTCCCGGCACCGGCCTAGCGCATCGAGTAGTTGGTTTAACATTAGGGTCAATAATCCAGTGCTTTCAGTGGAAAAGAGTTGGTTCAGATATGGTTGATTTGAGTGAAGGTGAAGGACTTACCATGCCTAAAGCCGTGCCACTCGAGGCTATGTGCAAGGCTCGCACTTTCGTTCACAAGGTCCTCTCACAGACCGTTGCTTGAAGCATCTTTACGAATGCTTCTAGAAAATTAGAATGTGTTTCCAACTATCTATCTATATATATATATATATGTTTGTTGTATGATGTTTATCAATAAAGGTTTGACATGCAATGACAACATAGGTTGAATTACTTTAGATACTTTTCTTGAGTATTGAGGAGTCGTGTCTGATAGAGCATGTAATAGTTTTTCCAGTGCTTAGCTATGATAATTCGGTTTCCTGTGTCTGTAAACAACATCGGAACCGAATTTTAATTAATCGGTTTTCAACGGTCTGCCAATACAGAATTAATTCCCAAACAACTGAATAGAGGGCAAAAAGATAAACCATTCTGATTTCAAGCTTGTTGGTTGCAACATAATGATTTTTAGAATTTTCTTAAAAATGGTTGGAACAGCAATGGGGTAAACTTCCATCTCTAAGGATTTTCAGATTCTCAGATCTTACTGCCTGGGTGTGCAAAGCGTTTCAATGATCGTAGATTTCCGTCAGATGCGAACCGAACTTTTATCACCTTGTTACCAAAAGTGTACCCACCAGAATCGGTTTCACAGCTTCAGGCTTCAGCCCATTGCTCTTGCGAATGTAACGATAAAAATCATCACCAAGATCATTGCCAATCGACTGAGGCTTCTGATTAATTGGCAAGCTTATTGATAAGTGTCAAAGTGCGTTTATACCGGGAGGACAAACTTCTGACAATATCATTGTTACGCATGAGGTACTTCATACTATGCGGAATAAAACGGGCGAAAAAGAAATTTTGATTATCAAGGTGGACCTCGAAAAAGCCTATGATCGAGTCATTTGGTCCTTTCTCATCAAGCAGCTCCTCCAAGCGGTCGGGTTCAATAGTGAGTTGATTGATCTCATCATTTATTCTCTATCCAGCATGGCGTTAGAGATTCTATGGAATGGCCACCCACTTATTGGCTTTCAACCAACACGAGGCCTTAAGCAAGGTAACCCATTAGCACCGTATCTGTTTGTTGATAAAGTACGGTCTAAGCTTCAGTCTTGGCAAGCTTCCACATTATCTAGAGCGGGCCGGACCATCCTTTGCCCAAACCGTTCTTTCAACAACCCCATATATATTACCATATGCAAGCGGTGAAACTTCCTACATCCATCACTAATTATAACGATCTAGAGAAATTGTCGAGGTCGCTCTTTTGGGCGGATGAAGAAGGAAAAAGAAAAATCCATCACGTGGCTTGGGACACCATATGTCAACCCAAGCAACCGGAGGGTTAGGAATAAGGAAAGCTGGAGATATGAATGTTGCATTGGCGAAGCTGGCATGGCGGCTATTTACAGATTATGATAAACTATGGGTCCATGTTCTAAGGAAAAAAGTATGGCTCGCCCTTAGACACTCCCAAACCAAACTGCTCATTTATATGACGACACATATGCTATGCGCGCAAATGAAGTGATCGAGAGGTGCATTGACGGTGGACGACGAAGGGTCTCCGTCTCCATGTTGACAGCCGAATCCCTCGGGGAGATTTACCGTCAGCTCGGCATACTTTGAAATTCGAAAGCCTAACTCGACACTTCCCTTGAATAATAATGGTTGGAAGCAAATTTGGGGCATCAAAAAGGCCCTCTTCGAGGTAATCTTCTGCTTTGACAAACCCGAATAAAGTCCCTACTCACAACAAGGGTGCTGCACTCGAGGAACCTTATCGTTATCGATGAGGATATTTGCTCCCAAGTGTCAGGGCTATAATGAAACATTTATGCATGTGCTAAGAGATTGTGGATGGGTTCAAAGAATGTGGAGTGTTGGAATGAGTATATAAAAATATTCATGATGTCCCAAGATGGCTAGATACGTGCCTCAAGCTAGGTAGATATGTATAAGAAGGATAACTTAGAATTTTTGAGATTTCTATTCAGAGAGCTCATCTTGAGCATTTAGTTCGACACTTTTGACGAAATGAATAGTTTCATCATAGCTATCGACAGAGGTCCTCAATGGAATTTTTCATCTCTCAAGCAACTCGCAATCATAGAATAGCATGGCAGAAGTAGTTTTCCTTGAATTCTGTTGTTTATAAAGTTTCATATAGCTGTTTGAGTACATTCTTGTACAGTTACACAATTTTTTCAGTACAGATCCGGTTTCCAGAAAGAAAAAAATAAAAATAAAGAACCAATAAAGTCTTAAGATTGTTGAAACTAATACTCTTTTATACAAATTTTGATAATCAGTTTAACTTAAATAATTATTTCACCGAAATGAAAAACAAGGAACATATGAAGAACACGTTGCAGGATCAGAACAAATCATTTATTCATATTCATGATACATATGCACATTGAATTGGAAAGGCTGAAAGCCAAAGTAATTGCGAAAATTTATTGGTAGACTGATGCGTAAAACGCTGTCTTTAAGACTTTATTGTCCCGATTACATGCTCACGGTTATGGAAAAAGTTTTATTGTCCCGATTACATGCTCACGGTTATGGAAAAAGTTCTCAAGATACAGGAGTCTTTATCTACTTCTAGTCCGGGCACTTGGATGTGAAGAAGCCTGCGAGCTGAATCGGCCTTGTTATCTTAGACATATGAAATGCAGAGGAAATTTATGTGTTGTATGCAATGGATTAATTTGTGTCCTTTTCATTAAGTATTGGAAGGATTAAATAGGTAGAGAGTCTTACCATTAAGTACCACACTACCTCTTATATAGTAGTTCCACCTGAGTCGTTTTGCCTATGTGGCACAAAGGAAACTCATTTCCTATGCTAACACCCACACATTCCACTCTACCTTTAGGTATTAACTTCTCATTAAAAAACCTATATCATTAGCGGCTATTTTAGTAGTTTCCAAATCTGTTTTTAGCTTCCGGAAATTCAATCCGTAAGTCAATGAAAATTGAGCTTGAAGTGGATTACTCGCCACTTGTGTAAAAGGTCATTCCAAGCTAAAAACTCCATTATTGGTATCATATGAGATATCAAAATAAGATCATGAAAAAATATGAATTATAGTGAAAGAATTCGAAAAAATCGAAAGCCTAGATCAAATGTTATAGCTGTTTAAAAAATTGAGTAAGAAAGAAATTAATATTCAAATTTTTATTTATTGACATAAGCTTTGTATGTTATTTTTAGTTGTCGGATGTAATGTGTATTTTTTTCCCTTCCTTTGCAACTTTTTCAAATGGACTTGTCAAAATCTCTATCTTATCTCTATCTCTATCTCTACTATTCTAAAATTGTGAGTGTGTTTTCCTTAAAACCGTTTCTCCCTAAAAAGTGTTTTTTCTCCTAATTTAAATTAATTAATAATTATTAAAATAAAACCATAAAACCGAAAAATAATAAATTAAAAATAAAAAAACGAAATAATTTTTTTAAAAATTCAATCAAGATCTTTGATTAATCTATGAATACAAAAACGAAATAAATTTTATAAAAATATCAATCAAAATCTTTGATTAAAAATCAAACAGGAAAACAAAAAATAAAATTAAAATCAATCATATTAAATAATCATAATTAAAATAAAACTAAAGAACCGAAAAACAATCATTAAAATTGAAAGAAAAAAAAAATAATAATAAAAAAATCAATCAAGATCTTTGATTAATTATTGACTAATTAATAAATTAATCATTATCAAATATCAATTAATTAAATTTTCAAAGAAAATAAAAAATTGGACAATTGATTATTAATTAAAAACCAAAAATTTTACTATCAATATCCTTGATTATAAGTTTTCCCAAAAAATGAAAATCATTTCAAAATTATTTGACTGACTATTTATTAGAAACCGAAAATATTTATTTATCATTTCAAAAATCAATCAAGATCCTTGATTCAAAATCAATTAAAAACACATCTCTACTATTCTAAATAACATAATTCTCCGTGGTGGTAGTTAATGTATATAAAGTGCCTACTATTCTAAAAGTATCTAAAAAACCGAAAAATCAATTGATATTTTGATGCTAATCAATTTTATTATTAACCATCATCAAATCAAATTAAAATAAAACCATAATCATTATCATGGTTTTACTATGTTAAATTATATTATGTTATTATAGCTTATAGTTATACTTATATATTATATTACATTATTATCATAACTATAATAATAGAGTCTGTCTCTTTCGCTCACTAAATGTTTCCTCAAATAGTGTTTCTCTCTGATTAATTTATTTCATCAAAGATAATAATCATTGCTAGATATTTATCGTCAATGTGTTTTCATTAAATACAATAATAACTCTTTTATTGTAGTAGTGATAGATTAAAAGTTGTTGATATAGATGAAAAGTATGTTAATGATTGATCATTATCAAATTTAATGTATTGATACACTATCCAACTTATAGAAATAGTAAGATACTAAAAGTGTCTACGTGTTTTGCGTAAGTGTTTCCCTTAAAAAGTATTTTTCTCAAATAAATTTGTTTTTATTAAATATAATGAATATTTTTAGATATTAAATAACATAAATAAAAATGATGTTTATATAGATGGGAAATGTGGTGATCATTATCAACTTAATGCAATGGTTCTTCGAAAAGAACTTAATGCATTAGTCATTTAATGAATACTTATTTGTTTACGCCCAAATATCTACATAATGTCTAGACTCAACATCATATTATGGTTGGGAGTGATTGTGGTTTTTTTCTAAATTTATATCACAAATTTAAAACGTGGGGTGAGACGATGTTGAGTGTGTAAATCATATAGAGCTTTAGTGTAAACCTATGCGAGTGTTTTCCCCTAAAATGTTTTTCTCACAATTAATTTGTTTCATTTAATATAATAATCATTGATAGGTATTAAATAACATAGATAATTAGTGTGTTGATCTAATGTATTTGTCATTATCAACTTATAGAAACAGAAAAATAATATAAGTGCGAGTGTGTTTCTTCTCTATATATTTTCCTTAAAAATGTTTATCCCTAATAAAATTTCTCATTAAATATAACACACGGTCAAATATTAGTAAATGACATTGATTAAAGGTGTGAGAATGAAGATAAGATGAGGATGCGTTTCACAGAAAGAAAAAGAAAAAAAACATTGTGCTCATAAGTGTGGTTTGATGAGTTATACCTTCTTGTGCTAATAACTTTTTAAGGCTATGTATTCGCCCCCAAAATCGGTATAGTTTTAATGGTAGTATCAGAAATTTTGAACAAGAGCTTTAAAACGCATAAAAACACCAACCACACCATATTTACGAATAAATAAATAGAACCATGCATCTCGCGTAAAATTATCAACAAAATAATGTAATACTTCATACCATCACACGATACAATTGGGGATGTCCAAATGTCAGTGAAAATAATCTCAGGGGGATTGGAAAAACATAAAATAGAAGTAGCAAAAAAAAGTTTGTGATTTTTATTCTCTAAACAAGAAAAACAATAGAAAGAAGCAATTGTGGTGGCAACTTCTAGACCATTTTCGCAAAGAATGGCTTGAAGAACGGGAGCAGCTGGATGACAAAGACGATGATGCCAATCACTTTTTGATGTTTTATTCACCGCGTAAAGCTAAGCTCCTAGCCTAAGAGGGGGTAGTTTGTCCATTCATACAATCCATTTTTAACTGATCATGGCATCATAAGAGTACTGGTATGAAAATCCTTCAAATGAATTTAGAGAGTAAGAATTCAAAAGAAACATTATGGACTTGACAAAGCTAAGAAATAGACAATAAATTACGAGACATGATGGGAACAAAACGAGCATTGACATGGGTGAGATCAGTCACCGTACACGTGACACTTATGATGCCTCACATAGAATGATAAAGGCCATACCAGCATCTAGGACGACGTGGGCACAACTTGATATTGGGGCTCAACTAGCAACATTTATCTTTAGTACAACGCAGGTCACCCTTATATCATCAACCGACATGATGCATTCCTTCATCTGTCTGACATGACGCATGTCCTCTTCTATCCCTTATAGCCGGAAAGACGCATGACGTCTCCGGTTTTTTATTATCGACGTCGTGCAGGTCACCTCGGTCATTTATGCTCAATACAACACAATTCATCCTCGACCTCATGCAACGGTTATATTCTCTTCAATGAGCGTTCCATATTTCACGCAGACATTACTCCACGATAATAACTGCTATAATGATGGCTTTGAAATTTACGTTCCGTTATAGCCTGAGCCATAAATGCTCCATAACATGCTTCATTACATCAATACATGGTAAAATCCACTGACCGCGACTTCAATGCATCATAATTCACTCCTCGAGATGGAGAATTACATAAAAGATCATCATCCTCAATTACAAGGTATTCACACTATACGCTTGCTATACATCCCCACGTACTATCTCAATAGAATTTCTACCATTCAAATATTGACTTGAGTGTCGGAATGTCCCCCCGGAGGCAAGTTTTAGGACCCCTCACACTTTTGTTTATTTTGTAGGCCCACTATCAAATCCACTTGAAAAGTTATTTGGATCATCATTGGTTCAGGTGGAGTGGTCGGTTTTATGGGTCTTTCTATGTCAAGATCCAGTTGACACGTCGTCATTGTAAATTCTGTTTTTCTTGTGTTAGTTAGTTTTTCAGCTGTATGTTCGTCCCACGTTTGTTAGGTTAGTTTTCTGATTTTCTTGTGTTAGTTTTTCAGCTGTCTGTTCGTCCATCGTTTGTTTGGTTAGTTTTCTTTGTTTGTGTAACACCCTCAGACCCCGGGTCTGGTAGCGCTAAATAAGTCATAAATGATCCGGTCAACTGTTTAGACCGTCGTCATTGCTTGATCTAAAATGACTAACATGAGTTGATAAGACTTTTATGTCTCACATTTATATGGGGATGAGCAGGACTTTACTTTACCGATGTAGGATTTTACAGTTTGCCCGGCTTTGTCTAGCTTTTTTTTTTTTTTTTTTTTTTCTTTTTTCCCGGCGTTAGTCTGGCGTAATAAAATCTTTCGTTTTCCGAAGAGAAAAAAAAGGACACATATATATATGATCTTTTAATATTTCATTTTGATAAATATAGGTGCGGGGCTTGCAAAGGCTTCTATCCATAGGTAACTCATCCCAATTATTTATTTGCATTATTACTTTAATTTAAAGGTTAAAGGTTGTGATGACAGTAATTTAATGAATTTTACTATTACGTGAAATTTTAGCGAGTGAGTTTTAAATTATGATTAATTAATTAATAGTGTAAAAATATTTTATATCAATTCTTGCAGTACAAGAAAGCTGCTAGTGCATTGGTGAGCCATGACCCTCCGATCATCCTTTCAAAGATTGATGCAAGTGCTGAAGAAAACAAAGCCATTCGCGAACAATTTGCTATGAGAGGCTATCCAACAATCAAAACATTCCGAAAACAAGGAAAATACATCGAGAACTACCCTGATAAACGTAATGCCGAGGGTATGATTCCTTATTTGAAGAAACTACGTGGTCCTCCTTCTATTGAGATCAAAACCGTTGAAGATGCTGCTAAGTATATCGATGACAAGACCGTTTTTATAGTGAGCAATTAATAAGCTTTCCTTTTTGGTTTCAATTTTGATTATTTTGGTTGATGTAATTAAGAAGTGGAGCAACTATGTCATCTACTTTTGTATCCTCAATTTGCAGTCTTTCTCACAGAAAAAGAGCTACAAAAGACACTACTCGTGAACTGTGGGATGTCCAGTGAGATTGATACCAAATCATTCTCGTCATCTTTGAACTAATTTTAATTTGTTTCCCGTTTAACACGAGGGACAGCAATGACATACTTATCAATGTCACTTAAGTTTGTAGGCTCAAGAGGAACTTCTTCTTCCGAAAAATTAATTTGCATTCTCGATTATTGAGTTTAACGTTCTTGTTACTTTTCCACTTTTACGAAGTCGTTACTAGTCAATTTATCGTGTTTAGCAGTTTAGATACCTTGAGATGATATATAGTTGTAAAATAATTTATGACAGAAATATAAATCAAATCATACACCACAACATATAATAAATTTTAGGAATTATAAACGTGATGTCATGCATGCAGTTTATCCTACCATTCCAAGGATTTAATCTCACACCTACAGTGCCGCCGACGGGTAGGTCAAAGATATGACGATTAAATTGATACAATCTCTCTCAACAATTAATTGAGAATCAAACATCCCGATTTAATTGTTGATTACCTTCCTTTTTCAGCCAAATATTTCCAAAAAATACCTTTTAGAGTGTGACCTACTGTTTCAGATTTTTAAGTAGACCCCGAGTATGCCGCCGAAAGGTAGGTCAGTGACCCGACGAGTACTCAAAATCCTATCCGCCGAAGAGTTATATCACATAAATAATCATCTAAGAAAATAAATGCGAAAAAGTAAACCACTGAAATGAATCGTTAGTACCCCGTATCAAACCTGTTTAAACTAGGAAAAGCAAAATAAAAAAAAAAATTAAATCAAAGCAAATGCAGCAACTTTGATCTTTGATAAAACTTTCCCTTTGATTCTTCAGCCGCCGTTTTTTTTTTTTTTTTTTTTTTTTTTCCGCCTGTACCATCTTCCGTCTTGTGCAGCGCCTCTTTTCTTTTCTTTGAAGCTTTTCGGCTGACGGATCCAAAAATAAAATAAAAACTACTACTATAAAATTTAAATTGCTCCTCAAAAAAAAAAAAATTTAAATTGCAAAAATAAATTACATAAATTGCAAAAAATAAATTAAATCTTATACTCGTATAATACTAATTAGGGCCAAAGACTCAAAAGTAAACAAAACGAACTTATTAGACTCATAGTTATCAGTCCCGGCCCAGCCCGGTGGTCGAACCGGTCCCAAACCCGGGCCGGGTCAAATATTCGACCGTTTAAGCAAGTGAACCGTTCTGACCCGCCCAACCCGGCGGTCGGACAGGTCGACCCGGTCGACCCAGCGGTCGGACCGGTCAACCCGTTGGCCCGTGCGGTTTTCCATCAGCCCAGTTTTTTTTTTTTTTTTTTTTTTTTTTGTTTAATCATCAAGATTTTATTCACCCTCAACCGGTTCTAAAAAAAAGCTTCAGTTCTAAATATTAAAAATCTCAAAACATCGAGCAAATTTTATCAAAAAAAAAAAAAAAATCAAGCAGATCTCTCACAAAAAAAAAATCGAGCAAAGAATATGTATTATTTTTTGTTTTTAGAAATAATTATTGGTATTTAGAGGTATTTGAACTTCTTTTACGATCAAAAACTTGAAGTGAAGATAATGAGCTTGTTTTCATTATGGATTGAATGCATTGCTGTTTTTTTTGTAGGAATGTATGAAATTGTAGCAGTAGCTACAATACTTACCTAAAGAAAAGACTAATTATTTGTGCTTTAACGTGCACATCAGATAATCATTTGAGCATTTTATGTTGTCTAATTTGTAATTGTGGAGTATTTTGAAAATAGTTATGGTTGTCATATTTTATTTTATATTTATATTTTGAATATTCAATTATATTTTTTAAGTATATAATGTGACCCACCGGTTGAACCATTGACCCACCGGTTGAACCATCGACCGTGACCGGTGTCTTTTCTCGGTCGATGATCGGGCCGGTCTCGATAATCTATGATTGACTTATAAGCGAAAAAACGAATCATTGACTTATAAGGACATAAATTAGATATATAGACTCAAATACCCTTAAGAAAGAATTAAGGGAAAAAAAAAAAAAAAAAAAAGCGGACGCACGCTAAATGTTTGTGATTTTTTTTGTTTCTTTTTTTCTTTTTCTTTTGGATACAGATGCTGAATGTTGTTGTTTTTTTTGTTTTTTTTATAATTTTTTTAGCACACGCTGCATGTGTTGTGATTTTTTTTTTGGTGATGTGATCCGGAGGTTGTAAGTGACCACCGCGATACAGAGACACCGCGATGAAGTGACACCGTGATGCTCTAACAACCGCAATGCATTGACCACCGCGATGGAGTGATCACCCCGATGCAGTGACCACCGCAATGCAATCACCAACCCAGATGCAGTGACCACCCCCGATGCAGAGACATCACGATGTTATAACATTTGACGATGCAGAGACATCGAACTGATGCAGTGACCGCCCCGACGCATCGAACGTCGGGACGCATTGACCGCCGTGACGCATTGACTGTCGGGACAGACTGACCGTTGCGACGTATTGACCGTCGAAATGGATTGACCGCTCCGATGCATTGCACCGCCACGACTCATTGGCCGCCCCGACATATTGACCTCCGTGACACATTGGCCGCACCGACGGATTGACCGTCGCGACGTCATATTTTTAGTAGTGACGTCATATTGTATCGATTTATGTAGTGACATCATAATGTATCAATTTATGCCGTGACGTCTTATGGTATCGATTTATGCAGTGACGTCTTATTATATCGATTTATGCAGTGACGTTTTATGGTATCGATTTATGCAGTGACGTCTTAGTGTATCGATTTATGCAGTGGCGTCTTATTATATCGATTTATGCAATGACGTCATGCAATGACATCATGCAGTGACGTCGTATTATTTCGATTTATGCAGTGACATCATGCAGTGACGTCTTATTATATCGATTTATACAATGAAGAAAATCCAACGGAAATTTCATCAAATATTTACACAAAATTCCAAGGTAAACATGAAGACAAAAATTCCATATACCATTCACCATTAAGCCATTGCTAACCTATGTTGGCATTTTGACCACCAGAACCACCACCACTTCTTGCAAAGCTTAGTAAGGGAGGCCACCGAAGCCACCGAGGAAATTGGAGATTGTTGATTCTACCATAATTTTCAGTGGTTGTGGAAGTAGCATTATCCTTTTCTATATTAATTTTCAGCTACAACGATTAAATATGGAATCCAAAAGCAAACTCAAAGCCAAGTAAAGTTGCAAAAAAAAAAATGAACCTGAAGGAATGCTACCAGCTTGTACAAAAGCTTAAAGTTTTCAGCTTTTCATTAAAAATGGAATTAAAAAAACAACGTTGTTACCTTATTAGCTAAACTGAACACGGCTAATCAAACTAGCTGCCAATAATGAACAAAAGAAAGCTACTTAAGTCTTTCATCGTCCATTAACTTTCAAAAACAAGACCTCAATGCTTCATTTCCAAATCGTAATCTAACTAATAACAACACAAATACATACAAAAATCCCTAAACCACATTCAATAAACATCTATTCAAGCTAATCATACCTATCAATCATAACAACAGCAGCAGTGACTTTCAATCCAAAGAAGACGTAAGCGGAGCAAATTGCTTCCAACTGTAAGCACCAGACGTAACAAGATCCTCAATAATCAAACAAACTGCAAAGCCAGAACCGCCGCCGATGACCACAACATCGTTGTCGTCGGATGAAGCTACAAAGCCTCTGCTGCTGAGAAAGGACGAACACTTTCAACCACCGAATAGCTGCCGTGATGAAAGGAAAGCCGACGACGCCTTACGCCTAGCGATGCTGTCCATTGCCGCCATTCCCGTCGACCTTCTATTTAATTTTTAATACCGGATCTGTTTATTAGAAAGAAGGGTAATTTAGTCCAATTGAAAAGAAACGTGTCCTTATAAGTCATGCACATTTCTTTTAGTCCTTTGGCGGATAATAAGTCTAGAAAAGTGTCCTTATAAGCCTTTTTCCCTACTAATTTACGAGCTTACGATAGATCTAACGGTAAACAAGTACCAACCCCAATCAATCTCGTCAACCACAACATTCAATCATTCAATAAAAATAAAAGATGCAACCTTATATGCAATTCCACTCCTAAATTAATTAATTTTGCTCTCGATATCGTAAAAATTTAACCTTTCTCTGATACCACATGCTAGGAGTAGTAACACCGATCGAGACACTCGATCTTAGCACAGCGGAAGCTTATGCGATTTACGATATGAAACATAACCAATTAATCCTACGAGAAGGTTGAAGATTTACCTTTTCGGAGAGGAAGAGATAATCGACCAAAGGTAGAAGCCGTGATCTTCTGGATTGTATCTCCAAGCGACGACTGGTGGACGTCGATCCTCGCCATAGAACCTCCTCGAATATGCACAAGAAATGACTAAGGCAAGAAACTAATTTTTCTTCCTTCTATTTTATTTGTGGCGCAAATTATGATTGTCAATTGTGTTGGGAGGAACTCTCTTTATATAGGAAAATAACTGGTCAAGAGAGTTATCATTTTCATACCACAAAAACCTATTCCCATAAGGGAAAGATATTTTTGCTATAAAAATAAAAGATAATTCCCAAAAAATCAATCTCTTAATTTTCCATTAATTATCCAACAAATAGATAATTAATTAATTACACATGTGACATAATCTAGAAAATTTTCTTCTCCTAATTATCTCAAATGTGGCGCCTTTTCTTTAGTCATTTTAATAGAAAATGTCTTTTCTATTTTACATATTATTTACCAAATAAATAATATTGCATATTCATTAAATAGACCAACTATTTAATTTAATCTCGAGGTTCCATAAAACGAGAAAACACTCGCGTGTTAGGCGCCAACCCGGGGACCATGGACCTATAACCAGTAGCTACAATAAATTGAATAAAATATTTATCGAACATAATATTTCTACTCAACTCATTAATTCCGGAATTACGCCACCATAAATCCGAAATTGAACTCTATCGATTATAGATATAACTTATTCTCAAAACGTCGAGTCGAGTCGATAAGTGTCCATTGATATAATCATTACATATAAACTAACCCTCCATAGACTATC
The DNA here is from genome assembly GCA_026214975.1 of Gentiana macrophylla. NCBI lineage: Eukaryota > Viridiplantae > Streptophyta > Magnoliopsida > Gentianales > Gentianaceae > Gentiana > Gentiana macrophylla. Next base: position 128,839,132 of record CM047808.1, on the reverse strand, counting down.
CGTAATGAAGCAGGATTATTTTCGTAAACCTTCTTCAATACATCTTATCCTTATTTACCATTAACCCACTAGTGATCAATTAGTTCATAACAAATACGAACTCCCGGGATTGATCAGTTTCTAGGACTAACAAATAAGGGGATTGTCTTTCTACTTCCCGCAGGAAGGAATGGATTCCATATCTGATAAAACACACACTTCTCACTCATTCCAGAATAGTGCCAACGTGAAAGTGATTCGGACCGCGCCTCTTAGCGATCCTTAACGAACACATCAAACCCTATCCTGAAACAAGTAGGAGTCTGTAATCACTTCAGGATTAAGGTCAATCCATATATGATCATCTTATGATTTTATAAGATTTCTCAATCACGGAATTATATGAGAAACTCAGATTAAATCGGTCCAGTCCTATATGAATCTCATCATATATAAATGCCCCACTTAGACAACCAATGTCGATGGCCCGGATCGGACGGTCACACTATAAAGTGTTCTGGGCGCATTAATGGTGGTTTAATCAATAGACCCCATACATTGATTAAGTTCGATCACCACGGACTACTAGTTCAAGTGTATCACCATAAACTTAATCCTCCAGTATGACACACACTAAGTTATATGGCTACATATGATACGACTTGGGGTTTTCAGTAGTGTATGTCTTACAAGCACGAAGCAAGTAATAAGATGAGAATAAATCTGTCATTTATTAATTCTAAAAACAATTACATAAATTGTCTTTCGGACCCTACTTCCAACAGTCCTCACTAGGACTTGGAAATACAAGGCAATCTCAACAATCTCAGATTGAAGAAGAAGGCAAAGAGGAAGAAGAAGAGGACTAGCTGATGCATCTGCACCAGAACAAGAAGATCCAGACAGAGCCTTTAATCTGGATATCAATCCACTGATTGTGGACATGGAGAGACGGAATCTTAGCTGAGAGAACCTCAAAACTGCTTTGAGAAGCGAATACACCTCCATTAATCATAAGATTGAAGCATTGATCTGTCATATTGAAGTTCAAATTGCAGTGATGGAGTGGCAATGAGACTTACTCTGCAACCTGAATCATCTCATTCCCTATCATGTCTATACAAATCTAGACTTCCTGGCAGAGACACTTGATGGCAAACTCAACCCCATGGTGGACACTCTGAATGAACATACTCAACAAATTCAAACCATGGACGAGATCTTGGATCACTCAGCAAAGCAGCTTAACACCCTCATCCAAGTATTTGAAGCAACCAATAAAATCATTGAAGCAAGGTTTGATGATACCAAAAAGGGGGAAGGTAGTAATAAGCCTGGAAGCTCTAAAAGCAAAGGCAGTGAAAGGACAAGCAAAGGCATCAGGTTTCAAGAAAATAAGTAGACTAAGATAATTTTCTTGTTTTGCCTTCTTTTGAATAATTTTTATTGCCCTTTTGAATGAATAAAATTGCTGAGTTTTGTTCTATTTTTATATGAGAAAAATGTTCACTTATGTTCAGGCTTATGAGAGTTTTGGCATCATCAAAAAGAGGGAAATTGTTAGGAACATTTTATGTGTTTTTATGATGACCATACTAGCTGTTATAGCAAGCCTGAAATAAGTTAGAAATCTCTATATAAGTTTTTACTTAGAGTCTGACATGTTGTATAAGTTCAGTCAGACAAGTATTGTACTAGTTGGTAGGATGGCTAAGTGAAATAGAGAATCGATAAAGTAGAAGACAACCAAGTACCAGCAGAGCAGTATGAAGACAAATGGACTGACTTATAACCAGAGAAGCCTGTGATGACCTGGATAAGTCTAAGTTAAATTACAAGTGATGAAACTTATTGTTTAGATATGGTGTACACTGATCTCACACAAATCAAGGATCAGTGAAGTACAAATACTCTTGGAAAATCAAAGAATCAATGAAAACAGTAAACCGACAAAGTAAATTGTCTACCGGCTGAGTAAGGAATAGCAGTGAAGAAAGATCTCAACAGCTAAGTGAGCAGAAGCACTTGACCGGTCAAGCAACAGTCAAGTGAAGAAACATCAGAGCAATCTTAGCTTATTCAGAACGTTGAAAATAAGGAAGATTCTGAATGATCAAGTATTAAATGCAGAATCAATCAAGGACGGATTTTATGATGGACGTTTGAAGAAAATCCGGATCACTGAAATCAAGGAGAATATAATCAATGAAGAATCAAGAATTAATTCAGGATTATTCTCCACATTAAATAGCCAACGGACAGAAATGCAAATCAAGGAAAATCAAGGCTATAAATAGAAAGCATTGACAGAAAAACAAGATACACGTGAAATACAAAGAAAAAGAGCAGAAACTCTGTCAAAATCCTAAGCCTTCTCTTGAATCTAAAAGAACACATCTAGTGATCAAATCAGCATTCAAAACATAAAGCCATATCAAGTACTGAGATTGATCAACACACTTGTGAATTTCATTCACACCAGTTTGCAGCAATTGAATCAGAGTAGTCTGAGAAGGAGTTGCACCCTTTGTGATAGCTGCTGAAGGATTTGTTCTCAAAGAGCAGTGTGTTGAAGACTGAGTCACTGAAGCTTTTGTAGCCAGGGAGTGATAGTATTGGATATTGTGAAGCTTGTGTAGTCAAGGACAAACTATGGTATTGGTGAAAGACAATGGTGAATTCCTCCAATCATCACATGAGAAGAGTGGATTAAGGGATTACACCACCATGAACCACTATAAACCTTTGTGTTCATTTACTTACAGCACTTTACTTTACATCATTTATTTACTGCACTATATTCACAGTCTATGTGTGCATAATCTATTTTGAAACAATTTTTAAGAAAGGACTTATCCGCTGCACAAAGGTTTGTAAAACAAGAAAAGTTTTTAAAAATCCAATATAGTCATTCACCCCCCCCCCCCCCCTCCCCCCCTTTGACTATACTTTTGCCTTTCTCTGGGACCAACATTAAGAAAGTGATTAATGTGTCCGAAATATAGTGTAAAATAACAAAAACACTCTTCATTCCTTGTGAATGAAAAATTATACCAAAATTCCGGTTATTTAAATGAAAGGTAAATGAGAAAAAAATAATAAATGCTGCATTTGTAATATAAAATGACAGATAAATAAAAATAAAACAAATTCTAAAAAAGGACGGTTAAAAAAACAGAGGGAGTAGTATGTAAAGTTATTCTCCATGTCAAGCTTTATCCATAAACATCATACATGATACATCAAATACAAGTATAAAGTTGGAAACACATTCTGATTTTCTAGAGGCCTTCATAAAGATCATGCTTCAAGCACTGGTCTTTGAGAGGACCTTGTGAACGAAAGTGCGAGCCTTGCACAGGGGCGGACCCACCCATTGCCTTGGGTGGTCCCCCCCCAAATGCTCACAAGTCCCCCTCCATATGGTCCCAAGCCCCCCCAAATTTTTATATTTGTATTAGTAGTAATGTTAATATTAGTATGTTATGTGTCTTTTTTTTGAACAAAAGACCTTATATCCTAGTGGTTTAAGAACAAACTCTTTTCAGTCTCTATAATTTTAGGTTGTAAGTTCAAATCCCACTACCAACATTTTTTTATTTTTTTCCCGAATTTTTTTTAGCTTTGCAGTTTATATACCAAGACCACCCCGAAAAATTTTCCTGGTTCCGCCACTGGCCTTGCACATAGCCTCGAGTGGCATTGCTTTAGGCATGGTAAGTCCTACACCTTCACTCAAATCAACCATCTCTGAACCAACTCTTTGCCACTGAAAGCACTGAATCAGTGACCCTAATGTTAAACCAACAACGCGATGTGCTAGCCCGGCACCGGGACATGATCTCCGTCCCATTCCGAAGGGCATAAGTTTGGTTGTGTCAACATGTGTTGTTCCTTCAAATCTCTCGGGCTTGAAGCTTTCAGGATCATCCCACACCTTTGGATCTCTGTGAATAGCCCAAGCATTCACAAGCAACATTGTGCCCCGAGGCAAATCATATCCTCCCACTTTACAGTCATCAGAGGACTCATGCGGCAGCAGGAGTGGAGTAGGCGGACACAAACGTAAGGTTTCCAAAATGATGTTATGAAGGTAAGGTAACCTAGATAGATCAGATTCGTCAACCAAACGATCATTTCCTACGACTTCATCGATTTCATCCATGGCCTTGTTTAGTACTTGTGGATTGTTAAGGAGGTTTGACATCGCCCATTCTATTGTAACCGACGACGTGTCTGTACCAGCAAGCAACAATACCTTCATATTCAAATATGGAGTTCAATTAGAAGATATAACGATAATATAATATAAACACGGGCACGAACACAAATCATGGCATTATAAGGGGTAGAGGCTATGTTTAATTGGATGTCTTACCATAACGATTGACTTGATGAGCTCATCGGTGTAGTAATCTGGTTGTTTTTCTTGAAACGATAGCAAATGATCAATCATGGTATTATTAATGTTCTTGGCATGACGGTGATCTTCGATCAAACCTTGCAAGAAGGCATCCATTTCAGTGGCGAGTTTGCTCACATTCTTTTCGTAGCTTTTGTAGTCTATCTTTCTCAAGATGGGCACGAAATCTCCCGGATGAGATGTGCCGGCAAGTTTGAAAGTCGATCTAATGAGATCGCTGAAGTGTTCGGCCTCTACATCGCCATTATTATCTTCGCCAAAATATCTCTTTCCCGTCATCATTCTCATGATCACATTAAAGGATAACTCAGCAAATCTAGATTTCAGCTCAACTTTTGCATACCTGTCTTCATTCGACCATGAGATGTCATCAAACAGCTTTATCAACAAACGATTGGCTTCATCTTGTCGAATTGACAAGAACATGTTAAGACGGCTTGGGGAAAAGATTTCGTTCGCTGCTAACTTACGGAGATTACGCCAATGATCACCATATGAGGCCGCAGAAATGGCCCTGTAATTGTACCCGATGTACTGACTGGTGATGAAACGTGGCCTGTTGGCAAGTACAAGATCGTTCTTGGTAAAACATTCTTCCACTAAAGACGGAGAGGAGACAACTACCACAAGGCGGCTGCCAAAACGAAGAGAAAATATGGGACCGCATTTTGTAGAGAATTCGCGTAATGTGCGATGAAGAGGTGGTTTTATGAGATGAAGATGACCGATAATCGGAAGAACGACACCAGGAGTCGGAGGGATGTTGTGCTTGCTCTTTGAGAACTGTTTCACTGCCAAAATTAAGAACAGGGAAAAAGCGATAAGTGTATATATGAAAGAAGTATCCATTTTGTTTTGTCTTTTGAGTTTGTGTGTTGTTGAATTGAATGGCCTGGTGTTTTATTAATTGCGTCTATATTATCACCAAACATTTCTGGTCTATTTATATGGGAATATCATCGAACAATTGGTGTGCACAGTGATGATTTACATGGAAGTCAAGATTCGTCTATATGGCCTATGAGGTCATGCATGACCAAAGTTTTTTTTCATCACTCATTGCGTGTTTGTTTGTTTTACGCAATTCGAAGAGCTAAAATGAAAAATGAAAAATGAAAAGAAAAGAAAATGGATTTCATATTTATCTCTGACAAACATCATTTCCTTTGACTTGCATATGTGTTGGTACTTTTGTCCACAAAGTTGGTCTTGGACGATGAATGCCACGTCAACTGACAAAATTGACATATATAATAAAAAAACATAACATATGTTGTACTATTGTTTATGTCGTAGTGTTTATCGATATATGAAACCTCTTATAATGATACGGTCACAACAAAATAACCAAAACGAGATTTACAAAACACACATATATATATTTATTTTGATGTAGGACCAACTGATTTTTATGGATCTCATAAAGATTAATGGTGTAAAATTATGTTCTGACAAATTTAATGTGAAATAAACATTTCCCTATAATAATATTTTTCACTTTGTCATAAGTGTAATGGATTTTTATTACAGGAAATTAATATTTTAATCCATGTTTGGTAGATTGACGAGGTTTTAATGTTGGATCTAACCGTAATCATTTTGATTCAATCGTTTATGCTAAACTATCAAAAATCTAAAATAAATATGGTTAGATCCAATAAATGTTATCAGAGTCAGGTTATGTTAAATTATCGAGAATCGTTTTTAATATAAGGTTGAAATTATATAATTTACGTATATGGATCCGGAGGTAAGTTATTCTTATATGCGGCTCTTGTTTAGATTTAAGAGAAAGTTGCCTCCTTTTTTTCTAGTCCAGTATATGTTTTGTGATATTTGTACGGTAAAGAGATTATTATTGATCTATTAGTATCAATTGTAGCAGTGTTTACCGACGAAGGTGTTATCCATGCGTCGTCATGTGAGATAAATAAATAAATATTAAAATAAAACAGGGTTTTACATTGGCATTAGTATACTATGAGATTAAAATGCGATATGATAAGATTGAATTTCGTCAATTTATAGTCGAACCAAACTTGGAGTGATCTGAGAATTGTGTTTATTGTTATCTGAAAAGTCTTTTGAACGTTCAAAAAAACATTAAGAAAAAAATAAATATTTAGGCAGACGGTATCTTCAGGGAAGGAAAACTCCTTGCAGGGCAAATTTAAACAACTTCCTATTATATTGATTATACAGGCATTATGACAACCTTTGGTAGAGAAAACAAGTGTTCAGAAGTGGAAGTTATTAGTTGGAAATAATTGAATTTTGAACGGATATCATTCTGTTCATGATCATAATTCGAACAGATGCATTGATTCAACAAATTTGATCTGAACTGATGTCTGTTTCGGCTCACATATATCACTCTACCTTTAGGCATTAATTTCGCATTCACTCGATATCGAAATCAAGTGATTCAAAAGCATAATATCAACTACTATCTTAGTAGTTCCCAAAAACGTTTTTAGCTCCCGGAAATTCATTCTGTAACGCATTCAAATCCGGGCCTGAAGTTGATTGTTCGTCACTTACACTTAAACCTATTTCGGAGCTAAAACATCATAAAATTCCAACAGATCCCTTAACCGGAAATGGGATGGGGCCGGGGCGGTTACTTTTCTTGTCGGACGTCTGGAAACTGCATGGGCGAACCAACCTACTGCCCTGATCCGGAATGCATGTGTGAACCTTTATTGGGGAATGCATTAATCAGGCAGAGAATGACCCCTTTCATCCACCCGTACCCGAGCTCGAACATGAACTGGCTGGACAGTGAAATGGGTACCCTTTGTTGCCCAAGTGACAAGCTTTAGGGCATCTATATATATACCCTATAGCAGCCATGAAAAAAGGGCTCTTGTTCTGCTATTTCAAATTAAATTACTAATCAAGACATGTATTGTAAGACTAAAGCTCTTTAAATATACAATATAATATTTCCGTTTCTGTTTCTTAGTCCAAAATCATACCCGAAAATTATGCTCGCTAAGAAATTAAACCGTATGATGATGATACGAACTCCGAAATTATCCCCAGGGCTCTTCATAAGCATTCTGCTATCAAGAAATGGAAAGTTCATAAGCTAATCAAGACATGTATTGTAAGACTAACGAGTAGTCTTTTACAAATTTATCCTTTCCCTATAAATACAATATAAGATATTTCCACTTAATGTTTCTTTCTTATTAAGATTTGTTTAGCTCTCTTTCTCAAATTTATTGTTTTCATATTACCACCGCGAGCTCATCACCAACATCGATAAACGCCACCGTCCGTCCGCGACGGCGATAACCTCATTGATCGGAGCACCACGAAGAGGCCGGATCCCACGTCCAAGTCTTCCTTCCAAACTACCTTGGAAACGGACCCGTCCACTTCTCTTGATCCGCTTGAACTAATTTCTTTTTAAATCGTATTCCAATAAAGAAAAGAGGTGATATAAAATCCATATGAATTGTGTTATTTGAAAAAACAAGTATACAAAAGTGTTACTTTCTTTTTTGAGGAAAAGTGTTACTTTCAAGTGTAAACATTTCAAAATATATCATGCATATGTCTTCGTAAGAGGTGGAATACTTTGCTCATGTCTGAAGAAATTTTCTGGATCCGCCGATTGCTTTATTCGTGCTAGCCTTTCGAAGTTATCTTTGAAATACATATGACCCCAATGGCTAGCTTCATGGTAGTTATCATTGACATAATCATTCTTCCCCAAGTCCAAATCTCTGTAATTAAGGTAAGCAATTCTCGGCTTAGAAACGAAATTTCCCATGTAATTGTATAGCCTGTATAACCAATCCAAGTGTTCATTGATAACAGTGTCATTATCTTCATGCCACATTGTGAAGTAATGAATGTTGTACAATGTTCCTGCGCGATGGGGAAACGCGGTTTGATTTGAAGGTATGTCTGAGATTATTCCTCCATATGGCTGCATTAGAAAAGTCCCGGGTGTACCGTTTAGAAACACGTTCCAAATTTCTTGTAGCGAATCTTCTTTAATAGGTGCCATTACGTAATCAGATTTTCCTTTGAAGAATCCGTTTTTGTAACGGGATATATTTAGTAAGTCCCTTGTCGTCTCCTTCCCTTCAATGAAGTCGAAAAACAATGTTGAATTAATCCATGTCATCTCGTGGCAGTCGGTTTCCGTGATGTTTAATTCAGGGAATTTTTCGTCCATTAATTTCAATGTATCATTTTTTGTTCCTAAAAATAATGCATGGAATCCAGCCTTTATAATTGGTTTTCCCAATGTATTATTGGTTGGGAAAACCATTATTCTTATAGCAAGATCTCTTGGCAATTCAGAAATTAACTGTTGCCATTTAAAAATAAGCCGATTGGCGCCCTGTTCTTGTGTTTTCGACACTGCAAAAGTTGTTACTATAGGTGGAACATCTATTAATCTGATATTATACTTAAACACTACTCCAAAACTAGAAGCTCCACCGCCTCGTATTGCCCAAAATAGATCCTCCCCCATTGACTTTCGATCCAAAACACGACCCTTTGCATCCACAACGATTGCATCAATCATGTTATCGACTGCTAGACCGTGTTTCCTCATCATCATCCCTTGTCCACCGCCACTAAAATGACCTCCAACCCCGACCGTAGGGCAAACCCCGGATGTAAAACCGAGGGTTAAGCTTTTTTGCGATATATAATAATATAGCTCCCCTAATGTTGCACCTGCACCAACCCATGCAGTCTTTTCATTCACATCAACATCTATATTTCTTATATTAGACATATCTAGCATCACATATGGCTTAGGGGACACATACGAGAGACCCTCGTAGTCGTGTCCGCCTCCTCGTATCCGCATCTCAAAACCAAGCTTTTTGCAACATAGAATTGCAGCATTGACATGATTAACACTTTGAGGCGTGACGATATAGTAAGGCCTCGGCGTTTCTGAAGAATTGAACCGAAGGTTTCGGATTCTTGATTGAAGAATAGGTGCATACATAGGGGACATGAAGTTGTGAACAACATTTTCGGATACATTGTCGGGTCGAGATCGATACGATAGGCAATTGAGAAAATTGTCGGGTGCTCCGTAAAGCCATGGATCATGTTTAGAAAAAACCAATACAGGTAAGAAAAAGAGTATACAATATTTGAGAAGAAAGGAAATCATTTTCTTGTTTAATTTCTTTAACACAAGGTTTGATACAAATGTTGTCTGTAAAGTAGTGTAATATATATATATATATATATATATATATATATATATATATATATATATATATATATATATGTTCTTGTAGTGAAAACATGTGGGAAAAAATGCAATAAATCTTCATGATCTTGGTATGCATTTGCTTTTTGTTAAAATAAAGCTGGAGATTTCCTCACTAATGAATGAAGATAACTTTCTGCTTTTAATTTTGGTCATAATTAAGCAATAAATATTAAATAAAAAGAGATGTAGTACATGTGTTAAACATTATAATGTTTTGAAAGATTTTACACAAATTAAAAATCTTTAAGATGTCTTGCTTTTGTATCATAATCGATGCAATGAAGGTAAATTTGACAAGTTTTTTTAATGAATTAGGGGTAGCGAGTGGAAAAAAATTAATCGATATCAAATATGTAAGTAAATTCAAGATATCAATATGTTTCTTTTATTGATAAACTTGTCTATCACAATGTTCACGTTTGTAAAAAGCACATGTCTAGCACGTGTTTCATAAATTAAAATTTTGGAAAATGACAATATAATTAAAATTAATGGAGAATTAGGATATTGACCGCGTTTGGAATATTTTTGAGTAACTGCACAGCCCAATATTTTTTATGGAAAATTAGGGATAATGACAGCTTTTGAAATGTTTTTGAGTAAGAAGACAGCCACACATTTTTTATTGGGATAAGGGAAACTTTTGTAATTTTTAAAGCCTATAGGACCCAAAAAAAAGAATGAGCGAGAATGTTTTTTCATCAATTGAAGACGATCTTTTAAAACTTTTGCATAAAGGACAAAACTATTTATTCACTCGATAAATTCACTGCTTTCACTGTTAATTTTTAAATTCACTAATTTTCAAAATTCATCGTCATGATTCACTAAAAAAAAAAATTCACCATTGAAATTCACGATTTCGGGATTCACCGAGGAGATTCACCTCCACTTAAAATTATGAACCTGGGATTTTTTATGTTTTATTCCATTATTTAAAAATATTTTTTACTTATCCCTAATTTTCCAACAAAAAAATTTTTTACTTGTGAATCTTTGTTTTACTTTCGTCCCATATTTTTAAATCCTCATATCTTTTGATCAAGATCTCCAAACGCGATAAAACTTTCACTGAATTTTTTATTTTTTGTTGCTCTTCGATTTGAGACTTGGTTTGATATAATTACATCGTTTTTCGTGAAATTCACTGTCAAAATTAACTTCAGTGAATCCCGAAAATCAGTGAATATCGATAGTGAATTTCGAACAATAGTGAATTTCGATAGCGGATTTTCTGAAATCACGTCGAATATGTTGAATGTAGTCTCAAAAAGAAAAAAAAAAAAAAATTGGTGAAAGAATTTTCAAATTTGGAATTCTATATTGAAAGATATGAGTGTTTAAAAAAGATTGATGAAAGAGAAATTGTGTCGGGTTTTTTTTTTTTTTTTTTTTTTTTGACTAAACAGGCCTGAATATAAAAATAAAATAAAATTAATTTTGTCATTTATGTAAAAATATCAAAAAACTGTTATTCTCCTTAAATGATGAAATGTTTGTGTCATTCTTCCTCATTGTCCTTATTTTTTGTTACAGGTGAAGGACAACTCCCATAAATTTTTATAGCCCGAAAGACACACCAAAAAAAAATAAATTAAAAAACCAATTAAAAAAACATTCCAACGCTCCAATTGCTCCAATTTTTTTTTCTACTTTCATCCCGATTTTCAAACACTCATATCTTTTGATCTAGATCTCAAAACGTGATGAAAATTTTACTGAGTTTTTTATTTTTTGATGCTTTTTGTTTGAGACTTGGTTCGATATAATTACATCGTTTTTCGTGAGATTCACTGTCGAAATTCACTCAGTGAATCCTGAAAATCAGTGAATTTCGAACAATAGTGACTTTCGACATCGGATTTTCTGAAATCACGTCGGAATATGTTGAATGTGTTCTCAAAATAAAGAGCATTAAAAATTAAAAAAAATTGATGAAAGAATTTTCAAATTTGGTGTTCTAAATTGAGAGATATAAATGTTTAAAAATGATGGATGAGAGAGAAAGTGTGTTGGGTTTTTTTAAGGAAAAAAAGGTGCCTGAATATTAAAAAAATAGTTTTGTATTTTATGCAAAAAAAAAAATCGTCATTCTCCTTAATTGATGAAATGTTTCTATCCTTCCCATTCCCCTAAAAAATTATATGACGATCTTTGGTTTAAATACATGGATAAATTCGGTCGCTTTAATCTAGGATGATTGAATCAAGGATGATTTTGGGGTGATTTTAGATCGAGCCTGAGAGTCTCTCTCAGGTTGCTTACATATCTCTGTTATCCTCCGCGAATCAAGCCCACACGTAGTTCACCAGGAAGTGTATTTATAATGACAATCGCACTTAACCCTAATAATAGGTCGGTTTAGGCTATTGTCTTATTTACCCTTAATCGCCCTTACCTCGCCCAAGTTATCCGCGTGGATAATGGGCCAACGTGGGCTGGTGTGTGACTCTGCTCACGACATCGACCGCCCGACTTGGGATGATCGAGTCCGGAACTCTCGCCTCTGCATCGCTTTGCTCGTAAGTCGATGGTCATACCTCGAGTCCATAGTCATGCCTTAGACCGAGGGCCGACATGAGTGCAATAACTCCCAAGTCGATGGTCCGACTTGCATGTCTTGGCACATATTTATACTCAGTGAGCTTATATGGCTTTACCCACTTATGCAACTAACACGGACATTGCTCGGGAGGACCATGTCGTGGACGCCACGCAGTGCAGAAGTGCGAGATTCGGTATCGCCATTATACTTTCTCCGTCCAAACATAAGTCACTCCGCCTCTTTTTGTTTCTCTCAAAATATAAGTAATTATATATCACCAATTAAACATTTATTACTATTTTCTATATCTTACCCTTAGTTTATTAACAATTCAACTATTTTTCAATACTTTATAACCCTTTCATTAATGATAGTCAAATTATATTTTAGTCATTTCTCCTTAAAATTTATGTCATTTAACCACATTCTTAATATGTGTGAAAACACTCAAAATGATTTATATTTTGGGACGGAATGCGTATAATGTTAAGTGTGCTTTTTTTTAATACAAGTTTTTTTTGCTTAAAGCCTCCGGTATCCGGAACCCACTGATCCGATTAATCCGAAGTTCGGCCCGGGTCGTGCCTACAGAGTCTGACTCTTACTCAGGATATTTTTAATACAAGTTTGTTTACTTTATAAAATAAGAATATGTTTTTTTTTTGAAAGGTTATAAAATAAGAATATGTTGAATAATAATAATCATTATAACATGATTGAATGTTATTCCTTAAAGGGAAACTTGAAAAAATATGCCTGAAAAGTTAAAAATTTGAAAAATATGCTCCAAAAGTAAACATTTGAAAACTATGCCTGTGTCCGATGCATGTGCGATGCACGAGGTATGCATTAACACTGCGCGACGTATGAGTGATGCACGAGGCACGCATGCGTCGAGACATATTTTGTCAAATTTTTAACTTTTCAGGCATAGTTTCTCAAGTTTCCCTACCTTAAATTGTAAGTTCCATAAATCTGACACGCTCTCTTAATCATAAATTCATATCTTAATAAGGGGATTGTATTTATTACTCCATCCGTCCCAAAATATAAATTATTTTGGGTGTTTTCATAAATATTAAAAAATAATTGAATGTCATAAATTTAAAAGAAAAATATCTAAAATCATTATTTCAATCACTTTATCTTTAAAAAAAAACCCAAAGAAACTTCAACCCAAAACAAACACAACCTTATATATTAGGGAACGGAGAGAGTATATCTTTGGATATTCTCTAAGTCCATCATAACCAAATAACATCCTCACGCGGGTTTGTCTAAGTATTTAATTATTATATTTTTAGATATTCTCCGAGTTCATCATAATCTATATAACATCCTCAAAAGAGTATGTGTCCAACAAGTCATGTTTCCCAATAAAAAAATAAAATTAAAAAAAAGGGTCATGTAAGTGGTAGGTACATATAGTTTCACACTTTCATTCTATAAGTAGCAAACAATTTCGCTAAGATATGTTTCATATATATTTACTCACCATAAAAATGAAGAATGATTAATTTTGTCACATTATTACTAACAAGTATCGGTGAGATTGACAAAATCTTTATTTCAAAATCGATAATAATGAAATTAAGAAAAAAAAAATGGTAAAAACATATGGGACTATCTTTTCACACCAATGTTGTTTTACACTTACCAAGAGCCGAGAGTGGACTTCGTTTGGATATCCACGAATGACCGTAAATGAGTCCGAAAAATATATATTATTCTGGCCAATTTATGGTAAATTCACACAACAACCATTCTGACCCAATTTGAGTCAGAATACGATCATTATAATGATTTTAATCTAGTCGAATTTTGAATGTTTTTCATACTTTCAATACCGGTCGAAAGACATTCGACTAAAATTGAGTGAAAAAACTTTTAATATTCTCATCCTAAAATTCAATCGAAATCAATAGTGGTCTTTCTTATATTGTTGTTATCCTGACCCAATTCTAGTCTGAATGTGTAGAGTATTCCGGACTCAATATTGGTCAGAATGATGCTCTGACTATATATGAGTTTGAAAAACTTCAAACATTCTACCTAAAAGATGGTCAGAATCAATCAGTGTGGACTCTCAACGCGTATATTTTGACCATATTTCAGTATGGATAATGTGTCATATTCTGACCAAACTTTGGTTAGAATGAACGCGTGTAAAATAAAAAAAGTAAGGACGAAATTGAAAATAAATTTCTGTGTGATAAGATAAAAATTGGTGTGAAAAGATATTTCCAAACATAAATGCATAAATACTTGGTTTAATTTGATTCCAAAAAAATGATAAACCATTGTTGACGTTATCAATTATATGTTACATAGATAATTATATATTATATTTTTACGATTATTAGTTATGTTACATAGATAATTATATATTATATTTTCACAATTATTAGTTATGTTACTTGGATACGACTTATATCTGATATAATAAGGATCAATAAGTATATATGGTCAAATATTGGTCTATAAATCTAAGATTAATTTAATTAACATAGGTATACTTCCAAATTAGGTCGTTATCTTTGTCTTCCAAATTACAAATATGACAGATATATAATGAATTGAATCATGTATACTTCCAATATAAACTCCAAAATAATTAATCTTTGTCATGCATAAATTGTTGTCAACTATAAGTCTTCCAATATGGTACTCATATATTAATTGAAAGCTCCATTTTTTTTCTAATTGCTTAAGTAAAAGTTGTGTTAGGAGTTTCCGGTTATTTTAGGTGGCGGATCCAGAAATTTTGTTCGGCAAGTCATCCGAAATTTTTTTCCATAAGTTTGAAATATTTTTCTATGAGTCTGATATAATAGTAAATATTTAACAGAGTTAAATAATTTTTTGTCTATTTAATACTTTTATTGACTTGAATGCATACAATATTTTTAAGACCTGTTCAAATCAAATCAATATAAAACAAGGGAATGAGGAGAGTATTCTAAATATTTTCAATTGAGTAGAAGGCGACGTCTTTTGAAACTTTTGTTAAAGTTATCATCCACTAATCCGCCTTGTCGCTTTGTCTATTTAATACTAATTTATTGACTTGAGATGCATACAATACAATAACATGTCAGCTAAGACCTGTTCAAATCAAATCAGATAACAAAAACAAAAAAATCTGAAACTTAAAAATATTCCAGATTGTGTCATCCCTAATTTACAAAACAAAACAAAACAAAACACAAAACAAAACAAAACAAAAAAGTAGGATAAAAGAGAGAGCCGGATGAGCGTTTAAAAGATGCGTCTAGGTTACATTTTACAAGCCCAGCCGAATGTGCCTTTCAACGAGCCGTAGCTGTTTTGTCACATTTTGTGACATGTGCATAACGAGCCGTGTAGCAATCAAAGATCAGAGATTCGGCTTCAATTTCAAGGAGGTGACTTCTTGCCTTTAAAATGCAAACACATCTCGGCTTCCAGATAAACCAGAAGAGATATAAGATCCTACGGCAAAAAATGTTCATACCTTGTGAAGAATTTAGAACAATATTGCAATTTTCGGATGTCAGACAAGGTGGTGATTCGTTAAGGCGACAAGCGGGTCAAGTCCCATATCGTGTATTGGGTGGAAGTCACCCGCCAACTTTAATTATAAAATCAGCCTTCAGCCTTTTGTATTAGTTGCATCAATGAATGTATCATTTAAGATAAACCATATTATCTATTAGTCAATGTTTGGGTTAATGTTAATCGAGTTTCAAATGCGTAATTTTTTTGCCCCACATTATAGTGATATGTTCCCTTTTGCCCATGAATGTATGTCACGTTGATCAAAACACGTAATTTTGGTACCCTTGTCTCGGTTTTATTTTCCCTACCGTTATGATTTGTTTCTTACGTAGGAATGAAATGAAATTTCAGTCTAAAAAATGAAAAATAGTCCATTTTCATTACCTCCAAAAATGGATGGAATGAGATGGAATAAAAGAAAATTCGACAAAAAACGTGGATGGTGGGTAAAAATGAGTTGGGGTAAAATGGGTGGGTTAGTGTTACGGTGAGGTTGGGTAGGGTAGGATGAGTGGTGGGGTAAGGTGGGTAGGTGAGGTAGGGTAGGGATAAATATGGCAAGGTATGTGGTAGGGTGGGTGGGTAGCGTGAGGTAAGGTCGAGTTACATGGGTAAGGTAGGTTGTGGGGTAAGTTGGGTGGTGAGAAAAAGTGAGTGATGAGTTAATGTTGGGTATGGTAGAGCGAATGAAGTAAGGTTCGGTATAGTGGTAAGGTAGGATATGGTAGGATGAGGTGGTGAGTAGGGTGTGTTAGGTAGGTGGGTGGTGGGATAGTTAGGGTGATGGAGAGGTAGGATGTGATGGGGTGATGGGTAGGGTGATGGTTGGTAGGAAAAGGTGAGGTAAGGGTATGGTACAATGGTATGATATGGATGGGTAAGGTCAAGATGTGCATGGTAAGGTAGGTATGGTAGGGTGGGTGGTGAAAAAAAAGTGAGGTAAGGTAGAGAGGGTGGTGGAGTAAGGTTGGTTATGATGGTAAGTTAAGTTGGGGTAGGGTAGCATGGCCTAGGGTGGTAGGTAATGTGAGGTAGGATTGGGTATATGGATGGTGGATTTGGTAGGGTAGGCTACTGTGGATGGAGAGCTGTGTGTGGTGGGGTGATTGGTAGAGTGGACAGTAAGTAAGGAAATGTGGGGTAGTGTTGGTGGGCGGGGAGAGGTGTGGTGGGGTAAGGTAAGGTGGGTGGTAAGACAGGGCTATCATCTACTTTATCTCATGCACCATATCATACTCCATAAAATCTGGCGTCTTCCCATTCGGCATATAGTGGCTCATTTTCTATGGAAATTAAGCTATGCATGATGTTCTCCTAACCTCAGTGAATCTGCACGAAATATTGGTACTAAGTTATGCTTTGTTTGTGGTTTAGAGCTAAAAACCTTGCAACATGCTCTGTTCGGCTGCAACATTGCCTCGTCGGTTTAGAAAGATGAAGATAATTTTGCCAAGTGGATGCATCTTGGTTTATCATGTTGGAACAATCGAAAATACTGAAAGAATTTGTCTCCGTTATTAAATCTCGAACAGAAAAATATCTCTTGACAATCGTTCTTCTGAATTCTTCTCATTCCCAAACAAGACACATCGAAGTCCTAAGAATAGGCAATGAGAGTTTAGTTTATGTGGTTATACATCAAAATAAAAGGCTTAAGGCCCATTATGCAATAAAGCCAAGTCGGCTTTTTCTTCCAACACAAACGATGTGGAACAAGGTGATTGGAATAAGAGAGACTATTTCAAAGCCTTTGTGCAAGGTCACGTTTTTGTTTTGAGCTGTTTTGTTTTGTATATGTTTGACTTTGGATACTCTCTTTTTGTTTTCCAGCGTTAGAGCAATAAAAAATAGTGAGTTTTAATGACACCATGTAAATACTTTTGCATCGTATTTATATATAAATTTTTACATGTATATATGGTGTCGGAAGTGTTTATGTGGTGCCAATAGAACTCTCTTAAAAAAAAATTACCCGGCTAAATATGAGGCTTTTATCAATAATATGTCATATATCATGATTAATATATAAAAATGTGTTGTAATCTTTTCTTATGGCTTTTTTTTTTTTTTTTTTTTTTTAATGTAAGTAGCATTACTCTAAATTTAATCAAACAAATTAAGCTGCACTTTTCATTATCTTCCCTCTCTACTTGTTTCCTTAATTAGTTAATCCTTATAGGTAAGGAATTTCATTTTAAGAAATACAATTGTTATAGGAAGATTATATCCTGTAGCATTCAATCATTTTTATTTATATTTATTATTCTCTTTCATATCGTAGGGGTGTATAAGGTTGAATAAAGAAAAACAGAATACTTGTTTTTATTGAAAAAAGTAAATGTAGAATTACAACTCATGTGTATATTAAAAAGTATAGTCGAAACGATATCTTTAATAAATCCAAATTTCCAAACATCAATTTATTATCTACAGTATATAAAATCGTATCTAGACTTATAGATATTGTGCTATAATATGTAAGACACTGAAAACGAAAGAATGTACATAATGCAAGTCATTTGATCAGTGCAGCGTTTATATATCTTAAAAACTCTCTTTTATATAAGTTGATTCCCTCCTCTCCCTCTCCCAACCTTAACTTGAAGCCATTATACAAAGTAATGATGATTCACTCTGTCTGCTTCACTATCTTATTGATCTTTGCTCTATTTCAATCTCCATTCGTTGATGACGTGCCACGGTTTTTCGTCAGAGGTTAGTCAGGCAATCTATATTTATTTATTTATTTATTTATTTTGATAATTATCTATTGTAACAGGGGAGAAACTAGCTGAGAAAGGTGGATCGGTTCAACTAAAGCTAATGGCTGAAAAGGCTAAATACTTGAAGAATGACATATGGTCAGCAAAGAAAGCAAGGAAAATGTTTGATTATTTTCCATGCAAACCTGGTATCTGCACATTTGGTGATGAGCCAGCTTACTGCCCTGATAAAGAATGTGTTTGCTATCTTGCCATACCGGTACCGGGGTGCGTGGATCCTGCAGAATACGGCCTTGATGTTGATGTTGAACCTGAAACAGACCCAGACGACTATTTCCCGTGTAGACCTGGCAGCTGCAATCACAGAGACGGATACTACTGCCCTGATGACGAATGTGTTTGCCATCCTAGCATGAGGGAGTGCGTCGATCCTGAAAAGTACGGTCTAAATCTGTGATGGACAGATTTTTTTATGTTAAGAAGGTTTGGTTGTACCAAATGGATGAATGCATCATCGCTTAATTGTATAACACAAACTTGAATCTGAGACATGTTTGTCTAGCCATTTCTATTAGAAGGAAAAGAAAGCAACTCATATCACAAGACTATGTCATAAACCTCTTGAGAGACTGTGTCAGCTTCTTTTAACTTTTTATATATCAATAAATTTGGAAGTCATATATATATATACGTTTTAATTGACACTTGTTATATAGTATCGATGTCTTTTAACAGATTTGTTATTACACAAACTCAAACATCAATTTTCATTATTTTGTGGAATCTTCCTTCAAAGTGAAATGTGCACCAGAATGTATTTTGTGCATTATAAGGAGCAAAAAGTTTAGAGATAATTTGCAGCATATGATTTTCAATGGATCTGAATGGTTTCAAACACTACTTTGCAGATTTAACTTGTTTTACAGACACTTATGCAAGTGCTCTCGACTCTATACCCTTGAATTGTAACAGTAATACATTTTGAAGAAAGGCGTAGCCAAATCCGATATGTATTAAAGATTTACTCAGCCACAAAACTGGAATAATCACAACAATACATTATCAGACAAGTAATTTCTAGAAATTTCACTACTAGCTAACTAAACTATATCACTAATGTTTATGGACTTAATCACTTCTTCGCCATACATATCCAACAAAGGAAAGAATATTACTATCAACAGCCATTAAGTATTCAGTAAAGAAAACGACGAAAACGAAAAAAAAATAAAAATAAAAAAAAAAAAATAAAAAAAAAATTCTTCCATGGCCTCAGAAAATTGTCAGTTGTGCAACAACACTAAGTCAGTTTCCAATCATTTACCAGACGGTTTCATTCTTTGTGAAGGCTGTTTCTTAACCTTATCCATCTGCACTTCCATCCCCTTGTCTGACAGCCGACGGCTCCGTTTCAAACGTGTTCCTCCTGTGTCCTCTGCTGCAGAGTTATCCATTCCTGCATGTTAGAGTCAAAACCTTTAAAAATGGTACATCATAAAACACAATCAGAAATCAACATATTCATCCCTATAAAAATGTCGGGTAGATGACATGGCAATTGTTAGTGCCATCACATCAAACTTACTGCAGCACCAAACTTTAACTTATTGTGGCACCACACAATCTAGTGTTTCAAAGTTGAAGCTAAACCATACAAACAACTGTCAAATGGTCGATTGTAATACTTTAGACCGTAGAATCGACTTTTGAAAGGTCGAATACTTGTGGTCTCATAGTAAGTTTTGTGTGGTGTAAATAAAGGCTCCTGGAAACATTTGAAGATTTCTACAAATAAAATTGTACAATTTTGCTTTAATACAATGGTAACATCAAATATGCTTAATGAATTTCCACCAAAGAATATCTCACTCAAAACAGCTACAAGCATGCCATGCTGTGGAATAACTAACTAGCACTACTTATATGCCTTCTCATTTCATTCGTATATTATGTATTATATTATTCTCCAAATGAATGTCCGTACTCAATTGTGGACAAGAGACTTACATCAAATCGAGAAGATGGAGGTGAAGGGCTTGCTTGAAAACAAGAATAAATGCAGTGAATAAACGAAATTTACTAATAAGAACATTCGATATTTCAATTCCACCTACTGACCTACTTAAGAGGTTCTAAGAGCATGAATGATGAGTATTTCTATCATCGACACAATTTCTTCATTTAAAAATGAAACAAAAGAATCAAACATGACTAGCATTTCCTCAGTTGTTTTTTTAGAGTTATCTCCTCGGCTTTTCAAATTCAAAAAATCAGTTGCTTCGCCGTTCATGCAAATCTTGATCAAAAAAATCAACATCCAATTCCAATTTATATCAATTAACACCTTTTTGTGACTAATGAGATAAATTGCATCTTAATATTTCAAGCAATAGACTTTTTTCCCATCTGCACTGCAGTCACATGAAGTCTAGTCAACCAACAACCTTTTGGCAAATGCAAATGACTTGTAAAATAAACAACAGATTATTCTTTATGAAAGATTAATTAATGGGATTTTTAGGAACAAAATGGAAAATGGACATTCAGTTTGGATTTCTTTTGTTCAAAAGAAATACTAGATTGTCTGAGTATAAGCATTGTCTTTCAGGAAGGAAAAAAAGAACGTTTATCACTCAGTGGCATGGCAAAAAAGAAATTTTGGTGGGCTATTTGTCACAGTCATTATTTTCACCTTCCTTGTGAAGAATTATACAACAGTGTTTTGTGTAAACCTTATTTCATACCCCTTTAGCATATCAATCTCATTCTCTGTGCCTGTTTTGTTTAAGAGCATATATCGATCTTGAATTTTTTAAGACAGTAAGGACCAGAGTTTAAATTTGTTTATCTACAAGCTAAGCTTGTTTCTAAAAATACTCTAAACGGACATATGGCATAAATCTTTCAACAGTCACGACAAATGATTTTCCATAACTTAGTTACTAACACATTAATTGTGAGCAAAAGATGAGAGAAAAGCAATCAGCCACATAATCTAGCTCTATAGTAAGCTGGCTTTTTCCCCAGAAGTTTAAAATTGGTTTTTTTTAGTGGATTTTAAAATTTGTCTTGTACAGTTAAAAATCATTCTCCCTTCCTATAGGCCATAAAGTATAATCTAAACAAAAGTCCAGAACCTAGGGTGGTGCTAGAAATAGAGGATACAATAAGCTACACAATTTTCAACTCCGTTTATGCCAAGGATTCAGTAAACATAATTGTAAAAGACATGGTATACACAAGAGGTCATCTGTAATTCTACTCTCTTTTTTCCATTATGGCTGAGCCTAGCACACTAAATATGATATGTTGGGAGCTTCCTAAAACCCATGTGACCAAAGGATCTAGAAATTCAGCTACTGTATCAATGTTTTCCTATAACTCAATTCATGTGATTCCCTTTTTCAGGCATACGCCTCTAGGAACCATATAACAAGGTAAAAAGACAAAGTTCTGAGGAAATCACAAACCTATATGCTCCTTTCAAATAATAACTTAACATTCATTTTATTCATTTTAAAGTATTCTCAACTTATTTATTAATACATCAACCCAACAAAGTACCAGATCAGCAGAAGAAAATTCTATGAATATTCGCTACTTAAAAGCACACTGGCCAGGAGGTAAAGAAATAGGCAAGCAAGCTACCTTCAACTGGACTTGATGAATCATGCACAGCCTGCCCGTTCTGTCTGGCCTCTTCAGAAAAAGGAGATCCTGACTGATTACTGTCTGTTAGCTTTGACGTGCTACCCACGCACTTGTCCTGCTCTTCGGGAGCATCAGGAATTGGGTCAACAGGCAAGAAGCATATTTCCTTTTGTGACATATCTGAATCACTGAACGTTGAATCCTTCTCTATGGTCATGATATCGACTTCATCATCTTCATTCACACCTGATTCTTTTACCTGAGAGAAAATAACACACGCTGAGAGCATAATCCTAACTGCCTGCTAGTTCTACCCTGCAAAGAAACTCCCATCTTACCTTTTCTGTTTCGGGATTTATATCAAATTCGTCTTCCCTTTCTACATACTCTTCGTTTTCCTCAAGCTCTTTGAAATCTGGAGCAAATGCACTCCAGTTCTCCGTATAATCTTTAGCCCATATGTAAACCAATCCAATAATCGAAACAGAAATGACAATCGGGTGGACAGGATGCCATGCTAAATCTATCAATGCTTCCTTTGGACCCTCAAGGATCTTAACAAGATGTCCGGCCCTGTCCCATATGTAAATCTTGTGTTCTCCTTTGCTAGCAGAACCGCCAACAACCCATTCGCCATCTCCACTAAAACAGGGTGCCTTCCATTGCACTCTCGTGATAGAATCCTGGAACTCTCTAAAAAGGGACAAAGACCTGGATCCAATTTTTTTCAATTTTTCAACATCATCCACATTATTTGAGCTATTAGAGAACTCATCAAGGGTTTTAAGCCCATTTTTCAAGGGAAGAAGGTTCTCATAGATCCTAATAGTGCGATCACTCGAATTTGTAAGAAGATACTGTCCATTTCGGCTGAAAACAATGTTCTTTATCACAGAAGCTGCAGGTGTGGATACTATACCCCGGATTTTCATGGTCATGTGATCTATGAGTAGTATTTCTCCTTTGGAATTCCCAACATAAACCAGATCCCCATACTTGTTAAAGCAAGCTGTAGTTGGACTAAGAAGATCAGACCCGTCAGAAGATTTGTTTCGTGATTGAGGGCCATGTCCATTATTATCATTTGACACAGATACAGGAAGCACAGTTGTGATACCCGTACTGAGGTCAACAATTATTGGAGCAGATGAAAGGGGGCATACCAAGCAAATGGTCGTAGTAGAGGAACGTGGAAGCAGACGAGCTTGCAGTGGAGTTTGTTGAAGCGTTTTATGTGCAATCTTGTCTCCTTTGACGACGTCCCAGACTGTCAAAGATTTATCAGCAGCTGCCACAAGTATAAGGTGACCATATTTGGACCAGCAAACACTAGTAATGGCAGCAACAGAGCCGTCATCTTTGAGTATTTTGGAAATGCCTCTGGTTTCAAAATCCCAAATAACACAGCTTCCATCTGAACATCCAGCTGCCAAAGAAAATCAATGCCCCCGCCACCCAAAAAAAAAAAAGTGAGCAGCTAGCAAGAATTGCTGAGATACAGAGCCCAAAAGCAAATACAACAAAAAAAAAAAAGTTCACACAAACAAAACACCGAGCACCTGGCAACAATTGCTGAAACACAAACACCCAAAATTTAAAATTTTAAATGAAATAATAAGTACTTCAGAAAAATACCGGCAAGAAGGGTGCCGCGACGATTGAAAGCAACACACTTGGTCTGACCGTGATCCAAATACTCTTCCACTACTTCTGGAAAATCCCCCTGCAATGGGTCTTCAAAGAACCCCAACCCAAAAAATCAAAAATCAAAAATCAAAATAAGCATAGTATTACATCTCGGCCAAAAAAAAAAAAAAAGGTAAATACCAATAATTGAAGCATTCATGATTATGGGGCAGAATCCTTGCGACCCAATAAGCGATGACCCGACTCTGAATACGGAAAAAGAAAAACAAAAATTGAATCTTTTAAGGAAGTAGAGGTGGAATTGAGCCAATGCAAGTTGACAACGCTACGAAACTACTCCTCGTGAAAGAAATAAACGGTTGAAAGGAAGTGGGTGCGTGAAATTCTTCAGGAATCTGTTAAGAGCAACAGCAATTCTTTCTTGGAATACTACCATTCTGCAATAAGATGAAGCTCATGTTTCTGAGTTCTTCAGACTTGCGTCATAAATTTTGGATAAAAGCCTGATTAAACCAAATTAGAGACGGGCGGTTTTTGAGACATTACTAAATTAATATGGTTTTGGAGTTTATAATTTAATCGAGTCGATTGTTATAAATGTTTTAACCTAACTCGACAATAAATTTGTGGTTCAAAACTTAACTTAAACGCGATTTGTTTAAATAAACACTTTCCCCTTAAAAAAAAAATTTAATGTTGAAGGAAAATCTTATTATATGCGCCCATTCAAAGCGAACGACGATTATCTTTCTAATTATTATGTAACAGTCCAATCAAGATTTATTCGCCATCATGTAATTTGTGTTCGCATTATGTAATGGCCGATATAAAGGATTATCTAATGGAATGAGATCTGATTTTAAAACTTTTACTTTTACACGTTATCATGACGTATTCGAGAAAAAAAAAAAACCTAATTGAGCCGCCGCCGCCCGCAGCCTCTTGCCCGCCGCCACCAGCCAGCGCGCGAACAGCTTTTTATCCATCAACTACGATATCCCTTTGGTGAAACAGATCTATCGATTCTCCAAATGAGCGGTATGCACAAAAAAGCTCTACCGATCCCCATTGTTTGTTTTTTTTAGATAATTCTTTCACTGTAAGTTTGTAGCTTTTCAATTGAGTACTTTTGCCGAGAAGCAATTGGCTATTTTCTTCATCTTTGTTTAATTGATAGATCCAGCGGCAACAGTGTAGGGAATGGATATTAGAACACTTTTATCTGTTTAGGTTTTTTGGTTTATAATAATGGATAATAGGTGATTAAAGGTGAACGGCGGCGGCACCAAGCCTGGGTTCAGAAAGCCGGGCGTAATTATTATTTTTTTTTTTTTGGACATTAAAATAAAAAATAAATAAATAAATAAAAAAGAAAGGAAGAAACGGTTTCAGTAATTTGCAGTATGCTTATTAAGTATTAGTGCTATATTTAATCGAGCATTTTGTACCGTAGAGATAAAAAGTCACTAAGAAAAACGATTCACTTCACAATAAGCAATCGATAAATTGAATTTGATATGTATATGCATGTTGCCATGAAAAATGTTATGTCTTATGTTTGCCCGAAATTTCAAATTGAGCATAATAATTATATGTTGATTGCCTTATAAATAAGATTATATGTAAATCACATATGATAAAGAAATTTACATGCGGCGTTATATCTAAGTCTAAAAACAATCAATGTGATAAAGTATCTTCACAAAGCGTCGAAAAAAATGATGACCGCTATGTGTACCATGGCGTCGTGATCCAATTCACACTCTTGAAATTAATTATTGTGGATGTCTTATGATTACATAATTAATATCTTTCTTCACTCTTGTTTATGTAGATGGTGATACAACTCGACCAATTTGAAATCTTGGACTCGGAAGGAATTGAGTACCACCGCCGGTTTTCGGATGTGGAAATGGCCTTTGTTGCAAAGGACTACACTCACTATCAAAACACCCACCGACCACAGGACGACCCATCTAAAAGTAAAAAGCAAATGCCCTAATGTTCTTGAGGCGACATATTGACTCTAGCTTACGCCAGAGAGTACTTGATTGAAAACACCCAAAGAAGCGTAGGATGCCACAGAGGGGCGTTTTGGGAACATTCATGACATTTACTCCCGAGGCGACAAAGAAAAATATGCGCTTTCGGTGGAATGAAATCCGCTTGCTTGACTACAAAGGGGTAGACCAATTCAACAAGGACATGTTGCGTCTTAGAGCACGTCAAATTCACGTGAAAGGAACTCACGAAAGATGATATGATCGAAGACTCTTTCCACTTTTCCTACTTCAAAGACTTATACTAGCAAACCGGGTATAAGGTGATGGACACGAAAAAATATTACGACCTTTCACAAATTGATCAACATCTTTGCCAGTGGTGGCGGCATGATCAAGTTCTCATGAATAATAATGCCGCACCTTCTTTGGGACAAAGAAAATTCTGAGGCTAACTATGGCAAGATGAAAGGTGGAAAGAACCCCAAAGAAAAGGGAGTTGGACGTCTTTGAGCCTTACCCGTGGAAACAATGCACATTTGTGGAAAGGGACTGGGGCCGTAGTATGGGCCGTGGAGGTCCCCAATGTATGTATGCGCAGAAATGGTGGTGATATTCTAAGTATTGAATTTTATTACATTTTATTTACCATGGTGGTCCTAAGGCTAAGGTGCAAAAGGCACCTAAGAACCCATCAAGAAAAAAGGGAGAGAGTTGGGCCCAGAACCTTACCATTCTATATAGGTGTGGAAGCTTCTTGGGCATTGGTATAATACGCTAAGCAAGTAACAAAGTAGCGACCAATGGTATGAGAATCTGAGAACAAGAGGCCCACACGGAAGATGGAGGCTGCAATAAGATGAAGCTCATGTTTCTGAGTTCTTCAGATTTTCGTTGGCTATTAATAAATTTGGGATTTTGAGTATATATACATAGTCTACTACTGTAAAGCAATACATCTTACAATAAACATATATATCGGAAACTCACTATCTCCATGAAAATCTAAAGGCCGAATATTTGTATATTAACACCTTAAGCAAGCAACAAAAGACAATTATGAGTCAATCAATGGTCTTAAAGTTCATTTGAATAATGGTTTGTTGAATTGGATTTTTCCAGATGTTGTGAGACTTGCGTCACTTACTTATATCTCATTGAAAAACTCAAAAGAATATGAGTTATGTCTTACGACTTTTTAATCTCATCTAATTTAAATGTAGGAATGAATCGAGGAGAAATAGAGTGCTTAGGCGATAGTGGAACCACACACTATCTTAAGGAATAGACAATTATTTGTCGAAATTTTGGATATTCACTTTGATGTACAACGATTTATCATAAATTTGTATATTACCACAAATGCCTGATTAAACCAAATTAGAGACGGGCGGTTTTAGAAGTCCCCAAAGGGCACAATGAGACATTACTAAATTAATATGGTTTTGGAGTTTATAATTTAATCGAGTCGATTAATAGGTACTCTTAATGAAATAAGAGAAACGCGAGCTTATAAATGTTTTAACCTTGTTAGCTAGATTCGACTCCATGCGCCAACGCAGCGATCATTGGAATGGTATTAAAAACATATTTCGAACTCGACAATAAATTTGTGGTTCAAAACTTAACTTAAACGCTCACGATTTGTTTAAATAAACACTTCCATTAAAAAAAAATTTAACACGTTTTATAAAAGATTTTTCACGAGCAGCCTATCAAAAAAACACAAAATAACCCGGCAACAACAAGCTCTCCTCAAGATTCAAGTGAATCAAGTAAAACAACAACAACAAAGCAACAAATCTTAACACATCATATTTCTTTTTTAAAGATTAGTTAACTCTTTTCATTTTTCAATGATCTATTCTGACATTGAAAAAAAAAAAAAAAATACTATTATTTTTATCTTTCGCTATTATGTAACGGTCAATCAGATTTATTGCCATCAATGTAATTTGTGTTCACATTGTAACCGTGACCCTATATAAAGGGATTATCTAATGGAATGAGATACAGTTTTTCCCACTTTTACTTTTACATTTAACACGTTTTATAAAAGTTTTTTCACGCCTATCAAAAAAAAAAAAAAAAAAAACAACAACAACAACAACAACAACAACTCTTAACCCATTTCCTCCTTTTCGTTTTAAAAAAAAAAAAAAAAAAAAAAAAAACAACAACAACAACAAACAACTTTCTGACATAACATAATGATGATCAGTTAACTCAGTCAGCAAGTATCGGTTTTGTTTTTTGATCAATGGTTCTTAAAATAACGTATAGGTGTGAAAAGACTCTTAACATATAACCTTTTTATCGGTATCACACTTATTACTGTCGGTACTTTTTTCTTGATTTTTTTTTACTTGTGCCAAAATATATGTATTCTTTTTTTTTTATTTCTGGCATCACACTATGAACGTCAATACCACCAACGTCCTTTTTTAAACAAAAAACGTCAGTGGATCACACGTTACTCGCTAGTGGCACTTTCATAACTATATGACGTTAGGGGCACTGACTTTAGTTTTCAAAAGTAACGTTAGTGTCACTGACGTTATCTTCATGAAAAATAATCATGATGCCCGGAATAAATTTTTCGGACCTTGAAGTAAAAGGGTACCGATAATAGAAACCCCTCAAAAATTTCCTTTATCGTATTGAGGGGATACATAATTCATAAGATGATTTGGCCGATTTTATACGCAAAACACGAACAACAACATAATTTGATTGTAGAAGAAGGAAATTTCAACACAGTGGAATTCGATTGTAAAATAAAGGGATTTTAACAAATAGTGGAATTCCATTTTTTTCTCGTCTTGATAAATATTATCAAAAACTGTATACAACGTGTATCATACAACGGGGGCAAAAATGCCTATCAAACAAAATCTAAACAACAGTCTCATCAAGAGAAACAATAGATTTAGTGCGAGCTAAAATGCTAGAAATCAAAAGACTAGTTCTGGGTGTATCGTCCTTATTTCCATAAAGATTTTTATTCCTCAAAACCAAGCACTTGCAATGGTTTCCCGAAATATGTATTTCCGCTTCATGGCCAAGGAATCGTTGTAAAGCTCCTGCGAAAGATTGAAATCAATCCAAGCATCTATCCTATTGAAGTCGAAAAAACGATCATGTCTACTTGCTGGAATGGGCACCTTCCAAACCCTATTAATCCATCCAATCTCTGATCGCATGAAGATTCGTCTCAACGGTCGCATCACATATAGGACAAGAGGGACACGCCTCCAGAATACGGGAAGCAATCTACCCATTCGTTTTAAGCCTATTTCTTCGTGCCTCCCAAATAATAACATGAAACCTCTCCAGACCCTTTAAGCTCCAAATACGCAGCCAAAAACGGGAATTTAAACTACCTCCTGCAGCTTGCATCACGTCGTAACTTAACTGTACTGAAAATTTTCCATTCGGATTGTGCTTCCAAGCCTAGGGGAATTCCATTTTAGAAAAATGAAATTTACAGATATAAGTCGGCTATACAATGGAATTCGACTGTAGAAAAAGATGATTTCAACAAACAGTGGAATTCAATTGTAGAAACAAGATCTCAACAAACAGTGAAATTCAATTATAGAAGAAGGAGACTTACACATAAGTTGTCTATCATTAATAACGGAAAACCAGATCCCGTAAATCCAGGGCAGGCTCTACGGCTGGGAGAGTCGGGCGACCGCCAAGGGCCCACGGTATATGGGGGCCAAAAATTACATGTTTTACATTAGCGTAACGTTTATATGAAAGGACCCAAACAATTATATCTTAAGAATAATGTATGTTAAGATTGGGGAACTTCCCTCCGACTCAATTTTTTTAGCAAAAGAAGGTTTAAAATTGGTAGGATGTGTAGATTGGGGAACTTCCCCTCCATCTCATGTCTCTACTCTATATTTTGCGGATGTTGAATAAATGTCTTTAACTTTCAGAAAAGGAAAATAAAATAATGTACGTTTAGTTTAGTGGAAAAATGGTGACATTTGTTCCTATTGGCACAAGTTTGAGTCTTTCCCATGACAATTTATGATTTTTTTTTACTTTTATGTTATAATGTTCTATGAATTTATCATTAAACCTAGTGGCGGATCCAGAGCCAAAATCCAGTGGGGTCACCCGTTACAAAAATGTAGTAATCCTAAATTAAAAAAATCAGGTTGGGCGGGTAATTAGATCAAAATTTCCAGGTTGGGCGGGGTAATCAGGTCTTTCCGGTCGGAACCGGGTTGGACGGGTAATTAGGTCAAAAATTGTTTTTTTCATCAAAACGACGTCGTTTCGCAATTTTAATTTTAATTTTTGAAATTTGAGTGGGGTCACGTGATCCCCCCCTCTTACACATGGATCTGCCCTTGATTACACTATTTTGTAAAATAACGTTCCTAATGAAAAACATTCTATCAAGGACATCCTCTTTCCAGCCTTTTCTTTTCTTATATGATGTGCTTAAAAAAACTTTCTAGTACAATTTAACCTACCATCTCTCTTCCCTCCCCTTTTTGCTCCCACCGCCCGCTACACACACGGCAAAGTGCCTCCGTTCATGTACTTTTTTTTTACATCAAACTTTCTTTCAATAAACATGGTTAAGAAGTATATGCAAGATAACAACGGCTTAAAAAAGAACCACAAAGCAGTAACAAAAAACAACAGACATTATGCTACTTAAAAAAAAAGGCATTTATTTTAATATTTCTCCGGGTTCACTAAATGTCAGAACCAACCATACATAAATCACGATTTGATGATGCACGAGTTACATGTGCCTAAGGATAAAAAAAATCAGAGGAATAGTATTTTATCCTTATGACCATAAGCTATAATTCACTGGACTAAATGCTTATTTTCATTTCTAGTTTGTCTAGGGTGGTTAGGTTAAAGGACATGATATAAGTCGGAAAAACAGCAATAAAAACGCGTGAAAACACATGTTTGTCAACAGAAATGGTTTTGTTTAGAGTTTGAAGCATTATTTGAAATGTCTGAGCCACAAACTAGAAATAAGCTTGTGTTTGGAACAAAATTCAATTGCTTTTAAAGGACATGATATTCCAAAAACAGCAATAAAAACGCGTTAGTCAATTTGTTTAGAGTTTGTTTTTGAAATCAAAACTCTAATTTAACAAAATTCGTTGCATGTTTTTCAATGTTGTTTGGAACAAACAATTTAGCATGTTTTTTTATGTACAAACAAACAATTCATGAGGAATACAATACAATACAACACACATACATAGACCCGTTGTTAAAAACAACTGCATTCACCAACTCATAAACCAATCTTCAAATGCTGTTTCCTAACCTTAAAAGAGCCAACCTTCTGCTCCAAAAGATAAACTTCTTGCTACGCGTGTTGCTAAACAGTGCCCCGTCAGTCCTTTCAGCCTTGTAACTTAAAGCTGTACGCTTTTTAAAAGCATTCTCATAGAAATATGCTCGTTTCTTCTGACATGGGAGAAATATGTTTTTTTCGATATTACTTTTCCAATGTCAGAAAACAAAACAAGCATGTTTTTCAAAGAACGCTTATAAAAACGTACAGTTCCTTTCACCCCTGTAGGGATTGCATCAGCCATACTTTATTTTTTGAGAGATTTTATGGTGCAACGGTTGTAGGAAGGTTATACCAAGTGGCATATATTAGAGCCTCTCATTTTTACTCTCTTTCACATAATACACTTTTATCGTGTGTGAGAGGTTAGAAATGAGTGGTTGTAATGTATGCCACTTGATACAACCTTCCTACAACGGTTGTATTTTAAAATTTCACTTATTTTTTTATGAAGATCTATCCAGGAAAAGGATCATCGTCCTCGGGTAGAATCACGGTTAGAAGGGAATATTTGACCCGGATAGATATCTTGCTCCGATCAACCACCATCCTAGCACCGGACACAACCCAATAGCCAGGAGGATCTTGTGGCCCTCTAGTCATCTCTGTCGTGTCAACAAACTTTAGAAGCTTACGTGTTTGTGCTGCCGTTGGAGGACCTTCAGGATATAAAGCAGAGTTAACGTTAACTTCAGATGGCCGAGGTGGAGGCTTTTCATTCGTCGATGAAAATCGTGAACTAATCAATGTAGAGATAATTCCAGACTTCTGGTTGAGGACAGGAGAGCCATCCCACTCGGGTTTCTTCACAACCATTGCACCGACCACTTTAGAGAAAACGAGTCGTAAAAAGAGTACATTTTTCATTCCTGATTCCTTGATTTCGAATTGGGCACCAGTTACTATAGACATGTCCTCATCTGATTCAACCGGTGCAGTACATACATGTGAGAAGCTCTTCCAATGGACCTTCTCATAATATCGACGATCATTCAAGTTATTAGACCGTCCGTTCCATTCGTTTTGAAGCTGAAAGCTCTTAGGCAGTGAGGAAAGGTGCTGTAAATGGATGGCTAAGCAGTTATTTTTTTTCCCTTCTAGATAAAATCGAAGGCCTGTCACTGGCTTGTTTCCTACATCCACCTGTTGAAGAAACATGATAACGTTACTTTCTTTTTTTGGGTAGGGGGGAAGGGGTGGGGGTTCTGAGCCATTGGCATGCTGCACTAACCGGATTTGTATTCACATAAAGCTTAGGACCCATCAAGCTGAACTGCAAAGATGCACTACTTTGCTGCTTTCTCTCAGGGCCTAAGGGGAGTTCACCAAATACTGGTGCCCATTGCTTTGGAAGTTGAAATTCTAGAAATTGATGAAGTTCTTCAATTGGAGGTTTATCTACATGCCAAAAGGGTAAGCGGGTAAATTGAAAGAAACAACCATTTGCAATCATGAAACATTACATGATAGACAGAGATATAAAAAATAAAAAAACAATAAAGCAACTTACAACGAAGGTAGAGGTTGATGGCATGGCTCAAGAAACCACTCCCATCAATTCCACTCAACAATGATGAGATGGGGATGAATGACATAGAAATAACATCAGGTTCAAGTGTGACAGTTTGACACCATTTATAATGGGATACTGTCTTGGTACTGCTTCCACCTCTCCTCCTACCAAAGAATGCGAGATCCTGCATAATAACAAGACAACTGTTGAATATTTGATTCCAAAAACAGCACAAGATATGATCTTCCTTTTCCCCTTTGAACTTGTTGAACATTGAGTAAATGAAGTAGCCTTCGATAGCATGAAACAACCACGCGATGCTCATGCAGTAGACATGATTATTTTCCAGTTTTCGGGTAATGGTCATAGTAAAAGTCACGCTTATCAAAGCAGCACACTCGAATGAATTTGTATGCAGTTTATCATGTCCTCTTTGATTTTTCTTTTCTTTTCATGACTACCAGACCATGTTTGTAAGAAGAAGAAACCTAAAGAACCTCCATTAAAACTACCACTTGTGTCGTTCACTAATCTACACAATACTCTTGCTACATAATAACCTATAATATACTTCAGCTAGTTATTGCAATTTTATCAAATAATTATTCGCAAATAGTTTAAGGAATGCGAAAAGACTTGGTGCAATGACAAGAGTTGCATATAATTTCTGCACATCCTGCATATAGCAGGAGCTTTTGTGCCCAAGAATGCCCTTTTCCGATTTGGGGAGGGCATACAAAGCCATGATTATCGAGAGTGAAAAGGGGGGAGCAAACGCGGCAAGTAACAAATACAATAGCAAAATCAATGGAATTGCTATGAAAGATTTTCGCAAGAAAATATTTGAATCAACGGGTTAGGAGGTATGTATCACTATAATTTTGAACGCAAAATTACCTCATTTTGCAAATAAATGCCTCCTCTACTCGTGTCCACGAAGTTGTGAGCCCGTTCATTGCTGTCAAACTGAAGGGAAAAAAATCTGATGATTGACTAAATAGTGAAAACAAGTCAACTGAATACAAAATTCTAGCAGGTTCATAGGTACCCATATTTCATGATCAACGAATACCAACAAACTACTTTAAGGATGCAGGTCTGCTAAGGCTGCCACATGAAAAAAATGAAATCCGACTACAGCAAATCAAAGATTCACGGTCAAAAACTCAGTAATTCAAAATCTCTCTTGTGGTGATAAAGGAGAGCGAGCTGTTCATTATTCTACATAATTTCAAAATCATTCTTTTTGTTAACTTACTGGTTCTTCTGAGTATGTTTCACTACCACTACCAATTTAAGTAAACAATGTTGCAAAAGTAAACAAGCCGAAAAATAATGAAATAAATAAAACTGAAATAAACATTGTATAAAGATTGCATCGACAGTTAAGCCCTTGTAAGCTAAATTTAGCAGGAAGTAATTTTGATGATTAGGATACTGTATGCTCTTTACTTGAGGAAAAATTAGTGGAGGCAAGCAAGAGGAATGCAGAAAGGCATGCACGAGACATAGGTACAGTCCTTTGATAAAAGTATGTTGCCTATGCAGGATCCAAGGAATGACTGGGCCATTTAGGCCTACTTTACGCACTCATACTTTATATTTCTACAAGATATTGTTCTACTTTATGCATGCACATACATATAACAATGAATATTAAGATGCATATGAGGTCCCACAGAAAAATAATATGTACGACGATGAATAGTTCACCAACCATGTCCCCGCTATAGGCACTTTCAGGCTGGTTCCCTTGTCTGCTTCCCTCACTAAACCGCTTGTCTGCAACGTCCTTCAACTTTTTCTGAATCTCAGATGGTTGAAGAGGTGAAGAGTGCTGCTGCTTTAGGTATACAACATCCTTGCCCCCCATCTTAACTCCAACAACGACATGTGTTCCGTATTTCTCAATAAACCTAAAATTATTCAGGATAATACAATTTGGGAGTGAATCTTTAGTAAAATTGCAAATTTCTCTTCCCGATACGAAGTAATGGTAACAAAAACACCCAATAGCAAAGATCGTAACAGTCCATATTAAGGGAAAAAAATACTAGAACGGACAAGAGAAAAAGGAGTGATGCCAATTTCATAAGGTACTTCATTTGCGTAGCAGCAATTTCAACCTCGGGATGGAGTCATATCCACATCAATGCACGCCGGATTTTGACATGAGGAAAATATCATTGCATTTATCTAAAAGATGTATCATGGCATCATCCATGGAAATCGGGTACATACGTTATAGTCTTCAGTAGAACGCAGGAAATGTGTATGTGAGTGTGAATTTTCTTTTCAAAAGAGGAAGTATGATCAACAATAGATATCTACGATTCTAAATAATTTCCAAAACGTGGCCGATATCCGTTTTATTATAGACAAAACAAATAGCCAATACAAAATCTGACAAGTACCAAAAATTAGAAACACTGGTAAAAACTTAAAATTAAGATGAATAGAGTTATTATACAGTTCCATCCTCTTGTCTGCAAATTTTCAATTCATTATCCTATCCTAATAAAGGGATCAAAAAAGGGATTGTCGTAGGAATAGAAAAGCGAAAAGCGAATTCAATGTTCACATGCCTTACACGACACATTTTGAAAGCAATAATAAGGGTACCAGTAGGCAAAGAAGATTCAGACTGATTGATCTACTCACCTGGCCAATGCAGCAGGATCCCAAGCGGATGGGACAGCTTTCTTAATATCATCATGCAATCCCACTTGAGACTTCTCTAGTTCAATGCTATAAAGGGTGATTGAAACCCCATCAAAGGCAAGAGATTTTGTATAGGCAGCATCTTTTTGCCAGGATCCCGTAAATTCAAATGCAGCATTGAAATGGCCAGTGGGGATTTTTCCAGTCAGAGCAAGTTCTTGGTTAAATTGTTCAGACATCTACAGCAAGCAAAACAAACTATAGTAAAGTGACGATGAACATACACGTCATATATAAATACAAATACGTGGTGCGGGAAGCATTTTCGTGGTGCGATGTTAGTGTTGTGTCCGAAGCATATTCGTTATGCCAGTAGAATCCCCAAGAATTATTTTTGATAGTTTATTGTCTATTAAGATCTACTTCGTTGAATCTAGGTACTCCAGAGAGCTACCAATTACTACTCTGCCATAGAGCTAACCATCATACCTTACCCAAAAGTTCTCCAGACATGACAGTACCTAATTCTTTAAAAGTATACCTTCTAATTCTAAAGAAAAGGAAGTATGCTGATAGAGTTTCTTTATCTACACGTAGTGGATTCCAGAAACTAGGAAGAACTAGAATAAGTAACTGCTGATCAACAAAGCTGAAGAAAACGAAGAACCTGCTGGAAAGAGAGAACATCGGAACTGAACCGCAACCGCTCTCCTTTATCACAATTAATAGACGTCGGTACATTCTGGACCAAAATACCACCAGGTATAGCTATATCTCGCGCTTGACCATCGTCGATCGGGATCAACCGCGACTGCTTCTTACAATACTTGAGCCTCAAGTCCTCCGTCAAATCATACCCCAAACCAATCGACCCTATCGCCGCCTCTGCCGCCGCCTTCAACCTCAACGCCAGCTCTTTACTGCTAGCCATTGTTGTTGATTCACCAACAAAACTAACTTCAGAATTTTACTATCAAAATCTTCTTAGAGAAGCTCGATCGAATATCATTCGTTCACTTTCAAAAGGATTACTTACTTTCTGGCTGCAACGTTGAAAATGATCAAACATTGGGAGATATGAATTGTTGTTCTTTTAGACGAAGTCAAATAATAAGAAGATGAAAGCAGAGGCTGCTGCTTTTTTGGGTGCTTTTCTTTGACATTATTAGATAGGTGGTTGGCTGCTGTTCTTTGGATTTTCTTCTAATTCCATTCTTTCAACGTTCAGAAATTTTATTATGGTCCTGGATCAATGATTGACTTGGTGATCCAGGATCAAAAGAAAAATAACAAATAACACAAGGACCCACCGCGTAAAATATAAATCCCATGTATTTACGTTTTTACCTTCTTATAAGACATTTAATTGGTGGACAAGTATGACATGGTGGTCCTGGACCACCATAAAACCACTGTTCAACGTTACTTGGAAGTGACGTACTACGAATCGTTCCAATGTGTTTCACAGATTCTACTTTATAATTAATATTACTAGTGAACGTGAGCCGTGCAAGACATGGCGGACTTAATATAGATCGTTATCAATGATAATATCAATAGATCCCAACGTGAAATAAATTGTGTAATTTTAAACGTAACAATAGGCATAAGACAAAGAAAGCAACAAAAACATATCACATTTACTGCAAGAAGTAGTTCTTTTTTAGAGACGTGAAGATTGTGAATCACTTCTCTTCCAGTCCTATCAGGAGTTTTCACCTACAAAATAAACCACAATATGATGTATCGGAAAACAATGTCATAAAGTCAATCACTTTAATTTCGACTTTACGTAATGAAACATTATAGAAAAACAATAAGCAAATCATAACTACACGGTCAAATCTCCCGGGACGCCTTAGCTTCCAGATCATTAATATGCTTGAAAATGTGTTTATTTCATTTTCATCGACATTCTCTTTCTTTATTAATTAATGAATATGTCAATGATCTCGTGTTCATTCATTTAATGGGAAAAAAAAACGTGTGAAACGGTCTGAAAAATATAAAAAGTTATTTGGTATTCCAACGTCAATTTTAGTGAGGCTCGTAGTGCAAACGGCCGTCGGTTCCACCGAGGTTATGTTGTGCAGTATAATAAAAACATTTAGGCTCCGTTTGTTTCCGTTAAAGTTTTTTCGAAGTTTTTTTATATCACTTCACTCATCATATCTTACAATTTTCTTACCAATCATTTCTTCAACTACAAATAAAAAAATATTAAATTATCTCTCATCATTTCACTTTATCAAATTTATAACATTTTACCATTATTTTATTTATTATACTACTTTATTTCACCAATCAAATCATAATCTACACAAATTTCAAAAAAAACATTTTAACTTTTTGAATCATTACTTCAATCAATTTATCTAAAACAACCCTAAAAAAACTCCAACACAAAACAAACGGAGCCTAAGTGGTGTTCACGTGGCCACATGTGGGCACACCTTCTTGGCACGAATATTTGTTTGGCCATATTTTTTGGTTGTTGTATTTTATAGCTAAACTTGACACATCTTTCATCGTACACTACACAATAGACTTCAAATCCATCGGTCTTTTCTTCTTCTTTTTTCCTCCATTTTCTGCACATACTAACGGTACACGTTTGATAAAAAAAGTACACGTGTTGATGTATTTTATAACTAAACTTGGTCCATCTTCCATCGTACGCTACACAGCAAAACTTCAAATCCGTCGGTCTTTCCTTTTTTTCCCTTTTATGCATAAACTACTAACGGTACACGTTTGATAAAGAAAAAAAGTACACGTGTTGATTTATTTTATAGCTAAACTTGGCTCATCTTCCATCGTACACTACAGAGTAGAACTTCAAATCCGACGGTCTTTTCTTTCTTTTTTCCCTTTTTCTGCACAAACTACTAACGGTGCACATTTGATAAAAAAAAAAGTACACGTGTAGATGTATTTTATAGCAAAACTTGGTTCATCTTCCATCGTACACTACACGGTATAACTTCAAATCCGTCGTCTTTTTTTTTTTTTTCCTTTTATGCATAAACTACTAACTGTACACGTTTGATAAAGAAAAAAAAAAGTAAACGTGTTGATGTATTTTTTAGTTAAACTTGACACATCTTTC
Source organism: Gentiana macrophylla (assembly GCA_026214975.1). NCBI lineage: Eukaryota > Viridiplantae > Streptophyta > Magnoliopsida > Gentianales > Gentianaceae > Gentiana > Gentiana macrophylla. The sequence goes on along the minus strand of CM047808.1, from coordinate 128,800,734 downwards.
ATTGTACACTATATAGTAGAACTTCAAATCCGTCGGTCTTTTTTTTTTTTTTTTTTTTTTTTTTTTTTTTTTTTCTGCACAAACTACTAACAGTACATGTTTGATAAAAAAAACCACAAAGATAAAATTAAAAAAACGTACACGCAGTCGGTAAGGAGGTGTGCACGCGTGGCTTTATCGGGCTCACACTCTCCTTAAACTTCTATAGATATAAGATAAGAGAAGATAAGATAAAAGATAAGAGATAAGAGATAATATAAGATATATACTGCTAATATATCAAAAAACAGAGAACACTTCAACTCCAAAATTTAAAAACAAAGCAAAATGCACTTTGTAAAAAAAAAAAATATAGTTCACTTAAATAGTTTGTTCAAGGGGTAAATGACTTGAAAATGTCTAGGGAGGTTATTGGTTCAATTCTCATTTGAGGCAGACGTCATGTTGAAAGAACTCTTGGCTAGGTCCTTATCCCTGACTAAGAGTTAGACTCTGCATACACGACCCGGGCCAAACTCCGGATTAGTCGGGCCTGTTGGTCCCGGATATCGGAGCCTTGAGTAAAAGTTAGACTACTTATGCACGACCTGGGTCGAACTCCGGATTAGTCGGGTCAGTTGGTCCCGGATACCAGAGGCTTTCAACACACGCAAAAAAATAGTAAAATAAGTTGATACATAACATCGAACTATGCAGACACGACCCGGACGAATTCCGAAATTAGTAATAGAAGTTGATACCCTAGGCAAACTCGTCTTGATAATACTATGGGTGTACAACTTTTTTTAAGACCAGGCCGAACCAAACCGTTTGAATGGATTTTAAAATTATGAAAACCTAAAATAAAAATAAAAATAAAACTAAACCAACCTGGTTTAAATTGGTTTGATATTGACTTTAACATATATAACCGAATCGACAACTAACACAATTAATATATATATATATATATATATATATATATATATATATATATATATATATATATATATATATATATATATATATATATATATATATATGGTGGTTTAATTTGAGGATTACATCAACATATGGTATTATTTATCTATTACGGATGTAGTATGTTGAAATATGTCCATTGTGTATCTTTTATGATTGGATTTTTCAATCGTTGGTTTTCCGGTTATTGATAGTGACGATACCGGGTTACGCACCTCGATATATCATCATCGAGTGGACCTTATGGATTGAATACTTATCAAGGCACGTAAGCCAGATAAGGCATGCAAGTCGAACTATCGACAAAGCGACCGTGGTAAGCATGTCGACCTCGAGACCAAGGCAAAGCCAGAGGTTCGAGGATATGGCAATCGACTCACGAGCGATGCGGGACAAGAGTCCAGGCTCGATCACCCCAAGTCGGGCGAGATCCAAGTCGAGGACAGAATCCACACTAGCCACGTTAGCCCATTTATCCACAGGATAACTTGGGCAAGCGGTAAGGCCCAATTAAGGGTAAATAAGACAATAGCCAATAACCGACTCATATTAGGGTTAGGTCATGCATTGTCCTTATAAATACAACGCTCCAGAACTACGTAAGGCTTGATTCCTGGAAGAATAACGAGATACGTAGGCACTCTAAGAATCCCACTTAGACTCACCGTAAAAGCATAAAGCCTCTCGCTGCTCGGGCATTAGGGTTCTTGATTGTTCATCAATAATATAAGGAAAAGCCCGGATCTTTAAGGTGACATAATTTGTCATCGTCATTGGCGCTAGAAGGAGGGTTCCTTCTTTTGTTGAATACATCAAGATCATCATGCCTCCGAAGGAAAAAACCGCCAGAAAAACCACCTCTAAAAACGTGGATCCGCAGAATCCACAGACAAGTGAGCAGGCAGGTGTGGATCCTCAGGGGGAAAAAGATCCGACTTTAGAGACCGTCCATGAAAATCCGCCAAAAACAAACTCGTGGCCTTGCCCCGAGTATCAAGCCATAGTGGATCACCAAGGCGGCGACGGTCATAATGCCCGAGAAAGATAATGGCGGAAGCCTTTAATCGACGAGACAAAGAATAACAGCGGAAGGCGGCCTCAAACGCCGCCAATAATCCTAAGCCGATCAATTTGAAGAGGTCGCTGCTTCCTCAAGTTCGGTCGAACGGAGGAAGCGGAAATACAACAGAAGCACATACGCATCGATGAAGATAGCGTTAGCGGAGTTAGATGTAATCCAGGAAAAACCCAGGCCCGTTGTGGTTAGAGTCTCCTTTCATCAAGGAGATTGAAGACTATCCTAAACCCAAGGGTTTAAAATACCTAAGATAGACCCGTATGATGGCACCACCGACCGGAGGACCATCTTCACAGTATCTATCCCGATGAGGCTAGAATGTGCCTCGACGAGATGCGATGCGGGCATTCGAGACTCTACTTGTAGGACGAGCAAGAGAGTGGTTTACCAAGTTGAAACCCGATCCATCTCCAACTTCACCATGCTCGCTTGAGAAAATTCGAGACGCCTTCATCGTCAACAAAAAGTTTCATTGAGTGAGACGCACCTCACAAACGTGAGGCAAGCGACATAGAGGCAGTCGGTATTAGACTATCTCAAGAGGTTTAACCTTGAGGCCATGCAGTTAAGGATCCTCGTGGATCGAGTCTTGATCACTTCATTCGTGAGGGGATGCGCAACACAAAGTTGTACGAGAAGTTAAGCAGAACCTCCTCAAACATGGATGAATGCGTGAATGTCGTGACATCGATTTTGCCAAGGCGAAGAGGCGGTCGTAGGCACACCCAAGCCGAGTGGATGGACACTCGAGGAAAGAAGGTCGAGGAGGAAATAAGAATCGGCCTCGGCAAAGAGGTAGAGAAAAACATCTGTTTGGGATCGCATCGAGGCGCCTCCTCGGGCGGTCGAGAGAAAAGGGGGTAGAAAGGATAAAGATTTTACTCCTCAACCGGTCCCGCATGAGGTCTTATCAATCATGGTCTCTAAAAATTTGGCCAAGAGGCCACCTCCGATCAAAAACCTCGAGAAAAAGCGAAGGTCGACAAAGTATTGTGAATTCCACGAGGACACAGTGTCACTCAACAGAGGACAAGCTGTTTCGATTTAAAGAAAGACATCGAGGCTCGCATCCAGGAGGAAAGCTGGATGAGGTTGTAGACCGATCGAGTTATAATGAGCCCAGGGCGTGAGACTTCAAAAGAAGAAATCGACCAGGATAGAGGTCGAGTCGAGAGAATCAAAGAAGAAAAGATCGATCCCCTAGACGAGACCGATCTCCTGATAACAATAGGGACTACTATGGTCAGGACCGCTATGATGATAATCGCCCAAACAATTATGTGAATATGATATTTGGGCGGGGAGAGTGAAGGAACGAGCCGATCGAGAACTGCATTTACTTTCGAGGCGCGTGGCGATCAAGATTAACTACGGAAGTCGGGTGCGGCCCAGAGGCGACGTCCCTAAGTCGACAAGTCATAATGAGGGGTTAGTGATTGAAGCGATTATAAGTCGCGCCAGAGTATCGAGTATCGTCGATAATGGCAAATACTTGTGAATGTCTTATACTACTCGGCATTCCAGGAATGAAGCTCAAAGAGAAAGACTTAGTGCCCATAGCCTCTCCACTATTCGGCTTCACAGTCGAGCGACCCATCCCATGGGTTCCATAAAGCTACTAACGACGAGTGAGTGATGGGAAAGAGGAGGACGCTAGAGCTAAACTACGTGGTCGCGTTAAAGCTCCTCCGCGTATAATGTTATTTTGGGTAGACCAAATTTTTTCGAAGTTCTGAGCCATAATTTCGACGTTCCATAACAGCATGAAATTCCCGACTCGAAAGGGTTCCCACGAAGTAAAAGGGGATATTGAAATCGCCAGAAGCTGCAATTCGATAGTGATGAACGGTAAGATGGCGGTGCAACAAGTCCTCATCGAGGAGCTCATTCCGGAGGAGGAGGAAGAGAAGTGTTGGGCTTCGAGTGAAGCAGTTGAACATGTCAGCTTATGGGAAGATGGAACTGATCAGAGTGTCCAAGTCGGGGTTTGGATCCCGACTCGGAAAAGCGGTTTATGATCGATTTGGTGAAAGAGTTCAAGGGCGTTTTTCCGCTGGAAGGCGTCCGATATGCCAGGCCTACCGACAAACATCGCCATCCATAAACTCGAGATTGACCAGGCGAAAGCCACTCAAACAGAAGAAGCGAAATTTCGCGCAAGATCGATTGGAAGCTATCGAGTGCAAAGTCGGGAAGTTCTTCGTCGGCAAATATAGTAAAAGAAGTGCTCTATCCGAATGGCTTGCCAATCCAAAGGTTAGTGAAGAAACCGGATGGCGGTGGCGCGATGCGTTGATTTCACGGATTTGAATAAGGCATGCCCTAAAGATTCCTATCCATTACCTAAGATCGACGAGTTAGTTGATTCGACCATCGGTTTTGAGGTATTCGCGTTCTCGATGCATACAAGGTACCATCAAATTCTCATGGACCCCGAGATGCGGAGAAGACAGCGTTTATTACAGAGTTTGGCACCTTTTGCTATGTTACCATGCCATTCGGATTAAAGAATCTTTGGAGCTACATACCAAAGAGGCGATCAATAGAATTTTTTGAAGCAGATTGGTAGAAGATGGAAGTCATGTGGACGATCTACTCATCAAAAGCCGATCCATGAAGCAATTTTTGGTAGACGCCAGAAGTGTTCGAGGTGCTAAGAGATACGGACATGAAACTTAATCCAAAAAGTGCACCTTCGAGTGCGGACCGCAAATTTCTAGGGTATATGGTGTCGAGAGAGGCGGGATTCGAGCTAACCCCGACAAGATCGACACACTAAAGAATATGCCTGCACCTCGAAACATGAAAGAGGTTCAGAGACTCACCGGTCGGATGGCGACCGAATAGGTTTTTATCTCGGTCACCCACCAGTGCACTACCATTCTTCAAAGTTCTTGAAAGCCCAAATTTCTTTCCATTGGGAACAACGAATGCCAGGCGGCCTTCGAGGAACTAAAAGCATATCTTTCGAACTACTTACTCTCACCTCTCTCTCGAGAGGGAAAGGTTGCTAGTTTATTTATCGATCTGCGAGAAGCGGTGAGTTCGGTCTTGGTTCGAGAGGAGAAAAGGGCCAGTGCCCATATATTTTGTCGAGAAAGCTCAGCACGGCCCCGAAACCCGATACTCACCACCGAGAAACTCGCACTAAGCGTTGGTACACGATCGTCGAAAGCTTAGGCCATACTTTCAAGCCCATCCTATAGTGGTAGTCACGGACCAACCACTCAAGCAAATCTAGCGAAGCCCGACACATCCGGTCGACTCGCGAAGTGGGTAATCGAGATGGCTCAATACGACATCGAGTTCGTGCGCGCACCGCAATCAAGGCTCAAGCTTTAGCGACTTCTTAGCGAAGGTATATCGATGCAACTTGAGCAAGAAAAGCAAAGTCGCGAAGAACGATGGATGCTCCATGCCGATGGGGCCTCGAGCAAAGAAGAGAAGCGGTGCAGGCCTCCTATTAGTCGACCCGAGGGGGGAGGAGTTTCCATCGCCCTCGATTCGATTTTAAGGCAACTAATAATGAGGCGTAATATGAAGCAATTATCAACGGTCCGAAGCTCGCTCTACTAAAGTTTGGGGTCGAAAATCTCAACGTTACTGATGACTGCAATTGGTTGTTAATCACATCAAAGGGAATATGAGGCTAAGGAAGAGACTATGAAGAAGTATTTGGCGAGTAGTCCAAGGCCTTAAGCCGAAAATTCAACTCGATCCAATTGAGCAGTACCTCGAACTCGAAACAAGAGGCCGACGCTCTGTCCAAGTTAGCATCGAATTTCGTCTCTCAGTAAAAAAGTGTGTTAGTAGAATCGCTAATGAGAGAGAAGCTATGAAGAGATAGAAGCCCACCGATATCTCGGCGAGGCTACATGGATGGATCCAATTGTCCTTTACTTAAAGGACGGAATATTACCCAATGATAAGGTGCAGGTCAAGAAAGGTCCGACTTGATCGCTCGATACGCATTCTTCAACGACATACTTTATCGGAGGTCGTTCACAAGTCCATGGTTGAGATGCGATCTCGAGACAGAGAGGAGAATACCTTCTCGAAGAAATCCATAGGGAGCTTGTGGGAATCATCTGCGGGGCTAGAATGCTAGCTCGAAATGCAAGCTCATTTGGATACTTCGGCCGTCAATGCAACGAGATGCGATCAAATTAGTGCGAGATGCAATTCTTGCCAAATTCACGATAACATCTCTCATCAACAGGCACAAGAAATGAATGTCATCTCGTCAGCATGGCCTTTCGATGTGTGGGGAGTCGATATTGTAGGACCCCTACCTCGAGCTCCAGGGAATAATAAGTTTGTAGTAGTTGCAGTAGATTATTTCACTAAGTGGGTAGAAGCCAAAGCTTTACCCGACATCAAAGCGACTACAATCAAGAAATTCTGCTGGTCGATATTTTATGCGGTATGGTATTCGAAGGCTTTAATCTCGGACAACGGCACTCAATTCGAAGACCGAAGAGTCAGAGAGTGGTTAGCCGAATATCATATTGATCAGCACTTCACTTCAGTCGCGCATCCTCAAGCAAATGGTCAAGTCGAGCAAACAAATCGACAGATTAAACTCGGACTGAAAAAGAGGCTCGAAGGGCGAAGGGCGAGGATCAAGGCGTTGCAACTCCCGAGCATCCTGTGGTCATACAGATGACTCCAACGCATCAACGGGTGAAACACCTTTCTCCACGACCTATGGGTGCGAGCGATTATCCCCGGAGATCGGCGTCTCTTCCCTCGAGTGTTAGCGTATAATATTGAGACGAATGATCCCGATATCCGACAAGAGAAGGATAATCTCGAGGAGCGGAGAGAAATGGCCTCAACCAGAATGGCAAGGTACAAGCAGAAGATCTCTCAATATTACAACGCGAGGGTAAAATACAGATATTTCAAAGTCGGAGACCTAGTTTTGAGAAAGAACGAAGCAAGTCGGCAAAGGAGATCGGGGCCTCTCCCCGAACCCCAGGAAGGCCCGTGACGATCCTAAAAGTCCACCCTAAAGGTTCATATCAACTAGGTCGAGCAGACGGAACTACAGTCCCTCGACAATGGCACGCGAATAATTTGAGGAAATTTTACGTCTAGGCCTTAGTCGATCAGTTTGTCTCTACTTATTTTACAAGATTTGTAATCAGTCCATGTGACAATTCTATCTTTATTATAATAAATGATGATTCCTTTTCTATTATTCATTAAGTATTTTCGTAATATTCTAAGTCCAAAAGGACGCGAAGTTACAATCGACAGAGAGTGGAGCAATCCGAAAGTCGGAACTCTCGACAGCGCCACAAGCATATAATGCAGAAGGCAAAAAGAAGACTCGCAAGGTCGGGTCGAAAGTCCAAGTCAAAAGCCTAACGAGCCTAAGGGTCGAATAAGGCAAGACAAAGGACGGTTCGCATGGTCGGGCCAAACGTCCAAGTCGGAAGTCTAACCAGCCCAAGGGGCAGCTAGACCGAGACAAGGACAGTTCGCAATGTCGGACTAACTCGGAGATCTAGCAAGCTTATAAGGCTAAAAAGCCAAGGCAAATAGGTCGACCTAAAAGCCACATAGAGCCCAAGCGCATTATGAACTGAAGTTCATAAAACACTTGGGGAAAGAACAATATTACATCGATAAGGCAGACGAAACAGAGCGAGAGGCTCGACAAGCAAGAAAGCCAAAGACATTAATAAATGAGTAAGTAAATAATAACAAACAGAGAGAGACAAAGGGCGTAAATTTCAAAACAAATTAAGGCCAGTCGAAAAGACCCGACCATTGTAAATGGAACATTCACCCAAGTCGATTCAAAGTCAAGAAAATGTACAAATAATTACAAGAGTTAAAACTCGAATATCAAAGTCCCAAGGAGGTCGAGATAATTAAATAGAAGCATCGAGAGTCGGAGTAGCATCTTCGGGGTCGACTAGGGCAAGATGGCGCCGAGAGTCGTATTATCGGGAGCCGGGTTTCTTTGTGGGACCACCATACTTCGGGCAAGCGGATACACCTGCTGAAATTCATCGAAGTATTGGTCATCTGGCGCCCGAAGTCGTGGTCATAGCAGCCGGGCTCTTCAAGCTTGTCGATCTCGACATCCGGATAAACCTTTCTTACTTGGTCCACCGCCTTGGTGAATCCTCCAAGTATGGCTGTCTGCATGATGACATCGAGATCCATGCCCAACTCTTCGGACTTCCGATGCTCGAGAACCGTAGCGACCTCGCCTCTTCAAGCCGCTTGGAACTCGATCAAGTTCGGCTCTCAATTGATCTCTCTCTCAAAGAATGATCGCTCCTCGCGCAGCTTCTTCCTCGAGAGCCACTTTGGCGTGACCTCCTCCCCCCGGCCGCGGCCAGATCTCTCTCGGCTCGGCAATGATAGCCTCCGCTCTCCTTGACCTTCTATCTCGGCAAAGCAGCCTTCTTCCTTGAAAACGTTAGGCTGCGATTCCGACCCGAGTGACACTAGCCGACTCGATAGCAAGCTGTCATTCAACCTCCGGATTTGTGTCTTCAACCCTTCCCTTCCTCGCCAGATGGCGTATTCATACGTCGGGAAGCTTCCCGACTCATAAAGTAATCTTGCAAGGAGGAAAAGCTAGGTTAAGATATACACATCCAGGGATATAAAAAAGAAATCGACAAGAGTTAGTGCATACCACGCGACCCGGCTCTCTCGGAGAAAGAGGCCAGGACACAGTCGTCCGACCTCTTGACATCGTCGGCCGACATCTCTCCCGAGGCGGCAAGATCGAGAGAAGACTTGATAAGTTTGGCCTTTTTCACTGTTTTTGCGATCTCTCACTAGCTCCTCGAGGCCGACCTCTTCTTTTGCAACCGGGTTGCTTGAGCGGAGGCTTCTTCACTCCTCCAACAAGAAAGTCGATAAGGTCGCCCTCTTCACGTATCGACCGGTGCTCACGGGTGAGTCCTCCGAGGTAGAAGCCGGAGTTGGTTGTATGACGGGGTAGTTGACTCGACACCTCGGTCGACCCACCGACTTGAGCGGATCTTTCCTCGGACGCCGGAGGAGTAACTCTCGATCTGGGCGGCGGCGACAACCAAGCAATGAGCAGAAGCCTTCGAACAAAGAACCTTCGAGAATCGCCCACTACACAAGTGAAAAAGGAGTCGATATCAAAAATAGCAAAGATACAACTTCAAAAAGAATTAAGACTTGATAATAAAATAACCAAGGTTCATACGATTTTCCGATCGACAGGATGAAGCGCTATGCATGGTGCTGGGCCCGCCTCCTCGAGGCGGGCGAGGTCATAAAAGGAGACTCGGTCTGTGTAACCACCTCGAAGGTAAATCTCTCGAGAGTAAGAGCCTCGTTAGAGTGCGGCTTCACGACCCCGGTTTGTCATCTCTCCTCTCTCCGACCTCCATAGTCCGACATAGGGGTTATCCGACCCGTGTCGAAGGAAGAAGAACCGAGGCTTCCAATTCGAATGAGATGAAGGTCCTTTCGACACAAACTCATGACGATTGGCACGCTTCAAACGTACCACCCGTAGTCGGGCATCGCAGAGATCTTGTGCCACCATCGGAACAAAGGGACGATGAACCCGATACCCGCAACTCGGCAGGCAATTAGAAAGCCCATCGTGGGGTCCGGATGGCATTCGGCCCAGATTGAGATATACCGATCTCGTAGTGGTGAAGAACAGCTGGACGGCTGGACATAAGGAAATCTGAGCCCCATCAATACCGGGCCTCGTAGACCGTCTGAGAACCCTTCCGGGGCTCATCGGCGAATTGGTGGTGGCGGAAGGAAGCCGAGCCACCAGGTTGAGGCTGGGCACCCCATATCTCTGCCGTAGTTGGTTGAGATCGTCCATGGTGAGGCGGGAAGTGCACCTTGAGGCCCTTTTCCGTCCATTCTTGTGGACGACTTCTTAGGTTCCCCGATAATTCCTAAGGGTTCCTAGGATTTGAGGAAGGATTTGATCGGAAGGCGAGATATGGGTGTTTGATCGCCGGAAGGAGACTCATACCCTATCGAAAGTGTAGCACTACTGTAGACATGGATGGATTCAAGCAGGAATGCTAAGAACAAAAAGAAAGATGAATACAGGAAAGATGCTTACTTGTATTTTCTGAGGAGAAAATGGAGAAATGGATAGGCAGAAGTGATTTCACCGTCTGATTCTTCTCTCCCCCTTTTTATGCGTTGCTAATGCCAAATGACAGTGAAAAGACGTGATTAGGGGGGTTACTAGCAGTTATAACTCCCCATGAATCGCGAAAATCAAGGGTGACATCATTTATGGCAGAAGACGAAGAGATAGTGCGCTCTGACGTCACAATGGACGGCCACGATTGGCTGGGGAGACAGGTGGCACACGGAGCGGTTACACCATTTCCCGCCCAACATTTAGTCCAACTCGAAGACGATTTCAAATTGGCAGATCTGACCTCGGACAACGGAAGTCGCCTCTCCAGGTCTGGGGGGCTTATGACGATACCGGGTTACGCACCTCGATATATCATCATCGAGTGGACCTTATGGATTGAATACTTATCAAGGCACGTAAGCCGGATAAGGCATGCAAGTCGAACTATCGACAAAGCGCACCGTGGTAAGCATGTCGACCACCGAGACCAAGGCAAAGCCAGAGGTTCGAGGATATGGCAATCGACTCACGGCGATGCGGACAAGAGTCCGTGCTCGATCACCCCAAGTCGGGCGAGATCCAAGTCGAGGACGAAATCCACACTAGCCACGTTAGCCCATTTATCCACGGGATAACTTGGGCGCGGGTAAGGCCCAATTAAGGTAAATAAGACAATAGCCAATAACCGACTCATATTAGGGTTAGGTCATGCATTGTCCTTATAAATACAACGTTCCAGGAACTACGTAAGGCTTGATTCCTGGAAGAATAACAGATACGTAGGCACTCCAGAATCCCACTTAGACTCACCGTAAAAGCATAAAGCCCTCTCGCTGCTACGGGCATTAGGGTTCTTGATTGTTCATCAATAATATAAGGAAAAGCCCGGATCTTTAAGGTGACATAATTTGTCATCGTCAGATAGCATGTTCGGAACATTTTGGCGTTAGAGGTTGTATATATTTTCGATGAGGGGTTTCCCTTATTTGTTCGTACGATTTGAGACGTGTTGGACACAATGTAATGATATAATGAGTCAGCTAAGTATACATAAAACAATTTATCTATCATGAGATAATTATGTGTTACTAGAATAAATAAGTTAGTTACTGTGCTTTATTTGTGGTAGTCTTTGTAGCCTAAGTCAACAAACCAAATCGATTCAAATCGAAAAAATAAAAAGGCCAAACCGAACTAAAATGGACTTACAGCGATTTGTTTTGGTTTCATATTTTCAAACCGAAATATTTGTAAAAAATCTTCCAAACGCGTAATCACCCATGCCTAGTTAACACAAGATTCAAACCTATTATTTGGTAAACACCTGTTAAAGATATCCACGTTCTCTTAGCGTTGGCATGTCTACAATCTCTTGTGTTGTTGGCACGTAGATAGAACATTCGATTCATGATTTTAAAATTTTCATAAAGAAAAGGGTGTGTCGTTTCAATGTGCTTTGTTCGATCATTTTCATAGGAATGTTGGAAATTTTGATTGGTGTATTATTATCGCTATATCTACTAATATATATAAAACCTTTTGGTTCGGTGTTTTGTTCGTTTGTGACTTGTTGCACTTAAATTAACTCTTATAGTCCTAAAACAATGACTAGATATTTACTATTTGTGTTGCTTGTTTTTATTCCTTTGGACCATCATGTTGTTTTTAACGAAGATGCACCAAACTGAAGTAGATCTCTTATAAATTAGGGATAATTTTCACTCCATATTTATATCTCCCATAACATTTCAGCTAGTGTGTCGTGTCGTGAACTGATCTTATGATACTTACGATGCAAAATATTGTATTTATGTGTCTTTTTCATGATAGGGTTTGTAGGGTTTGTAAATGATAAGTAAATCAATTTCTCATTTGGCCTTCTGTAGTTTTCTATATTGACATTTTCTTTGTGTTCTAAATTTTCGATTTTAATGTTAGCTTCAAGTGACATGTGTGATAATTTACTTCCCAACATTCCTAACTCTTGCACTAAGTCACAAGTGCACTCCTTTTGAGATGTCTAAATCTCTTCTTTGTTTCTTGCGATCTCAACTAGATCTCGAATGTAATCATCCCTCTTATTAACGACACCCTCTTGAAGACTGCTTTTCAACCATGGAGTAATTTTCACAGTTTACATATAAGTAGCTGCATGAACTCTTTTCATGTCGTGGCCAATGATATGTAGCCGGCGACATGATGGTTTAAACTATATTCAACTTTGTAATCGGTGTAAAAGTCTAAACAATAATTGATGTCGTAGGCCTAAGCGTACTACTACCATATGTGCTTTATACATATCTATCGTTCTATCATTTTCATTGTTGATCGTGAACACATATTTAAATCATGCATGCTTTATATCATTTGACAAGTTAATCTCCGGAACAAAAGCGTTTTATAAGGAAAATTGGGCTACCGCCCGAGTATACAATAAAGAAATGCCGGAACAGTCTCGTTATAAAGGCATCAATGCCTCCATGACCATCAAGCTTCCACGATAGGATCCTATACAACTATACCACGTGATGTTACGAAACACATCCACTTAACCAATACGGAAACCCTATTGGATTTTAATGTAACTATTTCAATTACACGTCCATCCACGTTTTACACTAACATTTAGATGGTTCGAAGGCCGATACACAGCAATGGAAACCCACCGAATCCAGCATGCTCTGCTCTGATCTAGTGTACTCACGTGTGATGGTCCCAACCAACACCAACTCTCTTTCATATGGAGAAAATGTAAAATTGTATCAATGAATTGAATACACCAGACTACATGTATCAACCCAATTAACGAATTGAATTTGATCTTATATTTTAATGCTTCGATCAAGTTCAAACAAGGTTTCGAACCCTAGATGTTTATTAACGTGTTGATATCGAGCCTAAAAAGTATCGACTCGACTTGGGAGATCATCAATTACACCAATCATTTTCGTTTCTTTCCAATTTCCAACTTGTATTGAGTCTGCCTAAAAAACGCCAACCACGTATCAAAGCCAAAGATATCCATCCAATTATCCGTAGAAGAAAACATCGTCTCCGGCATAGGCAGCAGCAGTAGCAGTTAGCACTGACGAGAGGCCTGTTGATTGCCGGGCCGGCCGTAGCCTGTCGGGGCTATTCCTGAAATGACGGCGTCTTCTTCTCACTTCTGCCGTTTTCATTCAACTTCACTTTCAAACGCGCCATTTTTCCCGCACCAACCTCCGGCCCTCAGCTTCTCCTATTCCTATACATGCAAAGCGCGTTTAGAGAGACGTCGTTGCTTTTCCATTAGTTGCCAGGTTTCCCCTGATGTTCAGACTAGCAGAAACGCTCCCGGTCCTCTCGTCGGCAAAGATCGTCTCTTGAAGGTTTGTCTGTTTACTACTAAAATTGTTATCAGATAATGATTTTTTTCCTTCCACTCATTTTTTTTTGACAGCTGACATTTTAGCTGCTTTTCAATTCTCTGAAATTGCGTAGGCTTTTGTAAAGCTCTTTATTTAGAAGTTAGAACCGCTTGCTCTCTCATTTATCTGATGTATCCGTGCTTTAGTTTGATTAGTGCTTGTATAATTGAGTTTGATTTGATCGGTATGCTTAAATAAGTTTATTTAAGCTGGTGAATATCCAATACAAGCTCTATAAATGGCTGTAGTTCACAAGCTGCAAATGGTGAGTGCTGAGTTGCATGTGGGAAAGCTATGTTCCGCTGCTTCTGTGTGCTCCTGTTGGTCAAATGCTGCAGCTGAAGTGGAACCTGAGCTAGCTGAGCTGACTTGGAGCTATCCTTGACAGGCATTGCCTTTCTTTTCATTCGAGGCTCTTTTCAGAACTATGTTGGCTCAATTGGACTAATGAAAGAAACTGCCAGTTGTAAATCTCGACTTTTCAGCTCAGCTCGGCTCGGCCCGGCCCTTTGAAGATTGAAGCTATAGAATTGAAGGAACTCTGAAGTGCCTGTGTTCGTTCATTGACTTGAGGAAAAATTTAATGCGAATATGCTTGAAGAATTATGTATCCTCACACTGCAGTTTTGATTTTATCTGCATGTCAGTATATTTGCCCAAGAAACACTCCTGTTTAGTCGTTAGTGAGCTGGAAGATGTATATACCATGAAGGAGTTAGTTTTCTTTGCCTAACAATGTAATAGCTTTATCAGTTACTCTACGGTCTGTACCCTGGAATGGGGGTGGGCTGAATAACAATCTGATATGTTCACCCCTCCATGTACTTACACCTACAAATGCACCCCCTCCTCATCGTTTCTCTCCTGTGGCTGTTCAGTTGACCTTTTAAGATGTTGATAACTTGATATTGTATAATTTTTTGCTAGAAATTTCTGACTGCTTGTAACCTGTTTTTGATAGGTTCCTATATCGAATATTAGGAATTTCAGCATTATAGCACACATCGATCATGGGAAGTCAACATTGGCTGACAAGTTGCTTCAGATGACTGGGACTGTGGAGAGCCGGGACATGAAGGAACAATTTCTGGATAACATGGATTTGGAGAGAGAAAGAGGCATCACAATAAAACTGCAGGTTCTTTTGTTTTTGTTATTATGTGTTAGGAAAAGCTTGCCAGTAAAGTTTAAAGTACAAGTTAACGTTCTTTATAAGTAGGCCAAAGAATTTACTGGATTCTAGATACAACACCACTCAAGCTATAACCCCAACCGGGTGGGTTGGCAAAATATTAAATTCTACTACTTTTTGTCAATGCGTAGGGAAGGCCATACGTTTGGTATGGTTCAAGGTAGACTATATATGATAAACCGTATACATGTTTTAAATTTTACACTTCTCCCTCACAGTTTAAGCTTTCAAGGTAAAGATAAATTATAAATTTGCACCTGTATGCCTATGCTATCTAATTTGATTTTGATTGCTACGGTAAGATGGTAATTTATAAACTTATACTTATATGCTCATGCTTTCTATTCTGATATATTTGCCACTGACATTGAAAGGTATCTTTCATCGTAGGCTGCTCGAATGCGATATACGTATGAGAATGTGCCGTATTGTCTCAACCTTATTGATACTCCTGGTCATGTAGACTTTTCATATGAGGTATGCCTAACGTTCTTAGAATAACTGCAATAATCATCAGATATACGAAAAGATCAAACTGCATATATTTTCAAAGACTTTCTAGGGCTTTTTGTCACTCACCCTTTGAATAAGATCCTGGCACTGTTAATTTTTTGTTCACACCGTTGCTCATTGCTGTTGAAAAATCTTGGAAATGATATGGATGATACTGTGTCATACTATTTACCGATGAACTTCAATTCAATGTAACATTACACCAACATCAGGGTTCACAGGGGTCTTATGTGTGGGCAGTGGTTAATAGTGTCGTTAAATGCATGAACACACAATCATCTTATATAAAAACCGCTTCCATCTCAGAATTATTTGCAACTTGTGCTACTTCTGGACTTGAAAATTAGTGCTAGAACATTTGGTTAACTGCTGTGACATTTAAGTCCGTTGTGGATTCATTTTGGTGGTCATAGAAGAATGTGTTGAATTTCAGGGCAGGCCATGCTTGCATAGTTTTTTGATGTCAAAACTTGCTTGATATGCGGACTATTCTTAATTTGTGGTACAGTGCTGTTCCCTTACCTGAGCATACTTTAGATTGACCTTAATGCCCCAGCCGGCTTGCTTTAAAGCTACCAAAATGCATGAACGTGCAAGTGAAAGCTCTCTCGGGATGATTTTGATGTTAATAAGATTACGTTGCATGCTTGGTAGGGTAAGGTTGCAGAAGAATCGGGTCTCTTGAATTGGAAGAGTAGAATTGAATTACTGTATTTTATATTTAGGGTTTAGGGTTTAGGGTACTTGCTTGCGATAGTCCTACAACCGAAGGCCTGGTTTCCATATCTGATTACTCCTGTAAGTTCACATCTCTTGCTTTACAACTTCCAGCCCAAAGAATTCATTGCCTCAGTAATATTCTTGGGATGAGAGAGAGAACCAGTTGCTCATACTAATTCACAAGAGTAAGTATGAAACTGGACAAAGGTATAATACATGTATGGGTACTTTTTTTTTTTGACAAGGTAGGATATGCTCCATTGGAGTAACAACTATGTTAGTGGCAACCAAAACTGTTTTAATTAATCGTAACCTTCCTCCAAATGATAAGCATGCATTTGACCAAGAGAGAACTTTGCCTCTAATTTTATCAACCAGCACCCTGCGATGTGAAGGGGACAGCCTCTTGAAATGAGGTGGGCGCCAAGGTATTTCACTGGCAAGGTCCCCGCCTGCACATCCAGCGCCCCAACTAACTCCTTCCTTCAGACAAACCAGCACAGAATAGCTCGCAGCCTTGACCCAGACTGGTATGCAAAATCATAAGAATGAGAGTGGGTTAACAATTAACATGTGGTTTTGGTTTCTCATATTCAGTGATGGAGACACTTTAGTCCCTTGGGTTTGGTCATACATGCAGTGTTTGTAGTTTGCACCAATTAAATCCTATTTGTCTTTGAATCTGACTCTATGCAGGTGCACTTGTGAATTGCTTTTGCTTGGATGAATTTGAAATATATTTTTACTACCATTGTATTAGCAGAAACGAAAATGCGAATGGCCGAAGAATTTGGATTACACTTACGAACGGCTAAAGCAAATATAATCACAGTCCATGAAAGTAGGATCTGGATAGGATTTCCTTGATCGCCTAAACTAGTTTCTCTCTGTGCATGCCATCCTTGGTTTTTTTCTGGTGTTAGTATTTGCATCTTTTGAGCAGCCTTTTAACTTCCTCTCCTTCTATTGCAATTATATTATATTTCACATGATTTGAATGCCTAAAGATATTGTTTATTTGTTCTTGGGTGCTCTGAATCGACCAATTCATAGTTGATAAAGCTCTAGGGCGAAGCCTAGGCGAGCTTGGGTTTCCTGGTTGCCTAGGCAAGCTTGGGTTGCCTGGTCGCCTAGGCTTCACCTAGCCATGCTAGGCTATCATGGAAAAAGGTGGAAAATAGAAGCCAGTTACGACAAAATCAGTAAATGTCCACAAAAGGCCAAATCCTATCAAACAAATACTCCCTTCGTCCCAAAATATAAGGTCTTTTGGCTTTCTTAGTTTGTCCCATTATATAAGACCTTTTACAATACCAATGAAACATTTATTACATTTCTCCTTCTCTTATCCCTAAGTTATCATCAATTCAACAACTTTTCATTACTTTACAACTATAACATTGTTGAAGTGTTTAAGATGTTAATTATATACCTCCCCATCAACTTAAGCCTTTGGGAGAAATGGTAATTCAACATGGTATCAGAGCGGGAGGTCATGAGATCAATCCTTGCTGCCAACTTTTTCTTTTCCATTTAAGGTTTGTTATAGGCCCACACTTGAGAGGGCGTGTCTTTATATGCCTTTGTGTGCAATATTGGCCCAAGTTTGTTATAGGCCCACATTTGAGAGGGCGTGTTAAAGTGTTTAAAATGTTAATTATATACCTTCCCATCAGCTTAAGCTTTTGGGAGAGATGGTAATTCAACAAACATTAATGATAGTCAAAGGGTATTGTAGACTTCTGTCATTTAAATTTATGACATTTTTCCACTTTTTTAAATTGTGTGAAAAAGCCAAAAGGTATTATATTATGGACGGATGGAGTAGTTAACTGTGCCTTTTGAGCACTCTAAGCTCCAGCCACATCAAAGCAATTGTAGGTGCGAGCATATGCAGTATGTCCTTACCATGCAATGATTTCAATTGAACTAGCCATACATGCACCAACTCAGACACGAGTACTAAGCGTATCCACAATGGTTACTCCTTATACCACCCTTTAAACACCTTTTAATTTCACTTTTTTAACGTCCTAAAAAAAAATTCACTCTAATGATGACTCCCAATACAACACCTCTAACTTCTCATCCCACCACCAACACCATCCTACTGCATCATCTCCCATTAACTCAGCCAATTTTCTAGCTAAAAAACTATATTGTTCTCCAACATAATTTTTATCCAAAATAAAAATAAAAAAATTTGTAAATGAAAAAGATCAGAATATAAGTGTTATTTAAATGGCAAATTTCATTTGAAGAAATGAGGAAAAAAAATGAGACGAGGAAAAGAAGAAGGCAAAGAAAAAGAAAGGGCAGGAAAGATATGAGAGGAGAGAGAGGGTTAAAGTGGAAAAGTGGGTGAAAAGGTATGTACTGTTCATGTTAAGTGGTTATCTAATTTCCGGGAGTGACTTAACATATTTTGGAGGTAGGGAAGTTTATAAGGTGTCTATTGTGGGTTTAAAGTGAACCAAGCCTCCTTATAATGTGTAAAGAGAGCTTAGAAAGGGTATTGTTGTGGATAGTCTAAGTAGTCAAAAGTTTCATCATGTGCACACAGAGAACCCCATTTTTGTACATGTTAGACTTAAACACGGTAAAATATAACTGGGATTGCAAATTGCCTATCCCCTCTTCTTCTCATTAGTCATTTATATAGACTTTAGTACAAGGTAAATATGGAAAGGTAAAAACTAATTATATAACTTAAGATAACATAGGGACCAAGATACTATTAGCTGCCTTACTAATCCTAGCACTTTAGGGTTTTAATAGTACAACATCTTGCCGAGGCAACCCTCGCCTACCTTCTAGGCGCTAAGACCTCGCCTCTTGCAAGCGCCTTGACAGCTCACCATTTTTCTCTAGTTTAGTGCTTTCATATGGTTGTACTTATTGATCTTCTGGTATTTTTGTCCTCTGATAATTTTATTTTGCCTTCCCACCTTGAATGAATCTTGGCAATGAGAGATTTGTTATATGATCAATCGCACACATTGACCCACCTGTTGATATAGATAATCAGTCTGAGGTTTCTATATAAGTGCTTAATCAACATTGTACTGGTTTTTTGGTTAAATGTATGGAAAATTCAGGTTTCTCGTTCTCTTGCTGCTTGTGAGGGTGCTCTTCTGGTGGTAGATGCCTCACAGGTAATTATCTTTCTCATCTATGGATTCTCGCTTCTCCTTCTGCAGTTCTGCCTCCCCCAAAGCACTCTCTTTTTCTTTCCATATGGCTGATTATGTCTTTCACTCCATAGTATATGTTTTGTGCATGTAAATACGTATACCAATCCTAACCTCCCCCCCACACACACACACACACACACACACACACAAACAAACACGTAGACACTTCTTTCTCAGTGTTTGTGCCACTTGTGAAGTATCTGTAAGTAGATAACATGCCTTACTATGTTTTTGGTTCAGCTACTTAGTATTTTGTGATTGGATTTTATAGGGAGTTGAAGCCCAAACGTTAGCTAACGTGTATTTGGCATTGGAAAACAACCTTGAGATTATTCCAGTAAGTTGAGTTCTTTACTAACCTTTTGTTGTTTCGACTATTTCATTTATGAGACAATCACGTTTGTTTGATTTTCAAAGGTGCCTGCAATAGATATGAGCGTATTTAGGTGCTTGTGGTCACTTTAATTTGTCATAAAAAAAAAAATATACACGGACAATGCTACTTATGTTTCTCATTCTCGCATATCGATAGTATATCTTTGCAAGCGGACATTTTTCCCGTTCTATCTGTGACATTGACAAAAGTTCAGCAACATGTCTAGTCCTTGCAAATATCAGATATTGCATTTGTAATTTTGTTTTCTTTCATTCTGTAGGTTCTGAACAAGATAGATCTTCCTGGAGCAGAACCAAGTCGTGTCTGCCAAGAGATAGAAGAGGTTAGTTCATTTGACGAGAGTGAACCAATTTGTTGCGTATGATGGTATAATCTTTTCATTGAAAAAATGTATGGAATTCATTCAGTTTCTTGATTGGTGTGATAATCTCTAATAAGACATGTTTTGGACGGAGGTAGTATTATTATTGCATATGATATCTTGTTAAGAGTTTGAGGATTAGATAATGGGCATTGTTCTCATTTGTTATCCCCGTTTGCTCAGCTGTTCAGCTTAACTGGGAAGTCCTTTAGCTGTTCATCATGATTACTTTGGCGAGAATGTATCACTTGATCAACAATTATTTTCGGTCACCAATAACACATGCATGGTTGTGTTATGCTGTTTTACATTGTACAATAAGATGAAAGCTTAATGCATTGCAGTCAAAATTTTACTTTTGATCTGTAAACATCTTTTGTCCACAGATGGTTGGATTGGATTGTAGCAACGCAATTTTTTGCTCAGCAAAGGTTGGTATTCTTCTTCTATGCTGGTTTTTTTATTTTTTTTAATTTTTTTTTCTAAGAGATGTTACACTCATTTCTTAAAACTTGATTGACATTTGAAAATAATTCATCAGATATTTCAGTCAGTCTCATTTAGTTTGGATGGTGTCCCATGAACTCTAAATGATGTCTAATACCACTAGTGACCTCCATATTATTCTTCTCAAGAACCACGAGTGTGGGTGCGCATGTGTGCGCAACGTTCTTATGTCTGCTTGATTCCTTTCTATTCATGTATTGGGTGAATTTTATTTAGCTTTTTCTTGACCAAATTTTGCTCAAATTGAACCAACTCTTTGTTTTGGTTATTCTGCAAGTCTTTCTATTCTTGGCTTTCCAAAGTAACACTTTTCCGGTGGCCTGTTCCCTAGTTGAGTCAGTTTTGCATGGAATGTTAGAGATGGTACTCAGGTATCTCAAGAAGATATAAATGAGTAATAAGTTTAAACTAGATCTTCAATTGGTTTTGATATTCTGTACTAGCAGGAAATGTAAAAGGGGACAAGGAGAATTAAATGGAGTAGCAAAACATGATGACCGTCTGGCTTTATAATCTCTAATGTTTTTCTTTTGTAGGAGGGGATAGGTATTATGGAGATTTTAAACGCTATCGTTCAGAGGATCCCCCAGCCTAATGATACTGCTGAAAGACCTTTGAGAGCTTTAATTTTTGATAGGTAGCTGTTTTAGGTACTGCTTTCCAACTTCTAGAGCTAAGCAATTGCCATTTTACTCGCCTTACTTCATGTCCTTCTATGGAAATGATGGTCGAGTCCTTTAATAAATGTTCTTTCCATTTCCTGTTGTGTATTCATAAAAAGGTTGCCTAAATTGATTGCGTTGTGTTGGTGATCCCTGAGTTACCTGATCAATCATGGACCTCATTTTATCTTTCTTTTTTGTGAATAATAGATTTTATATATATTGAACAAAAGATTTACAAAGCAAGATAGTTCACAGAACTCTGGGCAAAAGACCCAAGGCCGCCCAAAACAAAAGGCCATAAACTAGCAGCTGTTGGTATCCAAATCGAAATATTATAAACATGCATTGTAATATTGTTTCTTTAAGCATACTTGCTTATTATGTATTTCTGCAAGCGCTTCAAGTTCAGTTTAATGGCTTCTGAATAATTTCAGAGATTGTTTGCCTGTTCTTGAATAACTTTATATTGGAAATACTCTTTTAGCATCTCTTGTTTTCTAGTTTTTGTTTGTGTTGTTTCCTTGCCTGATTTCTGTTTTTGTGTCTTGAACAGCTATTATGATGCATACAGAGGTGTTGTTGTTTATTTTCGTGTGATTGATGGGACTATTCGGAAGGGGGATAGGATACTCTTTATGGCTAGTGGCAAGGTATAACAGTTTCTTCATAATGCATACTACTTCAATGTCTCGTGTGATGTCACCTTGTTATATATAACTGATTTGTTCAGTGTCTGACTTGTATTATTGATACATCTGTTCTTTTAATCCCATTTTACACTTGATTGGAGTTTGTTGCATCACTGATTCTCTTGAGTTCCTTCATCTTTTCCTTCTTCCCTCTCTTACTATCTCTATTGTTTTGTGTCTAAAATGTTCTGTTGTTAATTCTAAAATGTTCTGTTGTTAATTTCTGCATTTATTCTATGTTGACATGCAGGACTACTTTGCTGATGAACTTGGTGTTTTATCTCCCAACCAGTTGCAGGTCAATGAATTATATGCTGGGGAGGTATAAATTCTTATCTTGATTGTTGATTTTTGTAGATACTTGAGTGTGTCTGGGTTGTTTTTATTTGTGTGTTTAACCTAAAGTATTAACAATTGCTTTTTCATGTTGATATGAATGTAGGAAAAAAGGAGGAAATATTTTATTGATTGAATCAATTGATTTGATTACAGACTCCTTATTTATAGTAGGAAGAGCTAGACTCCTTCCCAATATGACTCTAGTGAAGTGTCTGTCGATTTCTATATGTTTGGTCCTATCATGCTGTACAGGATCATTGGCAATATCAATTGCTGCTTTATTATCACAAACTTCACTTCATAGTAGTTTCACAGCGGTAGTAAGTCTTCTAGAACTCTTTTTATCCATAATTCTTCACATACTCCTAGGGCCATGGCCCTGTACTCAGATTCAGCAGTACTTCTGGACACCACTCCTTGTTTTTTGCTTCTCCAAGTTACTAGATTTCCCCATACAAAGCTGCAATATCCAGTGGTGGACCTTCTCTCAGCAGATCCAGCCCAATCTGCATCTGTATACACTTCAATACTTCTGCTGGAACTTCTTTTGAACCACAAACCTTCTCCAATAGTCCCTTTTAAATACCTCAGTATTCTGAATATTGCCTCCATATGGGGCTCACAAGGGGCATGCATGTACTGACTGACCACACCTACAGCATAGGATATGTCCGGCCATGGCCGGCCCTATGCCAAGGCCACTGAGACCTGGGTCTTGAGCCCAACGGTGTCAGGGGGCCCAACGGTACATGTTTCGCTAAAAGAAAAAAAAATTCGTGTAGATTTAATCCAATCCAACCTAATATAATATGTTAATTTTCTTTTTTGATAAAGGCCCAAATTTTTTTTTTACTCCAATCGATAAAGGTTCCAATAAAAAAATTTACTTGGCCCCCAAAAAAAAATAGACATACAAACAAGTATTATTAATTTTTTGCATTTATGGATGTTAAAAACGCGATAAATGTTGGAAAAAATGTAGTACTTAGGATTTGACAGAGAATTAGAAACTCCAAAGCACATTATTAACGTTGTCTTTTAAGAGATGTTTCGTCCCACACGATTTGTCACTAAGAGATCAAATGAAAATCTCTTTCAGGATACAATAGGGGTGTTTGATTCAAACAGTGACTTGTTTGAATCAAACTCGAGGACAATCAAAGTTTTTCTGATGATGTTGTCAGACTTATGAATTTTCGTCTGCATACTTATGCCTTTTATAGGTTGCAAGTACCCCATAAACGAATGGAGGTACTCCTTGCACGAAAGGTAGGGTTGTCACTGTTCACCGGATGAAAGCATGCAACTCTTACACGAAAGGTAAGTACATATCAGTTCGAAAATGCATGTATCTGAAAATGCATATCTTTTCATGAACTAATGCATGCATTGGTTTAGGTTTCGGGGGCGTTGCCCCCTCGACCCCTGCGAAGGGACGCTGCCCCCTCGACCCCGTTTCGTTGCGATAACATTAATTCGTACGGCAACACGTATGCAAACGATAACCAAAATATTTATTTATGAAAAAAAATCTAACAATAAGTATGTTTTTAAAAAAATAACTTCAACTAAAAGGCCCAATTCGGGGACTTGGTCTTAAGCCCAACAAAAGCGAGGGCCGGCCCTGTGTCCGGCCTTGTATGAGCTAAATATATAAGTTTTCCTACCAGTCTTTGGTACTTTCCTTTGCCCACAGGAACTTGGTCTTTCTTCTCCCACAGTTTTAGGTTGGCTTCCATTGGGGTACTGGCAGGCTTGCAATCACTCATCCCTGTCTCTTCAAGAAGGTCTAGTACATATTTCCTCTGACATACTACCAGTCCTTTGTCTGATCTGGCAACCTCCATGCCTAGAAAGTATCTAAGGCTTCCCAGCTCCTTTATCTCAAACTCCCCGGCCAAGCTCTTCTTAGTCTGATTGATCCCACAAATGTCATCACCGGTTAGGATGATGTCATCAACATATACAACCAGGACTGTCTTCTTGCCATTTTCTGACCTTTTTGTGAACAAAGTGTGATCAGATTGGCCCTGCTTGAACCCCTCCTTCTTCAGGAACTTCATAAATCTTTCAAACCATGCTCTTGGACTTTGTTTGAGTCCATATAGAGCCCTTTTCAGTTTGCATACTTCCCCATCATTTCTGCCAGAGAACCCAGGAGGCATATCCATGTATACTTCTTCCTTTAAATAACCATGCAGGAACGCATTTTTAACATCCAGCTGTTCCAAGGGCCAGTCCAAGTTCACAGCTATGGACAAAATTATTCTCACAGTGTTAAGCTTTGCTACAGGTGAGAAGGTTTCTGAATAATCTATCCCATAAGTTTGAGTATACCCCTTTGCCACCAACCTTGCTTTGTACCTTTGTATGGAACAATCTGAGTTGTATTTTTCCATCTGCATCCTACTGTGGTCTTCCCAGCAAGTAGACTAACAACTTCCCAGGTCCCATTCTTTTCAAGTGCACCAATCTCTTCATACACAGCAGCTTTCCACTCAGGATAGAATAAGGCTTCATGTGTGGTTTTGGGAATGTGGATATTAGATAGGCTAGAAGCAAAGGCTTGGAACTGTGGTGACAGTTAGTCATAGGAAATATACTTGCTAAGAGGATAGAGAGGATGCTTGGTGCATTCTCTTGTAGGTTTTCTGATGGCAATAGGAACATCCAGGAGTTCATCAGGCTGGTTTGAGTGATCCATAGATTTAGACTCATTTTTGGTTGGTGAATCAGATTGACTGTACCTGTCAGATTCAAACTCAGATAACCGTTGTTCAGTTGTATTACCTGTTTCTGGAGTTTCTTTAGGAGTTTCATTCAAGGAGGATTGTTGCTCAGTGCTGGTGTGGGGAGCTTTCTCTTTGAGAAGTAGGCCTTTCCTTGAATATGTCTTTCCTGGAAATTTTTGTATTATGCTTCTGGGGCTAGGACTCTCTGATTTATTCCCTTGTTCAGGTGCATCCACCTCAGTAGGGACATCAGAGGTCTTACCTATTTCCCTATTTTGGTAGGAATCATCATATTGTAGCAAAGAACTATCAGACTCATGTTGGAGCAAAAATTGTGAAAAATCATCTTGTTGTGAAAAAACCTCATGTTCATGCTCCCTAGAGGTCTCCCCCTGAACATGAGTTTTGAAAAACATTTGACTTTCAAAAAAGGAGACATCACTGCTGACATACACTTTCTGTGTGTGGGGATCAAAACATTTATACCCTTTTTGAGTTGGGGAATACCATACAAACACATTTTCTAGCCCTAGGATCTAACTTCCCCTGGTGATGAGCTTGTGTGAATGCAGTGCATCCAAAAACTTTGAGAGGCAGATCCTGAATCAGCCTAGTGTTGGGGTAAAAAACCTTTAGCTGATTTATAGGGGTATGATAATTTAAGATCCTTGAGGGGACCCTGTTGATTAGGTAAATTGCAGTTGACACTGCCTCCCCCCATAGATATTTAGGGCTGTTAGAGGTGATCATGAGGCCCTAACTATCTCCGAGAATGTCTGTTTTCCTCTCTCTCCACCCCATTTTGTTGAGGTGTGTCAGGGCATGAACTCTGGTGAACTATGCCATGTTTGAGGAAAAAGGTGCCAAGGATAGAATTAAAGTATTTTGTCTCATTATCACTTTTAAAAACCTCTATTTTTGAGTGAAACTGAGTTAAAATCATTTCATAGAAATCTTCAAAGACATGTTTAGTCTCAGCTTTGTGTTTTAACAAATACACCCAAGAGACCCTAGTGTGATCATCAATGAAAGTAACAAACCATCTTTTACCTTGTGGTGTGCTCTTCCTAGCAGGCCCCCAAATATCACTATGGATCATAGTGAATGGTTTTGTTGGCTTGTATGGTTGAGGTGGGAAAGATGATCTAGTATGTTTAGACAATTCACAGATTTCACATTCAAATAAAGAAGGATTTTTATTGATGAACAAATTTGGAAACAGTTTCTTCAAGTAATAAAAACTAGGGTGGCCAAGCCTATAATGCCACAACATGATATTATTCCTATCAACATAGGCAGACTGAAGACAAACATTTCTAGAACTTTCTTTATTCCAAGAATCTCCTTCCTACTCAAAGAGATATAGACCTCCCATCATCCTAGCACTGCCAATCTCCCTCCCTTGTGAATACCCTGAAATTTACAGCAATCAACAGAAAATACAACCTTACAATTAGTATCTGAAGTGAGTTTACTGACTGATAACAGATTGCAGGAAAGAGACGGTACATGTAGGACATTTTTGAGAGTTAGGGTAGGAGAGATAGCGATGGATCCTTTTCCTGCTATAGCAGAGAAGGAACCATCTGCTATCTTTACTTTCTGTTTTCCAGCACAGGATTTATATGATGAAAACAGGTGTGAATAACTGGTCATGTGGTCTGTGGCTCCTGAGTCAATGACCCAGAAGAGGGACTGATTTATACCAAGGAAGGACAAAGAATGGAGATTACCTGTTTCACTAATGAACAAGAAGGGTCACCTTTAGTCTAGATGGTTTGGGCTTGGATTAGTTTGGTCAACTGATCCAGTTGTTCTTGGGAGAAAAGCTGCTGTCCATTTGAGACTGTGCCTTGATCAGATGAGGCCTGGTGAGCCTGCCTTCCTTCTGAGTTTCCATATCCACTGCCCTTAGGTTTCCAGTTTACAGGCTTGCCAAGGATAACCCAGCAATTATCCCTGGTGTGACCTTGTTTTTTGCAATGATCACACCATGTTTTCTGCTTCCTCCCCTTTTGATCATTTCTATTAACCACCAAGGCTGAACTTTCTGTTCCAACTGAATTTCCATATGAAGGTCCCTTGTGCATCACTCTTCTTCTGGATTCTTCTCTCCTAACTTCAGAAAAAACCTCTCCAAGTGAGGGCAGGGGAGATTTTCCCAGTATCCTTCCCCTAACCTCATCCAATTCCAGATCTAGGCCTGCCAAGAAAGTATATACCTTCTCATTTTCTTCTCTTTTCTGGGCTTTTACTCCATCTCCAGGGCAGTCCCAAGAGTTGTCATAGGACAGATCTAGTTCCTGCCACAATCCCTGCAACTCATTGTAATAGAGGGTGACTTCTCTCTTGTCTTGCTTGCAGGACCATATTTTGGTCTTAAGTTCATAGATTTGGGATGTATTCTCCAGATCAGAATACATATCTTTAACAGCCTTCCAGATGTCCTTTGCTGTGGACAAAAACATGTGAGGCCTTGCCACAAAAGGATCCATGGAGTTAATCAACCATGTTTTCACCATGGAGTCCTCAGATCTCCATGTTGCAGATTTGGGATCTCCTGCTGCAGGTTTGACGCTTTCTCCATTCAAGAATCCTAATTTTCCTCTACCATCAATGGCCAATTGTATGGTTTGTGACCATTCTAGGTAGTTCTTTCCATTGAGCCTTTGCGTTGTTAGCAGAATTGAGGAAGAAGAGTTGCTGGAATCATTTCCGGTGGATTGATCATCCTTGATATGGATGATCCAGTTGGGGTATTGGACGATGTGCCCGATGAAGCGCTTCCAGTCATGGCTGCGCGGAGATACATGGATATGTTTTTATCATAAGACCATGCTCTGCTACCATGTAGGAAAAAAAAGGAGGAAATATTTTATTGATTGAATCAATTGATTTGATTACAGACTCCTTATTTATAGTAGGAAGAGCTAGACTCCTTCCCAATATGACTTCCCATAAAAAGACTCCTTGGACAAACAGCCTCAATACAAGAGAGCCGCCAGTCAACCCTATAAATACTTTAAAATACTGGAATAGACTATACTGCCCTTATTATTATAAAAATAAAAAATAACACAAAAGCATGCTGAATCTCTACAATGAATATCTAACTCTGTTCCCACTTGTACAAACTTTACATGCTCCATATCCCTTTTAGGTGATTTGGTAATTTAGTGTATTTTTTATGATCTTATAATTAAATGAATGTTTCTTTCTCAACATGCAGGTTGGATATCTTTCAGCATCAATAAGATCAGTAGCAGATGCTAGAGTTGGTGACACCATAACTCACTACACGAGAAGGTCTGATCAATCACTTCCTGGCTATAAGGAAGCTACTCCAATGGTTTTCTGTGGTCTCTTTCCTGTTGATGCGGACCAGTAAATATCTTCTTACCTTTTCCTTTCTTGAAATTTGTTATCAAGGTTAAGTAAGGTTTATGCCTATTATTCGTAATGGTACTCCATGCTCCTAGATTCCCTGAGTTACGTGATGCATTAGAGAAGCTGCAGCTGAATGATGCTGCTTTGAAGGTAAATCTGCTCTGTGTATTGCTGGTGCTTCATATATTGAATTGTATTTCCATCTTTTACTGTGGGCAAGGACATGCTTATGTTTGACTAATCATGTTTCTGTTTGTTGCTTTCATCTCTCTCTCCCCCCCCTTCCCCCCCCCCTTTCCCCTTTCCCATCCCCTGTAGTTGGGGAAACAAACCATTTTAGTAAAGCAAAGGACTTGAGAAATGTTGTGAATGTACCCCTAAAGTGGATTCACCAGTGAATGTTTTCAGTGTTTCCTATATAGAGGTCTTATATTGCTAAATAGGACTCTGTTCCATATAGATATGCTTTTGTTTTATGTGGGTGATGTTCCGATAGACCAACGAATTAGGTTGGCAAATCTTGTAACTAAAAGGATTATACTTGTTTTCTTGTCAGATAATTTCAGTTGCTTGATATTTGCAGTTTGAACCTGAGACGTCGAGTGCTATGGGTTTTGGCTTCAGATGTGGGTTTCTAGGTCTTCTTCACATGGAAATAGTTCAGGTTGAAATTGTATTGGTGTTTGTGTGAATGTTTTGGTGCATCATCTATTCTTTTGATTTTCATATGCTTCAATGTTTGTTTTTGTGAACTGCATATCACAGGAGAGGCTTGAGCGTGAATACAATTTGTCCTTGATAACTACAGCACCAAGTGTTGTTTACACAGTGAACTGTTCTGGGGGTGTAAAAGTAATTTCTGCTTATCTTCATCTTCAAAATTTGTTCAATATTCTTTCTTTCTGAATACATATACTTAGCGGGCTATTCTTTTATTGATATCAAGAAGTTCACTTCTGGGGTGTAGGAGGGATGATGGCAATATCGCATACGGATTTATTGTGTGTTGCATACTTGCATGGGCATAAATTTTGGGGGAAAGCAGTTTTGAGTTGATAGTTTATATGCTTACCATAAATAGGACCTTGTTACCATACATAGGATCTTGGACCGAGTAAGT
This sequence comes from Gentiana macrophylla, assembly GCA_026214975.1. Lineage (NCBI taxonomy): Eukaryota > Viridiplantae > Streptophyta > Magnoliopsida > Gentianales > Gentianaceae > Gentiana > Gentiana macrophylla. The sequence goes on along the minus strand of CM047808.1, from coordinate 128,771,351 downwards.
CCTTAACGTTGGGGCCACAATATTTTCTAAGGACAGCATATGAATATCCTTGCCCTTCAAGAAAATAGTGGCTCCAGATCGAGCTGTCCATTACCTCGGATGTTTTTTCTCATAATTTTAGACTACTATGATAATTATAAACTACCTAGGAGCAATATAACATATGAATTTTACACAAGTACAATTCATCAAATTGACATCCTATTATCAAAAAGGAACTTGTGAATTTAATCAAACAAAATTCTTTAAAGAACCATAAAATGTCAAAATACTCTTTTGCAATCCAGGAATGACCGAATGACATCGATGTAGTATAAACTACATCAATCGATGGGTCTGGCAATTGTAATCCCTTTTCTGGGTCCTTTAAATTATGGCAGACATTTATTTTCCTCTAATATTTTCTCCCTGATTTTACGTTCTTTCCCTTGCATGGTATTAAGTTATTGTTACTTTTCTTGCTACTTCAGCCAATTTGTCATAAAGGTTTAAGTTTTTTCGCCATTCTCATGTCTTGTAATTTGATTTGTATGGATGCAGGTTGAGTGCTCGAATCCATCTCTTTTACCTGAACCCGGAAAAAGGGTATCAATTGAGGAACCATTTGTAAAGGTTTTCGATTTCCCTTGAACTTTATCTACTTTAACACGTCCGTCTATAGTAAATATCATCTTTAGATTCTAAAAGTTGTGGTTCTGTTTTCCTGGAAATTTTAGATAGAAATGCTGACTCCAAAAGATTACATTGGTCCACTCATGGAGCTTGCACAGGATAGAAGAGGAGAGTTTAAAGAAATGAAATATATAACCGAGAATAGAGCGTCTCTCACCTATCATTTGCCTTTAGCTGAGGTATCTGCAGTTTATTGCTCAGCCTACCCTGTTTGTGCAAACATGCTTATCTTCTGCAAATTTCGGTTCCCTTGCCCATCATATTATCAATTATCTGTTTTGATGTTAAGAGACTGTTCTCGGGGACTGTACAAAAACATGTTCATACTACTTGCTAATTGATGAATAAAAGTGCAATTAAAGGGCATAGATATATAAACACTTTGTACACTTCATTCTTGAATAAGAACTGTTCTTCTCTTCTCTACACTTATCTATTTCTATAATTTTATTCATCCAAACCTATGTAGTACGGAAAAAACAGCGCAAGTGCAGGATGTTGGATTTAACTGGATAGTAATCTGAATTCATCTAGGTTTTAATCCATATGTTCAGAAGCATTTCTGAAAAAAAATTTATTTAAAAAAGATATTATACTTAACATTCGAAATTGTTAATTCCTGTAACCTTGTTAGATATATACAATTATACATGTATAAATTAAACTTCTTATTAGCTTAAGCTTTTAGGTGATGTTTATCATGGTATCAACGTACGAGTTCACAAACTCACTGTGGCCCCAAAATATTATTTTTAAAAACTACTAACACCGTCCCAAATAACTGAAATAAGAGCCAATTTAGCTCAAAAAAATTATCCCAATATATGAGTCATTTTAGAATGCCGAGACAACATTTATTAGTTTTTTTTTTCATCCTACCCCTAATTATCATCCACTTAACAACTTTTTAAATATTGAAACCTTTGCATTAATGCTAGTCAAAGGGTATTTTAGACTTTATCTCTAAAAAAATTATGACATTTATCCACTTTCTTAATATATGTGAAACCCTCCAAAGTGACTTTTATTTTGGGACGGAGGTAGTACTATGTTGTGTTGCTACTTTGCTACAACATGTCCACTCTTGTCCATATGCTGACAAACCTGCACATAATATAAATATATGAATTACACTTCTTTTTGCTTAAATTTTTGGGTAAGATGGTAATATATCAATACGAGGAGAGATGTTGATTATGCAGTATTTGAGAATCTTTTCCTTCTTAAATCCTGCGAAGTAGTAATGTTTTCTGTTGATTCTGAATGTCGAGCAGAATCCTGCTTCCTTGCTGTTCAAAGTGTTGCGTTTTCGTATTATAACACTTTCACCGTTAACATTCTTCCGATTTTACAGATGGTAGGCGATTTTTTTGATCAGCTTAAGTCGAGAAGTAAAGGCTATGCTAGCATGGAGTACAGTTTTATCGGGTACAGATATATAAATAATGATAGCATGAAATTCAGTTTGATCACATTAATGACCTAACATGCTTGAACCTGTGTGTTGAACTAAAAAAGATCTTAATTAACTATCGTTTACTAAAGTTATTACTCATTTTTTAATGTTTTGTATGAGTTTTGAGAGTATAGAATCTAGGTTGACCACCTGGAGCCTTGGTTGAGAGGATTTTGCCCACAACCCCGACTGATTCTAAACCTCGATTTAATGGGCGGAAGAAGGTTAGATACAATCTGGTTGAAAGAATCAAAGAGAGGACAGTGGGCGATGTTGCATAAACTTGTACTATAATGATTTGTCATTGAATATGAGAAATCATGTTCTTCTTTCTTCCTCCGTAAATTTCTACATGGCATCAAAGATCTATGCTTCAATCATGAGTTTTAAGGTTGCCATGGGTGATTCATCCTCTTGCAGACATAGAACACACATTATGCCAGGCTTGCAAATGCTGCCTTTGTTTACATGCCATCCATGAGATAAAAGCACGATGAGGCGCCTCTCTTTTATGCCAAACTATCTTCCACCTTCAAATCTCAGTTTAATGAAAATATTACTCATTCAAACCAAAAAAGCAAGTCATGAGAGGATAGTCAAATTATCTTTCTGGTCGTTTGATTCAGATGAAGTTTTTCATTATTGAATGATCTTATAAATGTTTGTTTATTTATTTTCAACTTTGTCTGGTTTTTAAATTTTGTTTTACAGGTATCAAGAAAGTGACTTGGTGAAGCTCGACATTCTTATTAATGGTGACTGTGTTGAACCTTTAGCCACTATAGTTCATAAGGATAAGGTGAACAAATTTCAAATTCCTGCTTTGCTATCATCTTTATCACTGGTTCTTGTGCTAGATTGTGAGGAAATCCATGTCCAGTAATCCTCCGAAAGTTGTGTGCCACCGCGCGACTGTTGAAGTCAATTGTGTTTGATATGTCAATTATCTACCCTTCCAATAGGCAATAGCTTCAACTTTTTAGAGAGATGATAATTCAAATTGGTATCAGGGCCAAAGATTATGGGTTCAAACCCTCTATCAACTTTACTTTTCCGTTTATATTGTTCAAGTATTGGGTCTCTTTATTGGCCTTGTAATGCCGTTCACATGCCTTTGTGTGCCCTATGTTGGCCCCGACTCTTTGTTGGCCTTTTAATGCTGTTCATATGCCTTTGTGTGCCCTATTTTTTTCTTCTTTTTGTTTTGGAGGGAAACTGATATGAGCTGTTTTATTCAGGCCTACTCAGTCGGAAGGGCTTTAACTCAAAGGCTGAAAGAACTGATACCTAGACAAATGTTTAAAATACCCATCCAGGTTAGCTTCCTTAATCATTTACTCCAATTTGCTCCTCTTTTTTTCTTTTTCTGTGGAAGGTGTGTACTGACTCTGACTATGCACTAGTACCTAGACCAATGATTGGAGTCCCCTTCCAAGTTAGACTCCTTAATCACGCTACTATAATCTCTTCTTTTCCTGTGAAATGTGCATGAAATGTTATTTCTTTGTTTTTTATGCTTCCACCAAGTGTTGTTCTCGTTTGTATGTCCCGAGGTTATGAGGTCTAAGTTTTGTATTCTCTGTCCTGTATCCAACATTCCAACTGTTATCCACAGGCATGCATAGGGTCGAAAGTTATAGCCAGTGAAGCTTTGTCCGCTATCAGAAAGGATGTGCTTGCTAAGTGTTATGGTATGATTGGTACTCTTGGACATTGAAGGTAGTTAATTAGGTTCCAATACTAACAACAAATCCATATCTACTTGTGCAGGAGGGGACATTAGCAGAAAAAAGAAGTTGCTCAAAAAACAGGTCATTCTTTATTTTTGTAGTCAATAATTTTATTTTTGTTCAAGATATTCAATGAAGTACATTTATAGATAGGAAAGACCTACCTGATAAATTACCATCTTGCCTAAAAGTTTAAGGTATGAAAGTGATGTATAATTATCATCTCACCAAAAAATTATGCATATGCATATCTAGCATGCTTATTTTTTTTGTGTGTGGGTTTTTATATGATTTTAAGGTGAATTTACACATTTTATTTCTCATTGTGCTGTCACCAGGCCGAAGGGAAAAAGAGGATGAAATCTATAGGTAAAGTTGATGTACCACAAGAGGCATTTATGGCTGTGTTAAAGCTAGAAAAAGAGGTTTTGTAAAAGATACATTGACCTGAAGAAGGAAAAAAAGAGGTAGGATTTTGACGCCATAAATGTAAAGGTTAACCTTTTTATATTTAAGCTTTCAGTTTTTGTTTTCATTTCCAATCTTGAGATGACATTCCTCTGAATATTGTACAGCATGTGTTTTAGTAATATCTCTTTTCAGCCCATGCTTGAGAATTAGTATATTATTGTAGATAATATAATTATTGATGATTAAATTCTTTCGATAATTGTTTGTAAAAAAAAAAAATTCGTAAAAAAAAAAAATTCTTTCGAAAATTGAGTCACTTGGGTGCAGGGGTGATGATGTATTGGTATTGTATTGAAAATCGATAATAATATAAAACATAAAAGTGCTGGTTGCAAACCTGCAATATCAGTTAGTTGTACAAGATTTTAGCTGTGTGCGATTCAGGCTGTTAAGTAAAGGGAAATTTTGACTTGGGAGTCTTTGTTCTGTGGAGTGCATTAGAATACATGTAAAAACATTAGTGTTTTACTTGTATTTAGTAATAACACGTAAACATATTATTGTTTTTATGTGTTTTTTGGTGTTTCTATTGTAATAACACGTGAATATGCTGTTCTAATGTAAAAAATACTTTGTTATGAAATATATTAGCCCTAAACCCTAAAAGAAGAAGAAGAAGAATTGAACCACGGTCAGGCTCTGGTTTTCATTAGCAAAAGCTTAGGAAATATTACATGACCCTTAAATTTGAGAAGTGAACTACTTATACCAACTCTCCTCACTAGGTGACAAAACAGAAAGTAAATATGAGGCCTATACATGTCCCATAGTAATGACACATGTTCTATGTAGCTGTGTCAGACATCAGTCCATCCCGTCACAAGAAAAACTCGTCCATGAGTTATATAAAAGTTGTAGCCTTGACGTCAGTTGAATATGAAGACTTAAAAGGAAACGTTACTGCCCTAAGGTGTATCAATCTCGATCCAAATTTTTTTAAGGCTGATGTTCAGAATGATACATATTGCAAAGCACACAACCGTGGCAAGGCTGAATATGCAATAGGTATAAGATTATAGGAGTTTGTGTATGACATCAGAGGAATATGCATAGGCTGCAATTTGTCTGCTATGATGACATCTTTGATATCACTCTTATCTTTGAAAGCTAAATTTTTGCCCGCCCGACATCCTCTTCATAACCTTAATCGATATATATATTGAGGTGAATGAGCAAGTAAAATGACAGTATATCATTTAAGGGGAAAGTACATGTACACAACCTTGTTACTCATTGTAGATTGATGCTCATTCGCCAAATAATACTCCTACTTAGAAGAATTCTGTTAAAGCTAGTATTGCATAATGCTATATGTATACAGGAGGCTTGCAAAGCGAGATAGGTACTTTGATATTAAGGAAGTGGAGTGTCGTTTGTGCATCAAGAATTACAGCTAAGATGAATTAAATTCACTTGCTACTTACTACCTGTATGTAGTTATGTAGTTAATGTACGGATGTAGTAGTATATTATAAGGACAGGTGTCCTAAAACTTACTAGATTCTACTACTACTAGTCTACTAGTTTTACAAGGAGGGAGGAGAAGATCCATAATTGAAGTCCCTTCTGCTTCGGCTGCCTGAGATGTTAAGCAACATGGCTAACACCTCCTTCATATTAGGCCTGGATTGAGGCGTCTCAACTGTACATCTTATGCCTATCCGCAATAATTCAAACATCACATCTGCTTCCCTCTCTTGTAGAAGACGACTAGCTGCCGGTTTCATCAAGCTTCTCATGAATCCTTGCCGCCCATCTTTGATCACCCTTTTAGCCCATTCAACAAGACACTCGTCTTCTTCTTCACCTACATCCACTGCACGTCTTGCTGTTGCTAGCTCCATTACCAGCACCCCGTAACTATAGACATCACCTTTTGTCGTGGCATGCCATATTTGTCCGTATTCGGGCGCAACATATCCCACCGTGCCAGCAACCATGGTGCTTACATGACTGCCTTCTGCAATTATAACTCTTGCCAAGCCGAAATCCGTGACACGTGCCTTCCCGTTATTATCCAAGAGCACATTGCTTGCTTTTACATCTCTATGCACAATAGAGGGGTGGCACTCATGGTGTAAAAATGCTAAAGCACGAGCAACATCGAGTGCTACCTCAATCCGCCTTTTCCATGTCAGCTTCGTCCTGTCGATGATGACTTCTTCTAAGGAGCCACCGTCCATGTACTCGTACACCAGAAGTTTCTCTGCTCCATCGAGGCACCAACCGTATAGCGTAACTAGGTTAGGATGCGGCCAACCAAAACCTTTCCCACTTAATACCTCCATTTCAGCATGAAATTCTTTCTCTCCCTCAGCTCCTTCTCTCAGTAGCTTCTTTACCGCTACTTCTCTCCCACTGCCATCTGGAAGGACCCCCTTATACACTGTACCATATCCTCCTCTTCCAATAATCCTGTTTTCTGCAAAGTTGCTCGTAGCAGTAACAATATCCGCGTGTGTGAACGCGGTCTTGTCCAAGGTAATCACCTTTATGCTTTCTGATAACCAAGGTGAAGAAGACGACGACACACTTGAGGTCGTCATCATGGACACATGGTCGTCGTGCCTTTCCTTCATGCCCTCCATGAGATAACCTGCCGGTTTATTCATTGGGCTCTTCAAGATGAGGCAGACTATCAGTGCGATAACACCAAGCACTAAGAACGCTAAAATCAGAGCTATGAGCACCAAATAGCCACCTAGCTTCGCCGGCTTCCTTCTGCTTCCCTTATTATTTCCACCACTACCTGATTCACTTGTATTAGTACCAGTAGTGTTGTCAATAAAAGCTGGAAGTTGTAACAGAGGATCACCGAGAAACGACCACTTCTCAAACGTTGACAGCTGTCCAGTTGAAGGAATAACTCCAGATATATACGGATTGTAGGAGATGTTGAACTTGCTCAAATCACTCAAGTTGTTGAGACTGGTAGGAAACGTACCAGAGAAATTGTTATAGGAAAAATCAAGATTTAGCATGCATTTGATGGCTCCGATTTGTGTAGGAATTTCACCAGAAAAGTTGTTGTGCGTAAGATTCAGGACAACTAATGACATGGAAGCAAGAGTTGAAGGAAGTTCACCATAGAATTTGTTCATTCCCAAGTGCAGCATACTAAAGTTATGCATGCTACCGATCTCAAGTGGAACTGTTCCAGTCAGTTGGTTACTGCTCAGTTGAAGGTATCCTGATATTTCAAACGTTCGGATGTTGGTGCCTGGTACACATACAGGAAACAGACCATACCCTGTAAGCAATTTCTGCCACAGGCTTTTGCAGTTCTTCCTGCTCAGGATCTTATACACAAAGAGAAACGGAACATAATCTGCAGGTATCCACCTTTTCATCGCAAGGCAGTCCATCGAGCCAGGGCCAAGACCGTCTTTTCTGTTAAGTAGGAAAGTAGGCGTTGGAACCACACCTATATTAGTCAATTGGGGAGGGATTGTCCCAGTTAGCTGATTGCCTGCTAGATTTAACCATAGAAGGCTAGTGCATTTCCCCAGCTCCGGAGGTATCTGACCTGATAGTGAGTTGTTTGCTAGCATCAGCCATAGTAGTGAGGTTAAATTTCCCATGCTTGAAGGGATGGATCCATTTAAGCTATTGAAGGATAAATCAATTGCTTGAATTCCTTGAAAGTTTCCGTATTCCGTAGGTATGTCACCTGTGAACTGGTTATAGGAAAGAATCAAGAACTTCAAGTTTGGCATCTCAGACACTTGAACAGGCAATGGACCAGACAAATAGTTGTAGCTCAAGTCCAGCTGAGAAATTCCTTGCAAGGTCAGAATCCCAGATGAGTATAATCCTCCTGTATATGAATTTCCGTACAAAATTAGGAACTTTATTTGCTTAAATTGCCCGAATATATCTTGTATGTCTCCTCTGAAGTTGTTGGCACTCAGGTCCAGAATGGTCAATTTGTTGAGGCCTACAAGGGACAACGGAATGTCCCTGGAGAAACTGTTGCTTCCCAAATAAAGCGCTTGGAGGCCTGAAATTGTTCCAATCTCTGGAGCAATCGCTCCCGTGAAGCCATTCCCCCATAAATCAAGAACTGTCAATCCTCTGCAATTTGAAATTTCCTTTGGAAACCAACCAGAGAACTGATTCTCTGACAGGTCCAAAGCCTGTAAACTGCAATTCGGAGTAAACAAGGATGAAGTGACATTGCCAGAAATTTGGTTCTCAGATAACGACAACTCTAACAGCCCGCTGATTCCAGGCCATAACCCACCTGTCAAGTCGTTCGTGCTGAGATCAAGATATCTCAAATTTGAGCAACTGACAAAGGTACTTCCAGCATCTCCGCTAAAATTATTACCGGAAAGATTCGCAACCAACAAGTTATTGCACAGTGCAGGGATAGCATATCTGATATCTCCACTTATTCTGTTGTTATGTGAAAGGTCAAGAACGTTGAGACTCTGTAAGCCAGTCAAATTAAGGTTGCCGTCAATGAGATTGCGTGATAGGTTCAAGAACTTGAGGTTATGACATAGGCCTAGATCCCTGGATATGCTGCCTCCAAACGTGTTCATAGAAAGGTCCAGGTAGCTGAGCTGAGTCAACGATGAAAATTCTGTGAAAAAACCTCCTGTTAAGCCATTTCCTGACAGGTCTATTCCGACCACACGGCTTATGTCTGTGTCACATGAAATTCCAGGCCAATTGCAGGGAGATGAGTCTGAAACATTCCATGTACTGTAATAACTTCCTTTGTTAAATTTGTTCCCATCTTCAAGAAATGACTTCAATCTGACTAACACTTGCTTGTCAGTATCTAAGGAATCTCCCTTTACATACTTGCCTGTTGCAATGAATAAAAGAATATATATTAGAGCAATGATCATGGCACAAGCTGCAAAACATAAACCCTAATGATTTTCACCAGAATTTGAAGGGCCCTGTTGACTGAAAACTGAACTACAAAAACCAGACACAAAAAAAAGAAAAAGAAAAGAAAAGAAAAGAAGGCATTTAGAAGCTGTACATAGTATATCTGTATATTACCTGAAATCAAAGCCAAGAAGCTGAAAATAAATATCCAAAATAGGTGATGATCATTTTGTTTTTTAGTCATGATCATCTCATTTACTTGAGCAATCCTCTTGTCTATTTTTGGCTAACTCAAAAATGCTTCTCTTTTCATGTTCAAGTCAAAGAATAAAGAAATTTTTTTAAATGTTTAAAGATGTTTACAGAGAAGCGAAAAAATTGTTGCAGAAAATGAAGAATAATAGTAAAGGGAGAATGGTGTTTGAATGAATATAAGGAGTGTATGGCCTGCAAAATGGTGATGACCAAAACAAAAACTTAAAAACAAAGAAATGCACGTACGCTAGAGTGTTATTTTATTGTTGTTTAGCTTTTCATGTTGGGAATTTAATTTTAGTTTAATTAGGGGTAATGAATTTTGATCCAATTATTTATTATTTAAATGATAGTGGACCGTTTAGTTTGGATTGCTTGTTGTATTTAAGTTGTTCCTGTGATGTTAACTTTTGGAAACCACACGTACATATAAATTGACCCGCCTTACTATTTTCTACTACTACATTATATCAACCCGCCCGGGTGGATTTTATTAATTTATTATGGTGGTAATTAATTATTTGCACCCTCTGATTATTTTCGACAACGTATTTTTACATGTTAAAATTTGCGTGTAATTGTGGTGTTGAAAATGAATAAAATGATTAAATACTCTAAGACTAATAATGAATGGATGAGTGAGATGTGTCCAAATTTACCGACTCTCACATAGTAGTGGTATGTAGGGGCACCTTTTGGATCTTATTAACAAAAAAAGATACAACTTAACCCACCAAGAATCCTAAGGGAATGCCAAGAATTCTTGTTATACATTCGTTTCAACCTTCAATACTCTTTTTTCATATTTATCGATATTGAATCAATCGAAGTTACTTCAGTTTTTGGAAGACCATGTGTTATATCACCAGGTCTTGATTTTTTATATATGAATATAATAAGTTGGACGCATCTTACATTTTCAATTGTTATTACCCATAAATGAATAACTGACGTATAAAATTCAGGCAGCTCCCATGAATAATTGCATAATCCAAACGACGTCACGTTGCTGGAGAAAAGTCAATTTTATTGCAGCAAGCCATCTGAATACATTATTAGAGGCAATAAAAAATAAATTAAGCAACACCAAACAAGACAATTAAAACGTCCAATTACCGGTGCTGGCTCAAACTCAATTTTCAACAGAAATTAGTAGAAGACAGTAGAAAAAAATAAAAATACCCCAATCACAACGATTAAAAAATAAAATTCATGCTTTAGATATTTTGCCCAGATGAGTCGGTCAAACTTGACCGAATTCATAAAATGGTTAAACCCTAACCACAAGGTCTCTATTCTTTTTGTCTCACGGGATGAGTGAATATGTAAATCAGATAATCTAGTGGTTTAGAGTTATGGATTTTTTATTATACCAAACAACTGAAAGAAGTCGCCCCTTTAAAATGTTCGAACCTCCACACTCCATCTCAAGTTGCTCTTTTTAAGGCATCAAACTTTTTATCACTAGGTCATGTCATGAGGACAACGTGAACGAGTTCATGTAGCATGGTAGGACATGAATATATAAAACGTAAGAGCATTACCATAAAAAAATAACAGTGATTTTTTATATATGATATATAATTTTTGTCAATAGAATGTTGTTCTCACCTATCTTTACAATTCTTTTTTTTTTTAAACCACCTATGTTTACATTTTTTTTGAGGGGCTATGTTTACATTTAGAGCATCAAATCAAATCAATTGTGTAAGATTGATTTTGTGACAATAATTAAGCATTTTTTTCCACCACATATGCTACCAACACTCTCATCTTACTTTCTCACTATATAATTCAACAACCATTTGTACAATACCCACCACACATTTCACCTACATCTTAACTCTCACATCTTAACACAGCATTTTCCAATTACAACTACACACAGCATTGTATTTAAACACTATTCCACTAATATAATTTTCTAATATCTTCGTGGCAAATCTTCCACTTTTGTCTTTCAATATATAAAATTATAAGTAGACAAAGAATTTGATGCAATACGTGAACAATGAAACCGCAACCAACAAATGTTTATGCACGTTATCGAAGTGACTGAGGAGCCCGAGTAACCTTGGATTTGCAGGCGTACATTTATTAGCCGAGATCGGATGAAAGCACACAAAGACTTTATCAAAAATTACTTTGTCGAAAATCCTACTTTTCCACCAGGTGTGTTCATGTCCTTAGAGCGTCCACAACGGCGACATTCCCCCTAACACCCTAAATCTATGCGCCTCAGAACATACGTGGTGAAAAAATAGGATTTTTGGCAAAGTGATTTTTTGATAACATCGCTGTGTGCTTTTACCCGACTTCGGCTAATAAATGTACGTCAGAATTTCCGAGGTTGCTTCATGCTTGGGCTCAACCCCGGTCGCTTCGATAACATGCATAAGCATTTGTTGGTTGTGCATTCGTTGTTCACGGAATGCATCAAATTTATTGTCTATTTGTATATTGAAAGACCAAAATAGGGGATTTTCCATGCATATTGTAGAAAATTATAAAAGTTATGAATGAGTATGTTTAGGGTGGGGGGTGTTGTGGAATGGTGTTTAAATACAATGACGTGTGTAGTGGTAGTTGGAAGATGTGTTAATATGTGAAAGTTAACATGTGGGTGAAATGTGTGGTATATATTATCCAAATGGTTGTTGAATTATTTAGTGAAAAACAAAGATGTGAGGATATCCAGCTCCGCAGCTCAATCAACGAGACCATTTCTTCTCTTATGAGGATATCCAAGAGTTGGTTCTTCACAATCTGAAAGGACCGTCTAGGAATCACCAGACAAGCAATCAGTGGTCTTACCTATTTCGAGAGATCGTGTATGATATTTGGGTTTGGTGTAACAAAGTAGTGCACCATCCGCTTTGTGTACATCCACCTACTCATGTTTTCCTATCAAATACGATCAAATGCTCCAGGGATCTGTGGCTCGCTTGGGATATTGATGTACCCTCGCAGGGCCGTCCTGACATTTTTTGGGCCTAAGACCTAGTCGGCGAATTAGGTCTTTTAGTTCGAAGTTACATACTTATCGATTCGAATTAGGCCAAAAAAATTTTTTTGGGCCTTTATCAATTCGAGTAAATTTTTTTTGGACTTTTATATTAGGTTGAATTGGATCTATAATGTGTTTTTTTTTTTTAGCGAAACATGTAATGTTGGGCCACCGACGCCCTTAGGCCTAAGACCACCACCTCCTCCACCTCACAGGAGGGCCGCCCTATACCCTTGCATCTAAGTTTTTCTTTTCTTTCTTTCAATCTTTTGTGTTTTCATCTTTGTACCACTTTGCACACTCTGACCACCTGTCTATAAACAAATGATCTTCTTTCGGAGAAAAAAAAAAAAAAACGTGAGAGTTGGTGAAGTATGTGGTGAAAAAAAATAGTTAAAGGTTGTGGAGGACTGTTTTTAATCTAAAATGATAAAAAGGACAAGAAAAAAAGATAGTGGTTGAGAAGACAAAACGCGTATTCATTACACGCGTGATTATAAAGAACGTGTAATGCTTAGCGTAGAATGCACGCGTTTTGTCGTTCTCCACTATCTTTTTTTCTATTTTGTATCTTATTTTGTCTTTCTAGCCTGCGACCCCTTTGTTTTAGTGGCCAATCACAATTTAAAAAAAAAAAAAAATTTCTTAAACACGTGGGACCAAGCAAAAAGGAAGAAATATGATTGTTTCGGACCACGTTAAATTTGTCTTCCGGTCTGCAATTTGCTACGCATTTCCTTATCGAAGATTCAAAACCCAGTGTAAGACTGTCTCCAACGGGAGACTGGAACAACTCTCAAACTCTGTTTTTGGAGTGACATGGAGTACTTGATGCTCACAGTAACCACTGATAAACACCCTCTAACTCATAAATCTGTTATGTATTACTTTAAATTTACAGTGAGACTTTAGTTTATACGGTACAACCTTTTTTATTACGTGGACCATCTTTCTACTTCAATGAAATAAACAATTGTACCTTTTTTATTTCCTATGTTTCTTGTTCCATATTTACTTCAAATTTTTTTTAAAAAAAAACTTCAAGTAACCCGTTATTGTTATTATTATACTATTATTTACTACATCCCCCGATTTCCTTCACATATAAGTCACCGAAAAGTGATCATGGCCCTATATTTTTTATGACAAGACATGATGAATGAGAAAAAAATAAAATGCAGGGTGCTGATCCAATCGGGGGAAGTTTTGGGGAATTCCCTTCGGTGCATGTATCCTTATCTAAATATTTTCAATAGTTCATATGATGGCTAACCTGATGAAAACGTAAATTGGAATGATAAAATAGAGTAAAAAAATATTGGATGTTCATTGTATTTTGTTTGTTATATATAAGATGAAGGGAAAAAAATGTTCTAAGAGGATTGTATAAAGGGTGTTTGTTGGAGTAGATTAATTTATAAAATGTTAAAAAGGTGAAACTGAAACAGAGAATGATGCAGTTAGAGGATAGCCTAATACCCACTACAACCTCTTCCCTCAGTCCTCCATCATATGCGAAACATTGATTTTCCTCCATCATTAGCACAAGAGGAAGCCTTCTGTAAAAGAGGCACACAAGAAAAATATACATATACAAGAAGAGGGTTTGCAGAAGATGTCGAAAGGGGAGAAGAGGGCATCAGTAGAAGGTTGAAAGTTTTACTTTTTACTTTGATTGGTAAGTCATTTTCCATTGTCCATTTGATTCACGGTTTTGGTGAAAACTCTGTTTTCTTCATTTTGTGACGAACCGTGGGAGAATACAAAATGAGTTTTTTGTAATCTACATGTTTAGACGTTGTTATGCAAAGGGATGGATTGTAGATCACCTATGTAAGGATTATGTTTATGTTCTAAAAATTCTGCATCTTTCATGTTCGAAGAAATGTCTAAATGAAACGAGTTCTTTTAAACTGAGATTTTTGTGGTAGTAAATGATATAATTTATGACATGAATAAGTGTAATGAAATGTGTTAAACTCATGTTGGTGCCACGGAGATTCTGAGATTTTGAAACTCATGAACATGTTTTTCAATTTAAAGGAGGAAATGATCTATATATATAAGCTAGAACTTACTTAAAGTATGATGTTCTGTGTCTGTTTTAGATTATTATTTTCCATAAGTCATTTTACATTTAAACATACAAGAAGCTAATGTCCTCCTAGCTAATTTAGGTGTGAAGGAATATGAAGGAAGAATAAAAGGGGGTTCTACTAAGTGCTCAAGAAGCTGTGTAAGGCCTATGTTCTCTCTGGTGATATAATGTGGAATCTTTACTTGCTATGGGTGATATACTGTTGAGTCTCTATGTGCTGTATGGTAAATTATATTTGAGAGTCTCTTTTTGTGCTATGCGGACTGTATATCTTGTGTCTCTACATGCTATAGGTGGATATTGATAATTTTTGTATCGTGGGACTGTAGTTCTAGATGTAAACGTGACTTTGCTTGTTGTGGCATTGGCAATATCAATGATGTGATTTGTAGTTATCAGTACTCATTGAGCTTGTTTAAACTCACCGCTTATTTTATTTTATTTCCAGGTAAATCACTTGGCTACTAAAATTTTAAGTTTCAAGTGTTGATCACCCGCGGCAACAATTCCTCAGCAGTGCTAAAGCAGCGTCTTGGGTTTGGTTTTAGAGATCATTTCTTTTTCATGTTAGTATTCAAATTTGTGCATTGATGGTAATATAAGCACTAGAAGATCTGCACCCAGATTTATTTTTGTTCATTTTCAAAACGACTTATTGTTGTTGGGAGTTATTGAAACTTCAGTCAAAGAGCTTTTGCAAAGAGTTTATTTTCAGGAAAGTAACGACTCGTGCCCGCCCAAGGGTGGGGCGTTACATCATCTTCCATTGTTGACAATCATGCTTCCTTAATGCCGTTAATCTATTACATTTTTTAAGAAAAACTTTCGTTTTGCTCTCTTCAAATCCCTGAACTTTCTTGTAGAAATAGAACGCCACGATGAGTAATTTGTCAGAACCTTCATCACCTGGGCGTAAAGAGAGACCCAAAGAAGATAATAGACCGAGATTTTTCGACAAGATTGCTAAAAGTAAATGCTGGGCCAATGCCGAAGTTGTCCCAGGTCGCCACCCAGAGAGGTGGCGTAAAGATGCTGCCGGGAACATTGTCTGCAAGCGCTTTGCTAACTGTAATGGTTGCCTCTGCTTTGAATACGACCACATCATTCCCTTCTCTAAAGGTTCGCACATTTTTCTTTCTTTCATTCAGTTCAACTATCCCATTCCTATCTTCCCCTCTCCCCAATTTAAAGGAGGAAAAAAAATCAAAAAATAACACCATCCTTTGCTCAAGACAGCCTACTTTGATTGTGCAAATGCAAACGGGGGTATTCACTTAGTTTGCTTCAGATTGCTTTACCTGCAAATGCACTGTAGTTTCTCTTCTAAGCATATATGGGTATAAAACACGACCCTCTGCTCCAGACTGCTTACCTTGATTGTGCAAATGCGTTTTAGTTTCACTTCGAAGTATAAATGGGTATCCCACGTGACCCCGTCCTTTTTTTTTTCTTTTCCTCCATGTTTTACAAACCTCTGCCAATTTATGCGACCTAGTTTTAAATTTTATGTCTGAAGTTCGAAATTTGATCTTTTCTTGATTTTGGTTTTCCAACTTCAAAGTTGATTGTCGAATTAGACTTGCGATATGTTTGCACTTACACAGTTGTGGTTTTGCGGTATCTCAACAAAGACACGGATATTTTCTCTCTTTTAGGTGGGGTTTTCATATGAAGTTCGTAACAGTTATGCGCAGTGGGTTGGTTTGTGTTAGTACTGCAGGAGGGGAGTCAGTGGTGGAGAATTGTCAGATTCTGCAAACAAGAGTGAATAGGTTGAAAGCAGCTAAAGATGAAGTTGATACAAGTCAGTTAAAAGATTACTCTTGTGAGGTTAATTTTAGTGGTATGTGGACATTCCTTTAAGTTCAAAGTTTTGAAATTTCTATTGCTTAAAGGCAATTGTGACTTGGTGTTATTTTTCACTTTTATGTGTTTATGGTAGACAATGCTATTTTTCTCGTCTTATATAGCTCTTCTTTTGTTTGGTTTATTTTTCTCATCAATATCTGATAGATTTAAAGTACTTTTCCTTGGTATTTATCCTTGATTTAAGTAGTGTCAAGTAAACCTGTGGCCATGATCCTTCAAGCCTTTTAACTTTTACTTAAATAAACTTGTTGACTCATAGCCGGTGAGTAAAATGTTTTTTTTTTTTTTTTTTGCTTTTGTGGTGGGAGCCCTTTATCGGGTTCTTTGTTTAGAATGATAATTAATGCTGCAGTTCTTCTTTGCATAACGTATCTCTCATTCCCTGGTGCTTTTCACGAGACTTTTGTAGTGGAAAAAAAAAAAAGGAAGTTCTTTTTTGTGTTATATAGCCTCCTCCTCCTCCTCCTCCTTCTTCTTCTTCTTCTTCTTCTTCTGGGGAAGGAGTTGTTTGTAATATTGCAGTGAAATGAATTGGGATATTTAACTGCTGCAGACAAGGAGCTTGACATAATTGAAATGGCTGTTTACGGGGATGTAATCAGACCGGGAAAAGAATGCCGTTGCAGAACAGTGGCTGAAATGCTTGGGAAATACAAGTCAAAAAAAGATCAATATGCTGCAGCCTGCAAGTTGCCATAGTTGTAGTAGTATGCCTGATTAAAGGAAGCTCATAATTTGTACCATATTATATATGTAAAAGGTATTGTTTTATATATACATGAACAAGGTCGTCTACCTGCATTATGTAAAAGATGATGTTTTTAAGTACATCAAGTATTTGTCTCAAATAAATTAAATGTGGTTCAAGATAAAGATTTTTATTTTAGAGCATCTTTTCACACAGCATATTATTCTGACTCGATTCAGAATTTTAAACGTTTTTCATACCCAATTCGAGAATCCCCTTCCTTCTTCCACTCCGTACCGGTTAAATCAACTGACTATTCCACTTTTTAAAGTTTTTCTTAATTTTCTAAAAACATAGAGAATCCATGATGCTTGCACATTTCCATGCAAAAATACACGATTCTTGCACATTTCCACGCAAAGTACATGATACTTGCACATTTCCATAGAAAATCAACCATACTTGCACAACTCGATTCAAGTCATAATATTTCTTCTTACAAACACATACACACCAATAAGTTCAATTTTTTTTGAAAAAAAAAAAAGTATAGGGTAAAAATTATAAAGGGAAATGTTCCTTCATCCATGTGATACTTTACCTCTACTCAATTTTTTGTCCTTAAATGAACCTAACTTCAAAGTGTAATGATAATACCACAACAAAGTGATCACAACACACTTTACACAATTGATTATGACGTGGGTCATATTGATTCCTATTGGTCGGAGTTATGGTAAAGCTGCTTCTCGAGATAATCCGGCGAAAAAATTATGGTGAAGACTGAAGAGAGAGGCGGTGACTTCTTTAGATTATTACTTCATCCGTTCCAAAATAACTGAGACATTTGTCAAAAACACACATATTTAGGTTAATGCTTTAATTTGATTGTCAAAATGACTACAAAAACCCTCGGTATATAATTAATACAATGTTATATTTATCATCTCACTCCTTAACAAATAAGGATAAAGGTAAGAAAAACACAAAATGCTAAGTTGAAAATGTAATTGCCTCAGTTATTTTGGAATAAATGTTTTTGGCAGCTGCCTCAGTTATTTTAGAACGCACGGAGAGAGAGTATTAAAAAAAATAAAACATATATAAAAATAAAATAAAATATGCACATATATGGATACCAGATTATTTTTGTAGTTGGTAAAAACAAAACTGTAGTTGGTAAAATATGGTAATCCAAGGTAATACAGTTAGCCAAAGTTATGGTAATCAATGTCGTGCATGGTCTTGTTGTACATAAGAAAATATGAAATGGATGCCAAAGATCACAAACACATAATATAAGTCTGACAATTAATTAGCCTTCAACTTCTCACGCCTGAAAACGCGAAGAAATAGTGACACGAGCCATTGCCAGATCACCATCCATATGGAGATATTCTCAGGTTGTGGCTCTGGTTTAGGCCTCCCAAACAATCCTTTATAAAGCTCCTTCTGTTTTTTATAAACAGCCTTGTCATGTTCTGCAAGCAGACGCAACTCTTTAGCAATGGCTTTATCTTCTGGGGCAAATTTACGTGCTTTGAGAAAGTCTTCTCGAGCTGCATCTGTCTGCCCTAATTCTGCTCTAGCCTTCCCTCTTCTGAACAATGCTTTTACATTGCTCTCATCCTCTGTTAACACCTACACCCCACCCTCATACATGTTAGACACACAAAATACTTACTGAACAGCAATCATTTTGCTCGCCTACATAAACAGCAGGACCAAACATGGAAAATATGATACTCCCTCCGTCCCGTAATATAAGTCTTTTTAAGTTTTTTGTGGTGTCCCAAAATATAAGTCCTTCTCATATCCCAATTCAGTATTAAATGCATTGTTTTCAATTTCACATTTAACTATGCAATACTATAGGTCACTTTCAAAAACCAATACAATATTTTATCTTGAAATTTTAAAAAGCAACTCATTTATTAATTTTCTTAAACTGTGTGTAAAACCTATAAGGACTTATATTGCGGGACGGAGGGAGTACATTATACCAAAATGCAGGAAGAAGGAGACGAAATTAAGAGACGTACAATACTGCAGTGTCCAATGGCCTCATCATAACGCTTGAGCCTAATCAAACAAGCAGCCATGTTAAGGTGGCAAGGGTTCTTCACTGCCAAAGCCATGTCTCTGAACTTACCGAACAACTGAAACATGAAATCATCCCCCATATACGCTATGGCCTAAGCAAACAAAAACCAGACGCAAAATTATAAAAAAAACGCATGACTCATAGATTTATACCTAAACCTAATCAGAACACAAAGTCCAAGTCTAGTAATTTATTACCATTTCATACTGTTGCATGGCCTCTTCCAGTTTATCATCCTTGAACAAGGCATTTCCATCCATTTTTCTTCTATCTGCTGCTCCAATTCTTTCCTCTACAGTCATGTCACTACGAGGTTTACCCTGTCCAAGATAACAAGCAGCAGCTGATAACAATCACGCCCAAATCAAATAATCATGAAGGAAATGAGATTTTTCAACCATATACTAGGCCTGCTCACTTCGTGGGTTTCATCAAAACCGATCAGCTCAACTTCATAAACAATATCAGCCATAGATGGAACATTTGGAAAAGAAAAGTTCCCTTCTTTCCCGTAAGCTAATTCCCATCCAACATGTAAAAGAGCACGCTCACCAGCCTTCATGCTGGATACTCCAATGGCCAACCCTGCCAATTCTTTTTTCTCTGCATATGCAGAAAACTGAACGCATTAACTTGAGCAGCACAACTTTGAATGGAAAGCTATTATTTTTAAGCAACGCTTCCGTGGTACTACTTTATCGAGACATCACCATTATCACTCTTATGAACTGAATCTGTTAACTAATACCTTAGCAACTAATAGGAGTGAAATTGTCTGAAATCATGTTCCAAATAGAGGAAATTATAGCAGTCCCACGACTAAAAAATGAACACAGTTGCTTTTTATAGTGAACAAAAATGTCAGCAGCTGATTTACACATGTACATTAAAGGAACAAAATTCACACATGAAGCTTGGCCATTTAATATGCCATAAAATGAACCTGAGAATTGAAGGGAAAAAAAAATTTAAAATTCAACCTGAAAACAGTCTAGTACCTTTTCCCAAAATCAGTTCAAGTGGTTGCCGTTCTTGCCAAGTATCTTCAAACATGTGCTGGGTGCTTTCAGTCCATGCCTTATAGTGCACTGCAAACAAAAAATAATAATTGAATAAATAAAAAAAAACAAAATCACACCAATAGCTTGATCAACCCAATACAGATAAGCAGATACGAATGATTTCAAAACAACCAAAGCATTCCTCCTTCATAAAAACTTGTAACAAAGCTTGCAAAGTGTGTGTTCATCTTGTTAACTCTTCTCCCTAACAGCTTCATCTTTTTGGTGAGACGGTAATCCAAGGATTCAATCTTACTAGCACGTTTTCTGGAAATTTTCTTTACTACTGCTACGGCTTTAGGATAGTGTTCTGCATGTGCGATGACCCACATGTGAGAGACGTGGTAAAGTGTATGAACATATAGATTACTCTTCCTTCCAATAAAATAAACTTTTATCCGTTAGATACCACCACCAATGGGCTACAGCCAGTAACTCGAGGTCAACAAATTTAATCCACATCAGTAGGAATATCGGAAAGAGAACTAGCCGAAATATTTCACTCTCCCTTCATTTACTTCCCCCTCTTGTAGCCCCCATCTCCCCAGAGCTCCCATCCTTTCCACCATCCATCAGCCATCAATCCCTCCTTAATTCTCCAGATCCATCATTTCCACTTCATGAATATTAATAGCACCAGCAATAGCCACCGAGTCACCTACTCACTAGTCAACCGATTTCAGTTGTCAGAGCTCGTACATCAGAGTAAAGTATCGGGTTTCAGGAAAGCAAATCGTCTGATATATTCAGTGCAACTTAGGTCTCTGGTTTTCTTCTTATAAATAAGCAATTGAAGCATTTGTTATTCAGTGCACGAACGGTTCTTAAACTTTTGTTAGATCAATTTTCAAACACAATATGATGCACAGTATAGTTCATATTCAATTGTAAAGTACAAATTAAGCAATTATACGCATACAAATTGTTTTGTGGATAGAAAAATGTAAAATTCACGATATCTATGGTAAACAGCACCTCAGAAATAATCATGTTTCAGAATTATTATTGAAGTATAAAAGTTTATGTAGTTTTATGTATAAATGTATTGTTACATGTTACATAGACCGGTTAGTTATCATTTATTATCTTTCTAGATTACCCACTCTATAAAGGATCTTCTAAGTAGTCATTAATACTTAGTTAGCTTTTTCTCTTTCCTAGACTAGCATGCGTACTAGAAGCTCAAGAGTCACTTGTATTTTTTCTATTAAAGCTGGCTGTTTTGGCTAAGGCTGATAATAAGAAGAGTTTATATTTTTCTCTTACTTATCTTGTTCTTCTCTCTAAATTCACTATATGGTATCGAGCCCTGAACTTTTTTCGTGCAACCGATCCATTCCTTCCTCTCTTTTTAAGTTACATTTCTTACAATGACAGATACTACCTCTTCCTCTGCTCCTCTTTCATTCAATGGAGTTGATAATCCATCACTCCAAATCACTACAAAAAGTCATCCTGGACCAAACTATGTTTCATGGTCTCGGTCAAGATATACTTATATCTTAGGCAGAGGGAAAAAAGGATACCTCACCGGATCCATAACACCTCCTACAGACAAAAACTCGAAAGAATTTGATACTTGGGAAACTGAAGATGCAGTAGTAAGGTCATGGCTTATGAATTCGATGATAGAAAAAATAAGTTCAAGTTTCTTATATGCAAAATCAGCCCTCAGCATTTGGAAGAAACTGGAGTCCTTGTACTCCAATGAAGGTAACTATGTTCAAGTCTATGGGCTGAAACTTAAGCTGAGAAATACTGTCCAAGCTGGACAGCCTATCAATGAGTATTTCAATACTCTAACCAACCTGTGGGAAGAATATGACCAACTTACTATCAAGGAATG
Organism: Gentiana macrophylla; assembly: GCA_026214975.1. Lineage (NCBI taxonomy): Eukaryota > Viridiplantae > Streptophyta > Magnoliopsida > Gentianales > Gentianaceae > Gentiana > Gentiana macrophylla. The sequence goes on along the minus strand of CM047808.1, from coordinate 128,749,249 downwards.
GAAATGTACTGAGGATGCAGACATTCACAACAAGGAAATTGAAAGAGATAGGCTGTTAGACTTCCTAGGAGGCCTAGACAACTCTTATGAAGCTGCTAGGGAAAGGATTCTTGCTATATCACCCTTTCCCTCTATCAATGATGCCTTCAGTATTTTAAGAAAGGAGGAGTGCAGAAGAGGTGTCATGCCTACAAATGGAGGCATACTGCCCACTCCAGGAGAAGGAATATCAGTGTTTAAAGCCTCTGAAACTGACTCTGCAAATGCTGCATACAACAAAAACAAGAGGAATGAGAATTGGGCCAACCTCCTATGTGATCACTGTAAGAAGAAGGGTCATCTTAAGGAAAAATGTTGGTTACTACATGGAAAACCACCTCATATTCTTAAAAACCAGCAAGTCAAGCCTGTTGATAGGAGCAATGAGCCAAATAAAGCCTATAGTGTGTCTGATCTGGGACAAGGATTCACTGAAATGCAGATGAACACTCTTCAAATGATGTTCAGTAAACTTCAGCCAAAACTAACTGAATCACCTGTTGGAGCTACAGCACAGGATGAACACAAATGGATTGTTGACTCAGGAGCTACTAGCCATATGACAGGTGAATTCTCTGTGTTTGAAACTTTTTCAAGTATTGATTCTCAGCACTTTGTTACTATAGCAGATGGTTCTTCTAAAAAGGTATTAGGAAAAGGTAGTGTTAGACTTCAACCCAACCTTACCCTAGAAAATGTCCTCTATGTTCCAACTCTCAATTGTAACCTACTTTCTGTCAAACAGTTTTGTAAAGACAGAAATTGCTCAGCTAACTTTCTGGATACCCATTGTGAGTTTCAGGATCTGAAGTCTATGATGAAGATTGGCAGTGCTAAGAGCACTAGGGGAGGCCTGTACCTGTTCCATAGCAAGATCTTAGAGAATCCAAGAGGATTAGTGGCTAGTTTAGACTCTAAATGTAATAAACTTATTCAATTACATTTTAGACTAGGCCATCCTAATTTTGTGTACTTGAAGAAGTTGTATCCTTCCTTATTTTCTGGAATCTGTATGAATGATTTGAAATGTGAGTTTTGCATTCTTGGAAAACAAACTAGAAATACTTACAAATCTGTTCCTTATAAACCCACAGCACCTTTTGTTCTTGTCCACACTGATGTTTGGGGTCCATCTAGGGTCTCGAACCTATCCAAAAAACCCTGGTTTGTCACATTTATTGATGATCATTCCAGGACTTCTTGGGTATACCTAATGAACCAAAAATCTGATGTCACTGACATATTCAAAAATTTCTACAACTTTGTTGAAACTCAGTTTAACACCAAAATTCAGATTCTAAGGTCAGACAATGGGACTGAATACTTTAACTCCCACCTATCTCCATTCCTAACTGAAAAAGGTATTGTACATCAATCCTCTTGTACTAACACTCCCCAACAAAATGGGGTAGCTGAAAGGAAAAATCGACACCTATTAGAAGTTGCCAGAACCATGATGTTTGCCTATAATGTGCCTGTTCTCTATTGGTGTCAAGCTGTCCTAACAGCCACATATTTGATCAATAGGATGCCTTCTAGATTGCTGAAGTTCAGAACCCCTATTGATGTCCTAAAAAGTGTCTATCCATGCACTAAACTCCTATCAGATATCTCTTTAAAGATATTTGGATGCACTGCCTTTATCCACAACCACAATCCTACCAGAGGAAAGCTTGATCCAAGGTCTGTTAAAACTATTTTCCTTGGATATTCTCCTACAAAAAGGGGGTACAAATGCTTTGACCCCAAAACACATAAGACCTATGTCACCTTTGATGTCACCTTCTTTGAAGATCAACCGTTTTATGCCAAATCTGAAATCAAACCCCTTGTTCAAAACCTTCTTCCTGAAAATAATGCCACCTTGCCCATTAGTGTTGATGATCCCATCATACCCACTGTTTTTCCCACTAAACAACTCACCTATCAACCTTTGAAAAAGAGGCCATTATCTACACCGAAAAACTTGGAGACCTGAACCTACTGATGCTCCTAATGACTCTCATATCCAACCTATTCAAGAAACTGAGTACTCATCTACTTTACCTACCTCCTCTGAATCTCGTACTGATCTTACTCCTTCCAGTATTGAACCTGAGTTGCCTATTGCCCTTAGGAAAGGAAGGAGAGAATGCACTCAACATCCTATTCAAAAATTTGTGGCCCTCATCAGTAAAGTCTCACCTCATTATCAAGCCTTCTTATCTAATATTGACACTCACATTACTCCTAAGTCCATTGAACATGCCCTAAGTGATCCTAAGTGGAAAAGTCTTTGTCCTTGAAGAACTATCTGCTTTAGATAAAAATCATACTTGGGATTGTGTTCTTAAACCACAGGGAGTGAGACCAGTGGGGTGTAGATGGCTCTTTACCATCAAACACAACTCTGATGGTACCATCAACAGATACAAGGCAAGACTTGTTGCCAAGGGTTTTACACAGACTCAAGGTATTGACTTTAATGAAACTTTTGCACCTGTGGCTAAGTTAAACTCTGTCAGAATATTAATTTCCATTGCTGCTGTTATGAATTGGCCACTCTATCAAATGGACATTAAGAATGCTTTCTTAAATGGGGATCTGAAAGAGGAAGTATATATGCATTATCCCCCTGGTTTTATGATTAAACCCAATCATGTACTAAAGTTAAACAAGGCTATCTATGGATTAAAGCAATCTCCAAGAGCCTGGTTTGAAAGGTTTACCAAGGCAATGAAGGAGGCTACATATCATCAAGGACACAGTGATCATACCATGTTCTACAAACATGGCCGTTCTGGTACAATAACTATCCTCATTGTGTATGTTGATGATATCATCATCACTGGAAACTCAGAGGAAGAAATCAGCTCATTGAAGTCCTTTCACGAATCAAGAATTTGAGGTAAAAGACCTAGGACCTCTCAAATACTTCCTTGGTATTGAAGTTGCAAGGTCATCTAAGGGTATAATACTCTCTCAAAGGAAATATACTTTGGACTTATTATCAGATTATGGCTTACTAGGATGCAAACCTGTTAGTACTCCCCTGGATAATACTGTCAATTTTGGGAAGGATGATAATGGTCCTGACATAGAAGCTGAAAAATATCAGAAACTTATTGGAAGATTGATATACTTATCTCATACTCGGCCAGATATATCATTTGCTGTTAGCAAACTCAGCCAATTCATGCATTCACCAAAGGAGATACACTACAATGTCTTTGTCGATCGCTGAGATTTCCGAAAGGAATCCAGTAAAGGCTTACTGTTCAGAACACAAGGAAATAGCAGAATTGAGGCATATGTGGATGCTGATTGGGCTGGCTGTAATATTGATAGAAAGTCAACCTCTGGATGGTGCATCTATGTGTTTGGAAATCTAGTTTCTTGGAGATCCAAGAAACAATCGATTAATGGCTGAAGTTCAAATGAGGCAGAGTACCGGCTATTGCAGATGTATGTATGTGAGATTTTATGGGTTCAAGATTATGAGGAACTAAGACTTGCCATTTCTACTCCTACTTGCCTATACAAAGATGATAGCCAATCTGCTATTGAAATTACAAAGAACCCTCATGCAAAGATGACAGAACCAAGCATATTGAGATTGATAGGCATTTTATCAAAGAGAAGATGATGAAGGTGAGATTCTCCTATCTTATATCAACTCCAGGTAATCAAGTGGTGATGTGTTCACCAAGAGTCTGCCTAGTACTTCTCTACTAAAGTGTATTGGCAAGCTTGGACCTGCTAGATATCTACATTCCAAATTGAGGAGGAGTATTGAAGTATAAAAGTTTATGTAGTTTTATGTATAAATGTATTGTTACATGTTACATAGACAGTTAGTTATCATTTATTATCTTTCTAGATTACCCACTCTATAAAGGATCTTCTAAGTAGTCATTAATACTTAGTTAGCTTTTTCTCTTTCTAGACTAGCATGCGTACTAGAAGCTCAAGAGTCACTTGTATTTTTTCTATTAAAGCTGGCTGTTTTGGCTAAGGCTGATAATAAGAAGAGTTTATATTTTTCTCTTACTTATCTTGTTCTTCTCTCTAAATTCACTATAATTATCCTTCAATATTTTGTAACTTTTAAATTTGAATCCCCCCAATATTGAAAATAACGATACAAAATATAAGTATACAGCAGTTTGGAAATGCTATCATGATGTCATAATAGTATTGATTGTTCTATTAAATTTTATATATCAAAGTACACAGAAAAATGAGCTCAACTTAGTAGGTAATTTCTGTATGTGGGCAACCCATACAAATCATTGGAAATAGTAATCAAATGCAAAGCTCTAAGCAAAACTCAAGTTTTAAAATCTCTTCACTAGGTGATCTACAAAATTAGCAAGTATCTTAAGGCCTATTCCAGATATCTACAAAGTAAAGTAGATGATGCATCCTTTAATCTATTCCTGACTTCTTCAATAGAAAATATAGGATGTATCTTCAAGCTTTTTCATGACTTCTACAGTAGAAAACAGATTACTGCTTTGGGCTGGAAAAGCCAAAGTGATACAGTATCGATGATTTTCACACACAACCCATGGTGCCACAGTCTTTAAACGTGTGGAGTAAATGATATACTATTTGATAGTCCTGGCACAAGCAATACAATTGTAGGACTTCAGCTTTGCTAACTAATAAAGAAAAGAGAAATTTAAATCTTAAATTCTGACAGACATAAGGAAGTTTAAGGACTTACAAAAGCAAGTTGAGTATTTGGACGGCTTCTGACCATGACCTTCCTTGATGATCTGCTTTGTTACTTTCTCTTGGAGGACTTCCAGTTCAGAATCAACATTAGGAGGGCCGTTGCCATCGTGTGCAGGGTCCGAATGAACAGCTGTTGATGCTTCAGTGACAATTTCGCTTTCAGCAACTCCATCTGCAATGCATTTTATACAAACCCGTGTTTAAGTTACAACTCACCAAAAATTTAATCTTAAGCATCGAACAAAACTCAAATTTTGATCATAGTACAAATTTACTTGCAAAAGCTCACCACCATAACGTGGACCTTGCAAAAGTTAAAACCTGCTTTTTAGGCAGGCAGAATAACCATCTTACACAAAATAAATGAGAAAAATGACCTTAAAAAAGAAATTACTACCAAACAGCATATGCAATAGAAATTTAAAGTAAACTATAGTAAAAGGTTTGATAGTTTACCAATCAAAGGACTCTGCAGCTCCTTCTCTATCACATCCACCATTATATCCAACCTTCCTCAACTTCTTCAAGGAGAAAATCAACTCCGAGTTTGATTCAAAATCTAATCCAAAAGGATAGAGATGGGATTGTTTTTCTACCTGGCTTGTGAAATTGGGGTCAAAGAACCAAATTGTAGGTAAAAGTTGAAAATTGGAAGCAATCAAGTAGCATCTGACGAAATACACAACTGAAACTTAAATTTCAACCTGTTTGAAAAGTGAAAAGCCCAGAATCTTTGATTTATACAGTGCCAGTGAAAAGTTTAGCAACAGAAAATGAATAGATAGTATTCATATGCTCTACATAACAGCTGAAAAAGCTATTGGTATGCTGTGTTCGTATCTGGAGTGGGAGCATTCAGATTTGGTAAGGAACTTTTGGGGATTAAAAGGTGGATTGTTGTTAATTTGGGAGAAAAATAGCAACCAAAAAAAAGAGGACGCAGGGAAGACTGAAGAGAAGAAGAATCAGGATGATTCAAAATGGATCGGCCATCAATTAAGTTACAAAACCAGTTTTTTTGTCTCTTTATTTTTTTTTTGTCTCTTTATTAAGCGTTGAAAACAATAATTGTTTATTTTCCAAAATAACATTTATTATCATTTTACATTATTTATTAATGTTGTTTCATTAAGTATTGTCTCGAATAAATTAATTGTATGGATTACGAGAAGGAATGCAAGATTAAACAAAAATCTTTCAGTATAATAAAAAAATGTTTTTTTTTTTTAATTTCGTAATGTATTCTTAGACAATGTTTGCTGTATCCATAATGGCTCGAACCCGAAAAATATTATTTAAGCGACTGAAGTTCCTTCTACTCCGACCAACATTTATTAGTTAAAAATGTTGTTTTATAAAGTAGATGGACGTAAACTTCAAATTTGTTTTCTTCGTTGTTTAAAGTGTAGTCTTGAAAATTGTAATCAATTGCAAATCAAGCACAAGTCTCTTGGAATAGGGCCTCCTAAATGGTGAGTCATGTTGCCTTTAGCTTCTATCGCATCACAAGGTGTTGACGATAAATCGGATTGGAAAACCCACAAAGTATAAAGCATTACATCTCAAAATTAATCAAGATTACAAGCTACCCTTAAATTTTCTAACTCCAAAGTCATCTCCAACAATCCAACAACCCACAGTAATATGTTTCTTCAAAGAATGTTGAAAGTGGTGCAGCCCCTCAAGGAGTGGAGGTTGGTCTCTCATTCTTTTTTGCATAAGTTGTAGATAGCAGTGTATGTTACATGTAATTATACTCGTCTCCGGTAACTCTTGATAGTAACGGAGAGTCTCATAGGTAAAGGCCAAAATCTTTAATGTGATGCATTTGTAACTCTCTGTCAAGGATCATCTTTCACACGAGTGTAAGTGTTTTTGAAACATGAAATGTTGACTTATCCATACTCAATTTCTGGCCAGATATAAAGTGTAACTTATCAAGGATTTACAGAGCAGTTTTAAGACGACCGTAGATTCCATCTACTATTAAATAATAATGAGAGACCGATGGAAAATAAATATCGCAAGAGAAAAATGAAAAAGGCTTTGAAGAGTTACATATGACCATGGTAGGTTGCACATCTAATCTCCCTTAAGCCTCAAATTAAGGGCTCATGCTACACATTAAGTCATTAACCTTCATGTAATAGTCAAACTCTAAATACATTACTTTGACATAACTTCAAATTGGTCAGATCAATTGACTCTAAAAACCAAATTTTAAACAAAGGAAATATTGTTTTATTAAGATAAAAATGATACGACACAGTGTCAAACATACCACGTGAGTGCTTTAAAGCCCTCTCAATTCACAAATGAATGCACCTATTCCCTATGTTTGTATTCAAATGATTTTGAAGTTAAAATCACATACAAAGAAACTACTTCATCTGTTCCTTATTAACTGTCGTATTTGAAGAAAAAATAACTTTCATTTTTTTGGATAAACCTGATCAGTTTTTAGTTTAAGGTTATTCATTTGTTAGATGAACATGGTCAATCATTTTTTATTTAAATACGACAGTTAATATAAAACGAAAAGAGTATTTTAACTTAACAATAAACGATAAAAAGAAATTCCTTAATGAAAAACAATAAATGTAATAAACTCAATCAAACTCTAACACCCCTCAATTAAACTCGATTAAATAAAAAAACAAAACTATGGAGGGAGTAACTCACTTGGATAAGGAAGCCCATGTTTTTGTTTTTGTTTTTGTTTTTGTCATATTGTCACTAATTCAACTGTTTTTCTCTCCTTTTGTTTCTTGAAGTCATCCTTTGGACTTGCATCCTTTAAACAATATGGGTCGCCGCCGTGAAGCGGCAACGGTCGTCTGCGGTGGCGAAAGCTCACCCTCTTCAGCAGAGACCAGCTTCCGTGTACTAGACGACGTCTTATTGCAGGTCCCTTTTGTACTTCTGCTTATAACTTCTGGATTATCCTTTTCTTAATTTTGAAAAGGCAACTGTTTTTCTTTTATCAGACAAAAACAAAAATATGGCTTAGCCAAGTGCTCAAGAGGAGGTTGGAAGAGGATGTTCATATCTCCGATTTGCTTGCTGACGGTGAACTGCTGTGAGTTTTGCATTATTTTTCCTTGTGGAAAATGAAGTAGAAAATAGAAGAAAAGTAAGGAATAGTTATGTAAAGTGAAAAGGTTGAGGGCTGTTTTAGATTTTCCCTTTTTTGAAATGAATACTGTTTTCAAATTACTTCTTTACCAAGTTATGTATAACATTTTTCCTTTTCTGGGTTATGATTTGGTGGGCCGATCTTTTTGCTTTTGAAAAATCTGCCAAAAGAATGCTCTTTTAGGTTGTGGGTCTTCCAAATAATTTTCATTGTTGTGCTTAAGGAAGTTAAAAGTCATAGCTTTTCGATATATGAAAACAAAACCATTTAATTTGAAGGGATTGGTTTTTTGTTTTTGTCAACAAAACTTTTCTGTGGTTGTTAATATCATATTGATATTGTACATATGCGTTTCTTTTGCCTATTTGATGTTAGTAACAGTGTTTTAATGCATAAAGAAAGAGATTAGTTTCCTTAACTAAGGAAGTAACCTTGACTTGCTAGCTATTTGAGCAATTATTTTTGATTGGAAAGTGCATGATAATTATAGATACCGTCTACTTCCAACATTCTAATCGACTCATTACATTTCAGGTTTGAAGTCTCTAAACTGCTATGGGATATGTTACTTGTGAAGTTTGCAGACATTAGAAAAGCGAAAGCGCCCTTTTCTCGGAGAAGAGGTGGGAGATACATGCCTTACTCTAATGTTGACTCATTTCTTAAGGTAATTTTTGGTTTACTAAATGTCTTTGGTGGTGTGAGTGTGTTAACACCGTAAGCTTAGAAGTATAGGAAATCACTGCTGCTAAAGATAGCCATTGTCTGTGTCAATGGAAATTGCGACAAGAATATGCAGAGGCAGGTGTTCGGTTGAAGCTAATGTCAATATTGCCATATCTTTTTAAGAAGGAAACGAAGGATGAAAGATATGTTATGGTGCCGTAGCTTTATTAGAAACCGTATTTAAGAAAGAAAAGGGCTCTTTTTTTTTTGAGGAAAAGAAAAGGGCTCTTTAAACACTGTTGCTGTGACTTCACAGTTGAATTGGTAGAAAATGGATAGATTTTTGCGCTAAAAACTCTCATGTTTTCTCAACTGAGCTTAAATGAAACTAGTTCATTTGCCTGCTTTTTTTGGTAGTGATTTCTGCATTGATCAACTTTAACAGGTATGCAAAGTTCTGGGATTGAATGGTATTGATCTCTTTTCCCCATCAGATGTTGTTGAGAAAAGAGATATCCGAAAGGTTTGCATTTGCATAAGGGCACTTTCAAAGAAAGCCAGATCTCGACAATTAAATGTAAGAAACCATGTCCATCTTTCCCTAGTTTTGTTTTCGAGGTGTATAAATCGTTCTATATTTCTTCTTACCTAATATAATACTATACTCTCCACTCAATGCTAATTTCGAGGTATTTTCGTAATAGGTACCTGATTTTGATGGTGTCAGTCATGCGGCTGCCATGCCCAAGAATATGGTAGGGTACATACGGAGAAGCTTAGAGACATCACAATGTAGCACCTCTAGCTATTCCAGCCAAAGTTCATGTCAAGTTAAAACATCTAAAACTCGGAAGGTATGTCCGTTATACACTCCCGTGTAAGAAAGCATATAGTATGATCTTTATTTTCGGGTAACATCATTTAGTATGATATATTGTGGTAAGAATTGCACTAAAAATTCCAAATGAAAATGTTGCAGAAAAGGTGGATTTCGGATTATGATGAAAATTCTGATTCTGATTCTGACAAGTCTGATGAGGCAGAAAGCAAATATCTTGCACTAGAAACAGAGAGATCCCGTGAGACCGACTTTGGCAATCCTCAGAATCTTGCTTTGTCAGAGTCAATTCTTGGGCCTGATGAGAGTATTCCGACCCTCTTTGATGAAGAAGAAGAAACGATGTGGACTTTTTTAAATAGTATCGCTTGTGATCAATCTGATTCAAACCAGATAACTTTCAAGAATAGCTATAATGGGAAGCGTTTGGATGACATGGATGATGTGGAAGTGTCTTCAACCATGAGCATGAATTCTATCGTGGGTCGGGTACTTAACATGGATTTTGATGACTCATTTGACATTGGGGAGTGTTCTACCATAACAGGCCGCTCGACTGAGCTTCTTGAATATGAAAACGACTTTCATGACACGAGTTCACTTGGGGACAATCAACCTCAGGACTTTCCTTATTCTGGTACTTTATCTAACTGTTCAGATGCTGATGATGCCAAAGAATCTCAGAGTGAAATGGAACTTGAACATGAGGGATTCTGGTTAGAGTTGCTTTCAACTTATCGAAACCAAGAACGACACAAAGATGAAAAACCTGAGATTTTGGCAATTGAAAAAGAGATTGAGGAACAAGTACCTGAAAATCCGGCATCTGAGCTGCAACCTTCTGATTGTATACAGCACACGAATGGTGACATTGCTACGAGCTCTCCTCACCATGAAGTACTTGGAGAATCAGTTATTGAATGTACGGATATTTCGGTTGAAGGTGGTCAAAGTTGCCCTGATCTTGGAGAAGTAATTCAAGATACAGCATGTGAAAAACATGGAAGCATGCCGAGCAATCCGGATCAAGATGTTGGTTCTCTAGCAAATGAACGTGATTTTGTGCCGGGAGAACCTCCAAACTCCTTGGCTGAAGCATCAGGTGATACAATTGAAGCTTTGGGAGTTGCATGTGATGATGGCCCTAATGATATTCCCATTCATCCAATTCAAGGAAAAAATGAGATGGTAATCGAAATTTTGTACATAAACTGTGATCAAATCTTAACTTTGAAATATTTTCAATATTTAATTTGCTGTATCGTCGTGTTTGCAGGATGGCGGAGATCATGAACATCCTGAAACTTTAACAGAGAACATTATGGATGGAATGACGGACCAGATCAATGAACCTCAAGAGGCGAAGCCACGGAAAAGGCGAGTTTTGAAAAATGTTGCTAGAGGAACAGCCTTGATTGGGGTTTTGTGTTTCTTGCTGCACATCAGGTTCGTATTTGAGCAACTCTGTTCTTTTTTTCTTTTGGTGATAGCCGATAGGCTTATTCTTTGCAATAGTTAGTGACTTGCGTGTAGGTTAAGGTTCAAGCCATCAAAATACGTCTCTTAAAGTATCTCTTATAGAAATTTAAGCTAAGATCCCCTAGAATAGGCTTAAATTACCTGACCCTTTTACGAACACTTTATAGGCGAGATGGTTCCCTGAATCAGTCTGCCATCATTACGGTTACTCTTTATTCAAAAGCCTGCAAATCGCTGTTTAAACAGCTTAAATCTGTTTGCCGGTGGCTTTTTTTTTGTAGTTGCATACTTGTTCCGGTGATCTCCGGTTTCAGTCAAACTAATGTGTATACTTTCACCCTACAGCCGGCGAGGGCAAGAGAAAACTAAAGAAGTGGCCAAGCAGCCACGTGGGACAGTGAAGTCTGGTACCACCGGAAAGCCATCTTCACGGGAAGAAAAGAACGTAAGAGGGAATGGCGCTTATCCAGCTGAAAAGCTGAAATTTGGGATGTGAAAATTTCATGCCATTTGTCACTAAACAATGCGTCATTATGCATTTGTAAACCATTGATCAATATACGAAACACATACTGGTCAATCGTGTTCGTCATGATTAATGATTTACAAATACACGATGTTGTGTCCTGATCAATTTTGTATGTCCCGACTCCCGAGGTTACGAGGTCTAAGTTTGTACCCTAAATGCAGAGTAGATTGGCCCTTCTTTTGATGCTGCATTTCCTTCTATTGCATTTGGCAAACCATTTTTGTAGTTGTATTTCCTCTCCGGCTATTTACGGTGGAATTTTGGTTTCTTTTTTAATGCAAGATTTTCCATTTACTACTACTAGGCTACTACTATTAACCATAGATGTAGAGAGAAACAATTTGTAATAGAAAGCCATTTTGTAGGTGCATACCTTTAAGAATTCATACTTTAGCCATATGCTTTTGTGTACTAGATTCTTATTGGAATCAAGGTGGATTTACTCTCGGGACACCACACCAACATTCGACTTCGCAGAGGTAAAAAATGTCTATTTTCGACCCGTGTGAAATTGAACATAATCTAACGTATGGTGTCACGATAGATTGAATATGATGGCCAGAACAACTCCCTCTTTAATTTAGTTGTATTTCCAAGTTCCAAATGTGTAAAAGAAAAAAAAAAAAAAAACTAAAATCCAAGAAATTGGAATTGATAGATACAAAGAAAATAAAATAAGACCCCATTATATATACTCTTAATCTTTGAGGATTTGACTGTTTGATACAAGAAGGAAGTGTAAGAGCAAAATTATATATATCCACATCAAATCAATAAATTTTCAGCAATGTACATGTAAATGTGGGTGTATATATATGTATTGTAGTGTATTATATAATATTATTATAAAAGAAGATTCCAAAGAGTAGTAGGTCCTTCACTACATTTGGCATGAACCTCTTTTATTCTCTTTACTGAATTGCATATTCCACTACATCTCCAATCAAATGATGCCGCACAATAGTTTCCTTCTTCTGCTTTCAATTCACATTCTGCATTTTTCATAAATTCAAATTCAAATTCAAATTCAAAAATATTTTGTCCATTTCAATTTACAAAATTAAAATTAAAATACACACCTGGCATTGTTTTACAGCACATGTTCCTGTCATTGATGTGTTCAACGTCCAGACCGATAAGCCAAGTACCAAGTGACACATCTTCATTAGCATACTTATGCAGAATTGGCCTATTATAATCAGTTGAGATTAAAATCTAATAAACATCATTATCTTAAATACAATAAAATAAAATCATATTTCCTATTAGTAATATGATAAAGACATGATTATCTTACTTGTTTTCTGAAATATACATTGCCAGATCCTTTGAGATAGCATAAATCTGACCCGTTGCATGTCTCAAGTACCTGTTTCCCTCATCTCCAAATTTCCAGTGTTCTGGTTCATGGTATTTCACATCCCTATATGCATTTTACATTATCATCAAAATATCAATGATTAGGAAAAATATTCGACAAAATAGCAATTTCGAATTTCATGGGGAAAAAAAAAGGATTAATTATACTTTTGATACAAAACCGGTCCGGATTTCATGCATCCTATGTACACCCGAGGCTTCGAGCGATGGGCAGCAAGAGTTGCGGCTAGTGTTCCTGCATTATTCCATGATGCATACAAGATAAGACTGGATACAATACGTCTAACTGCGCCTTTATTGGGCCCACATAAACGAGATGTTTTCATACACCATATATAGAATTGAAGGGGGCTTGAACATATCAATGTACATACCTAAGTTTACATGTACATCATCATCGACCTTAACGTAAAATTCAGCATCCCATTCTGCTACCGCAGTCGAAAAGAATGATTTCGTCTTTGCAGATAACTCATGGTATCCCTCAACATGATCCTACACATTAAGGCAACCGGAAATTACATTTTTATGAACTTTTTTTTTTATTTTATAAAAGACATATACCGCTTTACCAATAATTCATACGACGGCTATACCAAAATACTTACAAGTCTAAGAATGTCCTTATGCTGAGCATCCTCTGAATCAATAGCTTGATCCAAAATGCTGTTGGGTGTTGCACTGTATATAATATATATCACAAATTCAAACTGAGATTTAAAATCATAATTTCACTTAAGTTTTCTGTAGGAAATAATATATACATACATACCTGTGGCCAATCATGAAACGAATGACTATTCCCTTTTCTTCCTCAAGTTGTAGGAGCTTCTCACCTACAATATTAGCCCACACAAATAAATTAACCAATACATAATCAGGGGATAAATGCATCTTACACACACACATAACAAATGTCACAAGAAAGAAATATGTGTTGGTGGGACCGACCACTTAAAATGTGACGGTGGATCGTAAAACATGTCACATAATGAAAAGATTATGTCAGAATGATTGTGACAGTAACATACGAATGACATACCTTGAGGCATCCAGGTGTCACGAACAGAATCGCGTCTCTTTCTGCTACTGAAGGCAGTGTTAATTCCTATGACAACAAATGCCTTCTTTATTGTGCTGCTGCTCCTACTTTCTCTCAAATCATTTTTGCGTGAGGGTAGTTCCAGCCGAAGTTTAGCTATCGATTTGTCCAGTGTCCTTTTGTAAATTGTATTCCCATTTAATTTAATAAATAAATAAATCCCATATTAAATTACAATTTATTTTTACTCCTCTATAATAAATCATCCAGAAATAAATCTTTTTAATTGATTCAGAAACAAGAAATTAAAACTACTAACCGAATTGCTTCTTTGGTTTCTTTGTACTCTCCAACCAATGCCTCTTTATCCTGCTCCTGCTTAACAAAAACAAACAGAACAATTAATTAAGCCACACGTTATAATTAAGTTATAACACATATTTATATAATTCATTCAAGAAATAATAAGGCTATCGAGTCGAGTCAAGTGTATTTCAAATTTTATGAACTTAAGAGCACAAAGTTAAAATGATTATCGAATTCAATAATATTGATCATGAGCTTTTTTTTGGGTAGTTAATGAAATTCACCTTGTTCTTTTTGGTGTCGCAGTCATCATCGGAAAGCTGTGAAAACACTTGCTGCTGATGCCGGATCGTCGAAACAATCGGATTTTCAGCATCTAGAGGAATCCACACCCTGAAAACAGTAGTATATATGTAAAAACCATTTCAACAAAAATAAAATAAAAAAACAACAACGATCACAAAACCATTTCAGCTCGGCATTTTAACAAACAAAAACACGGCTCCTCCCTCCATTAAAAACAACTCCCCTGGCCCTGATATATATATATATATATATAGATAGAAAAGTTAAGAAGAAGAAGAAGAAGAAGAAGAAGAAGAAGAAGAGGAGAAAGTAATAAACCCGTAAGTGAAAAGCATGCCGAGAAAGAAGCTGAAGGCAGAGAAAACGACAATCCATTTAGGTGAAACTCTGCTTTTGTTGTTGTTGTTGCGGATGTTCTTCATTGTTGCAATTGGTTCTTCAAGCATTGGAACATACCCATTCATTTTTCCCAAACACTTGTCCTGCTCGTTTTATGGGTGCAGCTTATGTTATGTTCAGATGAGTTTAATATCTTTATATAAATATATGTTGTTGTCGTCTATCGTATTCATGTAACAGAATATATAACGTTACATCTGAGTATTTTGTGATAAAAAAAGATAGAAAGAAAAACAAATTGGTTACTAGTTTGATACTTGTTTTGTTGTCTGCCCAACCCATTTGACCTGGTTTAGAAATTTGGTTTACCAAATTAAGACTGAGGGTTGGTTATTTCTCAACTCAAAAAAGCAAAAAAGCAAAAAAGCAAAAAAGAAAAAAAAAACATGGGTTGGAATTCTAAATTGATGTTATCGTTTCTAACGTCCCATTTCATTTTGTCCGGAAGATTAATTAAGGTGACGACTGACGAGAATAGGAATATCATTATATTTTGTATTGTATTTAACGTAAAGTATTGTCTCATCTCATGTAAGTAAAGTACTTTTTTTCTTTTTTGTTGTATATTATAAATAACGAATATATTACAGTACCTTTTTTTTTTTTTTTTTTTTTATAGATTTTTGTCACTTAGTGTGACCTATGAATTTACAAAACAACAATCAATGTTAATGTTAAAGCTACCATATTAATTGTGGAAGGTGTGGGAATGGCACGTAAATGTATTTTCAGTTAGATGGATGCCGTATAGGGAACTCTCTTTTTCTTTTTTTAGTTCCAACATTTAACAAATTCAACAAGAGCATGCCATCCACGAAAACACACTCATCAAATATTAATATTAAAAAAACAATTACTATTATAGTCTTCTACATATCTGACTGAATTTATTATTTGATAACATGTTTATTAGCCGCCAAAGAAACTCATGTTATTATTTAATTAAAGTTGATTTTGGCATGCAATTTAACACTTTTGACACCTCTGTTTAATATCAATATAATGCAATCGAATGAAATCAAATGAATGAAATGAGATTTGATAAAGTCATTCCATTACCATGTTTAAATGTGAAAGAATATAATGAAAATATTTCATGATTTGTTATAGACCGTGTAATGATTGGTGTTGACGGGTAAAGTGAGGTGATAAGGTAGGGTAGGATGTGACAGAAAAAAAGGTGCTGCTGGTAGGGTAAATATGATGTCGTGGGGTTGAGTACATAAGATAGGGTAGGGTGAGTTGTGGAGGTAAGTTGGATCGGATAGCCGGATAGGGTAGGTCAGCCCTACCCCGCTATACCCATCACGCTTCATCCCACCTCCCGAAATTACCCCATCTTTTCCTATCTATCACTCAACATACATATCACCATACCGCACCCTACCTCGCAATCCATCCACCCATACCCGATCTTTCCCTACCTAACACCCACCCTACATATCACCATACCGCACCCCACCTCTCTACTCATCATATGCTACCCCACCACCCACCTGCCTACATTACCTCAACTCACCCCACCTTATCTTACCACACCTCACCTCACCCTATCCGATCCCATATGACACCATCTTACCCTGCCCTTCCTTACCTGCCACCAACCCCTCCTATCACCTCACACTGCCTCTCCACCTATCCTACACTATCCTACCACCCAACCTATCTAATCTTACCTTACCCCACCCCATCTCACCTTACCTTACCCATCCACCATTGAAATGGACAAGGGATCTTAACCGAACTAAACATTTGGAAATCGATAGACATTTCATATCTGAGAAGATTGAAACAACTGAAGTAAAAGTACACTATATATACAACACAGAAGCATTTGATAGTCTTATAAAAGCCTTACATGGGATGCATTGTTTCATTAACCAAACGTATAATAATATATTATACAATTTTATCCACATTTCAAAAAAACAAAATAAAGCCAACAAAAATGAAAACCATTAGGAAGAAGCCACATTTAATTAAACAATACTAGTCTAAAACACAGCCTAAAACATTTTCATATGGCCCTATGCTATGCCAATCCAAAATTCATTTCCCTTTTCAGAAACCAAAACCCTTAAAACAGAGAATATACATCTTTACTACAACTGACAGAGAGAGAGATATCTAGCTGTTAATCAGTGATTTCTCCCTCCTCTTGATTTCCACCTTCTTCCTTTTCTTCATCGACAGAAGCAACCACATTTGCATGACTATCTTGATTTTCCATGTTCTTATCCAAATCACCGTCGTCTTCAACGGTCTCTTCGGTTTCTCCAAGAATCCCTTCTTCATTCCTGATTTCTCGAACAACCACCTGAGGGAACATCAATGGCTTTTCGGGCCAATCTTTAAAGAAAGAGTTCATCACCATGGCCCTAAATACCTGCAATAGATGGCGTTTATCCCTCCTAATATCTGTTTGTAGAAGCCTCCTCAACAGAGTTGGTTCTCTTTTATTCTCTGCATCATGACTCACTGAGTCACCATTCATCAGCCTAGGTCTCTTCGCGAATTGATTGTTTTGCCGGTGATTATTATAAGATGGATTGTGGCCATAGGGACCACGATCATTCTGCTTCCAGGGACGTCTGTTATTATGGAAGTTTTCGTCGTTTTGTTTGAACCTCACTCTCCTGTCATTCTCATTGAAAGCTCTTCCATTGCCTTTCTTTCCAGGTAATGCACCTGGATCCGATAGATACAATGAAGGTATTTCTGCAACTTCACATCCCAACTCAGCTTGCTTTGCCAAAATTTCCTTTAGTTGCTGAGAGAAAAAAAATACATGCTTTACTTAACGGTTTGTACATGATGCAATATATACGCGGAAATGAAAACATAAACTTTTCAAAGTCGAACCTTTACCGCAGAATCAACTTTTTTGCGGTCTAATATTAAAGTTGACAGATTAAAAGTCGCTTCTATGGTCTAAAATCGACTTTGATAAGGTTGATTTTGTAGAAGATATACATAAAGGCAAGTATGTTAGTTCTTCACAATTAAAGTTGTGTTAGGTTTTATACCTGGCAACGTAACGCGGCCTCTTTCTTTCTGATCTCTGGATCTTTCTTCTTTTCTTTCAATTTCTGTATTTGCACAAGTTAAATCAGACGATAGAGATACGCCTAACGGTGATGAATAAAAAAGAATACACTCCTTGATTAAAAGACCTCTATGTTAGCTTTTGTTGGGTAATTTTTTTGCCTTTGCTCGCGCCAATGTTTAATTTCCTGTTCAGTGTAGTTCAATGGAATTGACCTGCATTTGGAAGAATAATACCATAATAAACAATCAGAACATATAACGTGAAAAGCGCCTAAACGGCAAATCAAAGGACAGTAAGACCAACATCCTATCATATCCCTACCCTGCTCGCGTCCTGTGTGTAAGACCTTATTTTATTCCATTGTTTGAGAGAGCAATTACAGATTCAAACAAACAAAACAAAATATAATATCAAGTGTATATTATTATATATGAATTTGAATTAAGATTTTAAAAGGGTTTCAGAAGATAGTTAGATATCACTACAAAAATTCTAACAAAAAATTAAGTTATGCAAAATGCCATTATAGAAATTTAGAAAGACACATTAGTGAAACTATAATGAAACTATTATACGAGTGGAGTCATTCCTGTGTAGAATGTGAGTCACAGAGGTGCCGAAATGGAATCTCCCAGGCATTTTTACATGCATAAACAATGAGAATAGTGTTGCAAATCGCCTTCATACATGACTACATAAATCCACCACACTTTTATGCTTTCACAACAGTTGCCTTTCGAAAGTTTTTTAAACCTTGATGCTGAATGCTGATTTTTATTTATATGTCTGAATAGCTGTCATTTGTACTTGAACTTTACATGTAAGCTTCAACACAGTTCACTGATAGCCATAACAAACAATGAGGAAGCAATTATGAATGATAGCAAGCTATTTCCACCTTTTAAACGCAAACTGCAAAAGACTAGAAGATTGCTAACGCGTTCTTTCACTATTAGATATTCTTGAGACACGTGCATCATCTATGGGTCAGAGGAAACAAAGATTATCAATGGCAATTACCTCTTTTCTGCTTGGGGCGCCTTCACAGTCTTGGCAAATGGTGATTTTCTTTCATCATTATTACCTTAAGTAAATAAAAGAGTGAGATGCAGAGGAAACCATATAAGACAAAGTTTACAACTGAATAGCATCACTGAAGAAATTAAAGACAGGCTAAAATAATGCAGGACAACCACTAATACACAAAGCAATTAAAGGAGACTTCAGAATGTCAGGCATTGAGGTTGAATTTTCTTGAAAACGTGTCAACAAATTCCATGAACATTTATAGTTTGTGCAACATATTACTGTTAGAATCTGCTTCTTTAGTTAAGTATGATTAACTCCTAATTATGCTTAATTAAAGACTAATTAGTTTTCAGTCTAATGGTCTTTTTTATCTGGGACTAATTAGTCTTATGGTTGTATCTTTTTTGGACATATTATAAGTCCTTTACTAGAGTGTTTTGGACTAGTTGGAGTCCTACTAGCCGTTGGAACTGTTCACCAACGGCTAGTTTCCTGTTTCTCTCTCTTAGAAGGATTGTTTATGGGTATATAAACATCCTTGCATCTTTGTAATAACTTAAGCAATTATTCTGGAAATAATACATTGTATTCTTCCCTTCTCTCTCTATTGCTTCTATCTTCTACATGGTATCGGAGCCGTTGGTTCAAAAAATTCAAATTTTCTGGGAAATTTTAAATCATCATGGCTGCTGAATCTACTGCTACTAGTAATACTAATGCAGCTACTCCTCTTTCTGATCATCCTTTCACCAATAATGGTGATCTTCAAAACATCCAACTTTTCTTAAACTCAATGGAAAGAATTACTTGAAGTGGTCCCGGTTTGTTCGAACCTTTCTAAAAGGAAGAAGCAAGCTCGATCATCTAAATGGGACAGACCACTCAAGAAGATCCTAAGTTTACAGTATGGGATGAGCAAGACTCCATGGTGATGTCTTGGTTATGGAACTCCATGATCCCTGAAATCAGTGATACATGCATGTTCATGGCCAATGCAAAGGAAATCTGGGATCATGTGAAGGAGACTTATTCTAAAGTCAATGATGCTGCTCAAATTTATGAAATCAAGACCAAGATTTCCAGCACTAAACAAGGTGTGAAATCTGTCACTGAATATTCAAGTCTCATGCAAAGTATGTGGCAAGAACTTGATTATCATCAGTGCATTCAGATGCAAAATGCTGAAGATACAAAACTCCTGAAAAGAGTATTTGAAAAGGATAGAATATTCTCCTTTTTAGCTGGGCTAAACATGGAATATGATGCTGTCAGGGTCCAAATTCTGGGAAAAGGTGATGTGCCTAGTCTAAATGAGACCATTGCCATCATAAGAGCTGAGGAAGGTAGGAGAGGGGTAATGATGGATAGTGTTCCTGCTCAAATAGAAGGGTCTGCCCTTATGATTCAGAATACCAAGAATCCACCTTCACAGCCAAATGCAAATCAGAAACAGAAAGGCTACAACAGAAATGATGAAAAGGACTCTTTAGTGTGTACTTTTTGCAAGAAAAGGAGGCACACTAGAGAGAATTGCTGGAAGTTAAATGGGAAACCTGGGGGTGATGGTAACAACAGGAAGTCTGTCAACATGGCACATGGGAATGAGCAAAATCAGAGGATTGAAGAAACTCAAAGATCTACAAATCAAAGTCAAATTCCATATCTTGAACCATCAGAAATTGAAAAACTAAAGAGGTTTGCTGAGTCTATTGGCAGCTCATCATCTTCCTTAGCTTTTTCAGGTATTGAGTGTTTCCAATTTTGTTAATAAGGGTTCTAAGAAGTGGATTGTTGACTCTGGTGCAACAGACCACATGGTGTATTCCAAGGATAATCTGATATCTTATAAACCATGTGATAGACTTAAAACTGTTACAGTTGCTAATGGTGCTCCTATCCAGGTTTCTGGAATTGGAGATGTCACTCTTGGCAAAAACATCACTTTGAAAAATGTTTTACATGTTCTAAACCTTTCTAACAATCGATCTCTGTTAATAAATTAACAAAGGATTCGATTGTGTTGCTATTTTCTCTCTAATCAATGTTTGATACAGATCGATTGAAGGGGAGAAAATTGGGGTTCTTAAAAAAGCTAAGGATGGGTTTGTATTTCTGCAAAAACAAGGGGTTAATCAAGAATCTTCTACATCTTTTATGTCCCAAGCTAGTCTTGATAAACTATGGGTGTATCACTATAGATTAGGGCATCCACCTTTTGGCATTGTAAAGCAAATGTTTCCTAGCTTATTTCAAAACTGTGATAGTACTAAGCTTCATTGTAATGTTTGTGAAATGGCCAAGCATAGAAGAAGTTCTATCCTGTTTTAAATATAAGATGTAATGAACCTTTCTATTATTCATAGTGATATTTGGGGACTCCCTTTGCTTTACAATATAAATGGTAGCTTCACGGTTTGTTTCATTTATTGATGATTGCACTAGAGCTACTTGGATTTATTTGATGAAACAAATCGACTTATTGACTATATTTCCCAGTTCTACAAATATATCCGGACTCAATTTGATTCAAAAATCAAAAGATTGAGATCCGACAATGCAAGGAATATTTTAGTCAATTTACGGATCCATTTCTTGTTGAAAAGGGTTGTACATGAATCATCATGTGTTCATACACCGTAACGTAATGGATTGGTGAGAGAAAAGAACCGGCACTTAATGGAGGTAGCTAGGGCTATCATGTTTCAAATCACAGGTGCCTAAAACTACTGGGGAGAGGTTTGTTTGACAACATCTCATTTGATAAACAGTTTGCCTACAAAAGTTCAAAAAACAGGACTCTATCGACATATTGACCCACAAATTCCTCGATATGTTCAAATCTGGGATTTGGAGCCAAAATTTTTGTTGTGAAGTATTTGTTCACATTTACCATCCTCATAGGGGAAGTTGGATCCTAAAGCACAAAGATGTGTCTTTATAGGATACTCTAATACCCAAAAGGTATATAATGCTATCACCCTCCTACCAAGAGGGTGTTTATTTCAAAAGATGTTTCATTTCATGAGGGAACAACCTATTTCACAGTTCAGGGGGGGTCTACTCCTGAGTTTTTGGATACTAACACTGGATTTCTTGAAATATCAAGAACTGTTAATAACCCTATCACCACTGAAAAGGGTGATGAGAGGAATGACATATGTAACAAGTCCAGTCTCACGAAAATGAGGAACTCAGGGAATGTGCAGGAGAAAAACTCCTATTGTCTACATACAAGGAGGAAAGCTCTAAACTCATTTACTAACATGTCCCCACGTGAAAGTAACAAAGATGCTGTGTATGAAAACACTACTGAGTGTTCTCAGGAAAGTGATGATCCCGAAACATCGGTAGCAAATCTGGGTCAACATCGATGACTACAAAAGTGTAGATTCTGAGAACACTCATAGTCCATCTGATGATCGGCCAATTGCCTTAAGAAAAGGGGAAAGGGAGTGTACTAAACACCCTATCAGAACCTTTTTGACTTACAAACAGTGCTCTAAGGCACACAAAAAGTTTCTTGAAAAGATTCAAAAGGATGGCACTCCTAAGAATCTAAAAGAGGCAATGGCTGATGACAAATGGGTACAAGCTATGAGGAGGAAATGAAAGCCCTTGAAAAGAACAAAACTTGGGACTAGTCCAATTACTGAGGTGAAAGGACTTGTAGGTTGCAAGTGGGTCTTTACCATAAAATACAAATCTGATGGGTCCATTGAAAGATACAAGGCAAGACTTGTGGCAAAAGGGTACACTCAAACCCATGGCTTAGATTATTTTGAGACATTTGCTCCTGTGGCAAAAATGAACACTGTAAGGGTGTTTCTTGCCCTTGCTGTCCATTATAATTGGTCACTTCAGCAATATGATGTGAAGAATGCCTTTCTGCAAGGCAATTTGGAGGAAACCATTTATATGGATGTTCCTCCAGGTTTCAATTCCTCTGAAAACAGAGTGTGCAAACTAAACAAGGCTCTTTATGGCCTAAAACAGTCCCCTAGGGCCTGGTTTGGGAGATTTACAAAATTTATGCTACACAAGGGGTACAAACCTAGTCAGGGTGATCACACCTTGTTTACTAAACACTCTCAAAATGGCAAAAAATCCATCTTACTTGTCTATGTTGATGACATAATTGTCACTGGGGATGATGACTATGAAAATCACAAGTTGAGGAAGATATGGAAAGAGAATTTGATATTAAAGTCTAGGGAAGTTGAAATACTTTCTTGGTATTGAAGTGGATTATACTGAGATCAAGGAATATTTATATCTCAACAAAAATATATCCTTGACCTGTTGGCTCTAACCGCAAACCGGGATGTAAACCAGGTGAATACACCTATGGAGTTCAATCATGGTCTATGTGAATCACCCGAAGACCTACTGTTGATAAACATTCTTTTCAAAGACTTGTAGGTAAATTGATCTACCTATCTCATACTAGACTGACATAGCTTTTCTTTGTCGGTGTGGTGAGCGAGTTTATGCAAAGTCTAAAAGTCTGCCATCAAAAGCGGTGAAAGAATCTTTGGAATATCTTAAGGGTGCCTGGAAAGGGATTCTATTCCAAAGGAGTGGAAAGCTTGGATCTAAAGCCCTTTCTTGATCTTGACTATCTTTGAGCCATAGATGATAGGAGATCAACTTCAGGCCATTGTATCTTCCTTGGGGATAACCTAATCATATGGAGAAGTAAGAAACAACAAGTGGTGGCTAGATCAAGTGCAGAGGCAGAATTCAGAAGCATGGCAGTTGGTCTATGTGAACTACTATGGTTGAAGATCCTACTCACTGATTTAAGGATAAAATGGGAAGGGCCAATGAGGCTAATAAGTGACAATAAATCTGCTATTGAGATTGCTCACAATCCGGTCCAACATGATAGAACAAAACACATTGAAGTGGATGAGACACTTCATTAAGGAAAAAGCTGAAGCGGGGCTCATTTCTACAGAGTTTGTCACTTCAATGAGAACAATCGGTGACCTTTTACAAAGGGATTGCTGGAAAAGTCTTTCAAGAAGAAGTTAGTAAGCTGGGCATGTTAGATCTACATCAACCAGCTTAAGGGGGAGTGTTAGAATCTGCTTCTTTAGTTAAGTATGATTAACTCCTAATTATGCTTAATTAAAGACTAATTAGTTTTCAGTCTAATGGTCTTTTTATACAGGACTAATTAGTCTTATGGTTGTATCTTTTTGGACATATTATAAGTCCTTTACTAGAGTGTTTTGGACTAGTTGGAGTCCTACTAGCCGTTGGAACTGTTCACCAACGGCTAGTTTCCTGTTTCTCTCTCTTAGAAGGATTGTTTATGGGTATATAAACATCCTTGCATCTTTGTAATAACTTAAGCAATTATTCTGGAAATAATACATTGTATTCTTCCCTTCTCTCTCTATTGCTTCTATCTTCTACAATTACAAAACGTGATTTGATATGGCTCATAAAAGCAGCAGCGAAACTCGAAACTTCTACATGAACCAGTAGGGTTTCTGGCCAAGTAGGGACAATATTGATTAAATATCTAAAACTCAAGAATCACTAAAGACCATAGTTGATGAAAGCGCTTCAAGTGCATGCTTCTGAAGCAGCACAACCAAGGCATTGTATATTATCGCTTTATGTAGACAAAAGACGGGCATGAAACCAACATGAAGCGCAAAGAACGGACGCCTAAACAGGGAGCTGAAAGCAGCATTTCAGTCAGAGATGAATCCAGGAGGATATCACTTATAATTAGTTAGTGCTAAGAGTATTCAGACCTCTTTAATCTGTTTTTAACATATGTGAAGGAAATAAATTCAAGAGTGTTTTCATTTCAGGAATCAGAAACCTATTTATGATGGGGTTTTTTTTTTCATTCTGCTGCCCTAATATCAGAGTTAAGACTAAGGTGAAGACAAAACTAACAAGCAGTCCCTTTACTGCTTAAGCTTGTTTGTTTTGCCGACCAAAATTGTTTTTAACTGAACAACGGAAGTGCCCATGGAAAAAAAAATACTTTTTCATCTCAAAACATACATTCTCAAAAGCATGACAACAGAGTGATGGAAGCATGACAATAGAGAAAAACCACACTTAGCATTAGTTATTTTCTGGAATCTGAATAATGACATTGCATCGTTTTTCGCCTTTAACCATGGTATAGATGCGATAGAATTCGTAGCATCAATCAATGACATGCGACCAAGCCAATAATGAAAAAATAAAACCAAAGAAATAACGTGACCTTTAGATGCTGGCACGTCATTTAGTTAAAGTAAGCTAACAGGACAAATACATAAAATGTACTAGCAGTGGAAACTACAATATCAAATTAAACATCTTAACCAGTAAAAGCAAGATCAAATATATATGCCCTAATATCAGAGTTAAGACTTAAGGTGAAGACAAAGCTAACAAGCAGTCCCTTTACTGGTTAAGCTTGCTTGGTTGACAGCCAAAATTGTTTTTAACCGAACAATGGAAGTGTGAAGGGAAAAGTTACTTTTCATCTCAAAACATATCTTCTCAGAAGCATGGCAATAGAGTGATGGAAGTAGGCCATAAAAAAAAATACAATTCTTGATGCATTAACCACTAAACATAAAACATGTGGAAAAGCCAAAATATGCTCGAGTTATAAAGCAACTAACCTCCTTTTGGCTGGAACTTTTGAAAATTGGGATTTCTTTTACCCAGTTGGTTGCTAAATCTACAGAAATATCACCATGAATAATTTCATATTTTTCAAGGTTGCTGAAAACATGCAGAAAAAGAAAACAGAAATGAAGCATAGCACCACAAACCCGTTGGGAGGCCCTTGATGATTTGTATTCCTTACAAAGTTGTTTTGACGACTTACACCAAGTTGGTTATTAAGTCCTTGTGGTGGATTTGTGTTGTTACCCTGAAAAGCATGGTAAAAGAAAATTTCAATTGCAAGAAAATATAGTTGTTCAAGATGGTATCACAAAACGACTGTCAAAACTAATGACCATTAGCAGTTTGCTTCATATGGAGTGCACCTTGTAAGGTGATCAAAAGATACTTATTGTCCAATTTCAAACATAATGCCAACTTGATATGTTATCTTTAACTAATTTACTGTCCAAAATAAAGGTCTAAAGTTTATTTGATCTATGAAGGGGCAAAGCACCAGCTGACTAAAGTACTTTAACAACAGTAAAGAATGGGAAGAAAAATGACCTGTGATTGTCCAGCAGCACGATTACCATTTTGGAGACTATTCTGTATTGGACGGGGAGCAAAAGCTTGAACTCCTATACCTTGCTGAGAAGTATTTAGCATCTGGTTTGGCACATTCGAATTCATAGGAAGCTGTGGTCTTCCGCCATTATACCCAAATCCCATCATAGCATTAGCATCAAACCCAAGATTCTGAGGCATATTAAGATTTCCAGGTAAAACTTGACCATTAAAATTTGGCATTGGCATTTGGAAAAATGGGTTAACACCCTGCATTTGATTAGGAAACCCCAATCCCATTAAGAGATTCTGATTCAGCAATTGAACTAGATTTTGAGGAATTTGGTTAAAATTCATTGGTGCTTGTTGAAAGGGGAAAGCGGAATAATTGAATGGCATGGCCGTTTGAGGAGGATTTATCCCTTGCTGTTGAAACTGCATGGGATTTAGGGGAAAATTACCAGGGTTCATCATTGCCTGCTGCTGAAATCCAAAAGACAAAAAATCAGTGCACAAAAAAAAAAAAACGGAAAAAAAGCCATACAAGAATCTCTAAGCAGAATTATAACAAACCTGTATAGCTGCAGAAGGTTGATTACCATTAGAGTTAACCGCACCAGAATTGAAGAAAGGAAACATGTTTTTTTTTTTTTTTTTTTTCAAAAATCAAAAGGGAGAGCAGAAGGAGAGGTGGGAGTTGCCCTGTGGAAGTGAAAGAATAGAGTGGGTCTCTGTAGCCAGTAGGTGTTGTAAGTGAAATTAGGTTATGGGTTTAAGGAAAGGGAAGGGCTTAAACTCAAACGGCAAAGTTATTGTGTGGTGAGAGAATTTAAGGGTGAAGTGACGGGTAAAACGATCAGAACTACACAGTTTAAATACAAAATAAAACTGTGTGGTGTGGGAGCTGCCACACGGTATCTCCGCATCGTATGAAGACGCCACACAATAATCTCCAACTCAAACGACCCCGTACCAACATAATCTGGTTTGTCCAGAATTAGTATTCACAATTTATTGTTGTTATTTTTAATTATGAGCTTTAATTTTCCAAAATAAAATAAAATTATGAGCTTTAAGCTTTAACGAACACATGTAAGGGCTTGTTTTAAAACCAGTAATGATCACAAGCGCGGCCAGTGCGTCTAATAACGACGAATATTAATGATGATTTGCATCGTTGATTATAATGAGTCTATATTGATCATAATGTACATCTAATATAATCAACGTGCAAATCATCGTTATGTCGCTCGTTGTGGCAAAATCGATGTGTCTCTATCATTACTCGAAACTGTTTAAAGGTTCAATCGTTGTGCCTCTATCATTAATTTTTTTGAAACAAATGCAGAAGACCCATATGGCTCAAACCAAGTGAAATGACTCGTACTTCTCGAAGGGGTATTTTTGTCCCGGGAAATTTGATTCTTAATTTTTTTTTTATCTAACTTTGACAAGTTGACTGAAATTAATTAATTGATCATTTACTCTCTTTGCGTCCATGCCCTCTTCGTCTAGTGGAGTAGATAGTGTGTGGCGAGTATGTTGGAAGTTATATGTGCGCACAGCCACGGATCCAATATTTCATGTGACAGTGTCTTCAAGATTGTTTCTTTATCGGCCATAGCATGTATTGACGAGGTGAGGGAACTTGTTTGGCATGTGTGTGGTAGCGTGGGGTGGGAGGTGGTGGTGGGGGGGGATGGCAGATGGAGACTTTATGCCATGTGTTTTTTTTTTTAATTGTGAGATGACTGTTTTTTAGTGTATTGTGAGATAACTTCTGGGGTATGGAAGGAAAACTTAACCTTTATGAGTATGTTGGATTATCTCAATTCAATCTTTTAGAGAGTTCTTCATACACATGGTAAATTAAGGAGAAGCATGAGGTGATATATGAAAACATTTGGAAGGCATGATCCGATGTTGTCTTTGAAAGTCAAGTGATGTGCATTTTTGGCGTTTGTGTGAAATCTCTCACTGCAACACAAGAGTGTGTTGCAGCCTTCGAGGTATTACGAGCTGAACTCTTGAGGCAGTAATTCATGGCAAGATGGGAGGCACTGTGATGGTGGTACTAACTACCAGAATGTGAAACGGGTTGATCCTTTTAGTGATAGTACCTAAGGACTGCTAAAAAGCCTAGACACCGAACTGAGAAATGGGTGGATCGTCTGAAGATTTGGGCCGACTCTCAATTGGTTGAGAGTTGCCTACGTATCCAAGAATATCCTGGAATCAAGCCCGGTCGTAGTTTACAACCTGGGGGTATTTATAGGACACGCCCAACCCTAATTTCCTAATGGTTCTAGGCGTTACCCTTTATACCCTTATTAGGCCTTGCCACGTACTTACACGGACCCTGGGTAAGTGGGCCTAAAAACGGGTCGTTCGTCCGTCACGGAGATTAGGCCGATCGACCCCTCGAGAGGCGCCGCGCGCCTAATCAGTCTTCCTCGCCAATCCGGGGTATTTACTGCGGGGTCGCCCGACCACTACAGGAATCGAGACGCAGCCTCTTTTATAGGCACACCGCTGAAACGACCTTAAACACAAGGGTAAAGCTTCCAAAATGTGCCCGTAACAAGTGACACATGGCGCGAACCGGGTCGGGTATCATCACACTGGCTGTGGGGGGTAATTAAGTGCAATGTGGACGCCTCAGTAATGAACTCGTCTGGAGACATTGAAGTATTATTTAGAGATCATTAAGGAACGATAACAGAATCGTTTTCATGTCATTCTGACCCAAAAGACAAGGCGGAGTATATGGAGTTGAAGGCAATTTCTTAACTTATGTGGAAGCGGGCGGCTATAGTTTGTTTGCTTGTAGTGGAACTTGACTATCTAGCTTGTGTCTAAGTGTCTGCCCACTCTTCGGAGGATATCACGGCGATGTTATGAATTATTGATCATTACTAGGTTAATTATAGATAAGGATAAGAGGTAATGAATGAGATTTACAAAACTTTGTTACCTCATTACATATAGTCTATAGAATGTCACTTTGTACGAAATAGATATATCAATGGACACTCTAACTCGACAAAATTGAGATCATGAGAATAATAAATAATAATACATTTTATATTATTAATAAGTAATTAGTTTTTTATTGAAATTGTTTTTTTTCCTTAGAGAAAAAAAATATGAGTAGTGATTATGTCACAACAAATTGATCACAACAAAGTGCAAAACACACTTTTGAACTTTTAAACTATTGATTATGATATGGACATACTGATCCAAAGTAAAAAATATTGTCATGATACTTTGTTTTGCACATTTGATTGTGCCATAAACATTTCTTAAAAAATATATTAGGTTTAAGTAAAACTTTTTGTGTTCAGATTAATTATTATTATCCTATATATATGAATAGAGTTTCACGCAAGACTTTTTTTTTTTTTTTTTTTTTTGAGAAAAATGAATAGAGTTTCACGCAAGACTTTAAAATACAATTTGCACCACTTTAATTAAAATGGAGAGAAAAATAAGTTTTTTTTTTTCCTTTTAGGAGAAGAAATTATTAGGTAAATTTGATTTATAGCAAATTGTAATCAAAGTCTTTTTAAAAAAAAAATAGATATAAAGTCTTTTTAAAATTAATAAGGTAATATTTCCATAATAATATACAGTACTTCGCCAGTACATTACTTAAACCACTTATATAATAAAATAATAATTACACATAAACGCCTGCAAGGCCGGCGCCTTACCTCGCTTAGTCTATATAAGAGTATATTTTTTCTTCCTAATAACTATCGGTCGTATAATTTGTGTTTTCGAATTTTAGGGTTTTTGCATGCTCTTCGATCAACCTTTCATCCAAAAATCACAAGAAACCCATAACTCGATCAGAATCCCGCGATTAATCATCATCAGCCATGGCGAGAAACGAAGAGAAAGCGCAGTCCACGTTGAATCGATTCGTAACAATGAAAGAGGAAGAGAAGAAAAAGCCCATAGTTCGCCGCCCTTTATTGGCTTCGGATTGTTAAATTGTGCTACACATTTCTAGAAAAAAGAAAAGAAATATCTAGATTGTAGAAATGCGTTCTAGTATGAAAACACAGTTGTATAGATAAATATTCTTCACACTAGAATGGAAGTTCTTTAGAAGCATGTAGGTTGTAGTAGTGATTATTAAAAATTAAGAAATATCTAGAAAACTCCATAAGGGTCTTGAGCCATCATCATATGGAGACTATATATATAACACTACCCCATGTACTTGAACCAAGCAACCAAGCAATCAATACAATCAAATTCATTTCTTCAATCTCTCCAACTTGTCAATCATTTTCCATCTCACCCTCATCATCCTAGCCTTCTCCATCCAACTTACTACAAAAATTCTAACAAGTGGTAGCAGAGCCAGGTTTTGACACAACTACAACTAGGCGAAATCAACATCATGGCAGATTACACACTCCGCTCATCCATTCCGGTTCCAATTTTCCGAGGTGAAAATTTCGACTATTGGTTCATTAAAATGAGAACCTACTTTTGTGCTCAAGATTTATGGGATATCGTAAGTAAGGGATTTAGCATCCCGACGACATCTCAAATTTATCTACCGCACAAAAGAAAGAACTCAAGGAGAATCAACAGAAAGATGCTCAAGCATTATTAGCCCTTCGATTAAGCTTGATGAAGAATTGTTTCAAGAATCATGAGTGCCAAGACGGCTAAAGAAGCGATGGAAAAGTTGCAGGGAGGAGTTTCAAGGCAATGAAAGGTACGAGTCTCAAAACTCCATTCATTGAGGAGAAATTTCGAGAATTTAAAAATGAAAGATTCGGAGAATGCTAAAGACTACTACACAAGAGTAGATTCATTAGCAAATCAATTGCGGGCGAATGGAGAAGACGTCCCAGAGAAGAAAATTGTGGAAAAATATTAATTACATGTACAGAGAAAAATATGATCCAATCATTACAAACTATTGAGCGATCAAAGATTTGGAAAAATTATGCGCTTGAATTGATGGGGTCTTTAAAGCTCATGAACATAGATTGGAAAGGCGTCACGAAGGCACAACTGAAATGCTTTTCAATCTAAGTTCAAAACGCCGTCACAAAAATCAAAACAAAATGATCGGAGATCAAATGAAGTTTCTAAAAATACAGAGCTTCCAAACAAAACATTTTCTTCTTGCGGTATATGCAAGAGGAAAAGCCATTTGGAGAAAGACTGTTGGTTTAAAGGAAAACCACAATGCAAAAATTGCAAGAAATTTGGTCACGTCGAGAAGGTATGTCGATCTAAAAGGAATCATCAAGCTAACTTTTCGAAGAAAAGGACGTCGAAGACAATCTCTTATATGCTGTCAAGTAGCAGAGAGAGGAAAAGAAAGATACATGGTATCTTGACAAATGGTTGCAAAGAATCACATGACAAAAGATGAATCCATATTTTGCCGTCTTGAAAAATTCAAGACAAATATTAAGATAGAAACGGCGACTTTATGGAGGCTACTTGGAAAATGCACTATTGTCATTAACACAAAGAAGGACAAGAGATACATAAATGAGGTGCTCTTGGTCCCAAGTATAGATCAAAATCTATTGAGTGTCGGGCAAATGATGGAGAAAGGATACTCGTTGCATTTTGAAGGAGATTCTTGTACAATATATGATAAGAAAGATAAATCCCTTCAAATTGCAAAAATAAAAATGAAGGAAAAACGATGTTTTCCGATCCAATGGAGTTATGCAAGAGATGTCGCAATGAAGGCACAAGTTGACGACTAAGTGGTTATAACACGAAGGCTTGGTCACTTCAATTTCAATGGATTAAGAATACTACATCAGAAGAACATGATGAAAAACCTACCCACTATAAAGGCACCCGATCTTGTATACGAAGGATGCATGCTCAGGAAACAACACCGACAACCATTTCCTGTTGGAAAAGCTTGGAGAGCGAAGGAACCATTAGAATTGGTGCACACAGACGTTTGTGGCCCAATGCGCACTCCTTCACATGAACAAAATAGGTACTTCATTCTCTTTATTGATGATTTTACCAGGATGACATGAGTTTATTTTATGCGTGAAAGATCACAAGTATATGAAATATTTAAGAAATATAAGGCCTGTGTCGAGAAACAAAGTGGTCACTACATGAAGGCCATAAGAAGTGATCGAGGCAAAGAATACACATCTAAAGAATTCAACAAGTTCTGTGAAGATGAAGGCGTGGAGCATCAATTGACAGTTGGATACGCTCCGGAACAAAATGGTGTGTCGAACGTAAAAATAGAACACGATTATGGAGACAAAGAAGAGCTATGCTAATGGAGAAAGGTCTTCCAAAACATTTTGGGCGGAGGCGGTGCATACTGCAGTCTACTTGCTAAACAGATGTCCAACCAAAGCCGTTCAGACAAAACACCATTCAAGCTGGAGTGGGCGAAAGCCATCAGCAAAGCATCTTAGAGTCTTCGGCTCCATCTGTTATGTTCACATTCCAAAAGAGAAAAGGAGTAAGCTGGATGAAAAGACAG
The DNA here is from genome assembly GCA_026214975.1 of Gentiana macrophylla. Classification (NCBI taxonomy): domain Eukaryota; kingdom Viridiplantae; phylum Streptophyta; class Magnoliopsida; order Gentianales; family Gentianaceae; genus Gentiana; species Gentiana macrophylla. The sequence goes on along the minus strand of CM047808.1, from coordinate 128,716,630 downwards.
AGAAAGGTATTTTCTTAGGCTATATATAGTACACAATCAAAAGGTTACCGTGTCTATAGCATAAGAACAAGAAAGCTTATTGTCAGTCGAGACGTTGAATTTGACGAGGAAGCAAGCTTCAATTGGGAAACAGATGAAGTTGAAAGGAAAACTATTAATATGGCACCACTTCTACGAACCAACGAAGAAGACAACCGTCAAACAGAATCACCAGCTCGCGCTAGGTTTTTCTCCAGAGACACCACCAAGGAAGACAAAATCTTTGAGTGAGATATATGAGAGATGCAATCTCACCTTGATAGAACCAGGAAGTTATGAAGAAGCTTCCAAAGAAGAAGTTTGGAGAAAAGCAATGGAAGAAGAAATTAAGATGATAAACAAGAACGTGGGAGCTAGTAAGTCCATCTCCAGACAAAGAGGTCATCGGTGTTAAGTGGGTCTATAAAACAAAGCTTAATCATGATGGCTCAATCCAAAAACACAAAGCAAGGATTGTAGCCAAAGGCTACTCTCAACAGTTTTGAGTGGATTACAACGAGACATTTGCTCCTGTTGCACGATTGGATACGATACGTGCATTAATTGCCCTCTCTGCACAAAAGGATGGAAAATCCATCAACTGGATGTTAAATCGAGATTTCTCAATGGATACCTTGAGGAAGAAATTTACGTGGAGCAGCCTCAAGGATTTATCTTGAAAGGAGAAGAAGACAAAGTACTAAAGTTAAAGAAAGCTTTATACGGGCTCAAGCAAGCCCCACGGGCTTGGTATAGCAGAATTGATAACTACTTCATCACGCAAGGCTTCGGGAGAGCAAAAGCGAGCCTACACTTTACATTAAGACACGAGATACAAATGACGGACTTATTGTTTCCTTATACGTTGATGATCTCATCTTTACGGGAAACAATGAGGACATGATCAAGAGTTTTAGACAAGACATGATGAAGACGTTCAAATGACAGACTTGGGATTAATGCACTACTTCCTTGGAATCGAGGTAAACCAAAAACAAAATGGGATTTTCATTTCCCAAAAGAAATATCTGAGATAGTCTTCTTGAAAGATTCAAGATGAAAGGGTGCAAGAGTGTTGCAACTCCACTTGACAACAAAGCACTCAAGAGCGAAGATGGCACGCCAAAGAAGCGGATTATGCGGTCTATCGGCGCCTTATTGGAAGTTTACTCTATCTAACAACTACAAGACTGACATTATGTTTGCAACAAGTTATCTCTCAAGGTTCATGCAATGTCCAAGTCAAGTTCACTTCGGAGCAACTAAAAGGGGTGCTAAGATATCTCGCAGGTACAAAGGATTACGGCATCTGGTATGGATCGAGTCCGACTCAAAATTGATTGGGTACACCGATAGCGATTAAGGCGGGATCATCGATGATGATAAAAGCACATCCGGCTATGCATTCACCTTGGGCTCGGGAATATTCTCTTGGGCAACAAAAAGCAAGACACAATAGCACTATCAACAACAGAAGCAGAATATGTAGCAGCAGCATTGACAACATGCCAAGCTATATGGCTCAAACGGATACTTGAGGACATGGAGGAGCCTCAAGATGAAGCAACATTGATCTACTGTGACAGCAATTCAGCAATTTCAATGGCGAAAAACCCAGTATTTCACAACAAGACTAAGCACATAAGAATCAAGTACCACTTCATCGCAGAAGTTGTGGCCAATAAAGAAATAGAGGTCATGCGTTGCGAGAGTGAAGAAACGATTAGCCGACATATTCACAAAAGCACTACCAAGAGACAAGTTCGAGCTATTACGAGAAAAGATTGGTGTCACTGAAATGTGTACCAAGGAGGAGTGTTAAATTGTGCTACACATTTCTAGAAAAAAGAAAAGAAATATCTAGATTGTAGAAATGCATTCCTAGTGTAGAAGCTTCTAGTTGTATAGATAAATATTGCTACACTAGAATGGAAGCTACTAGAAGCATGTAGGTTGTAGTAGTGATTATTAAAAATTAAGAAATACTCCTAGAAAACTCCATAAGGGTCTTGAGCCATCATATGGAGACTATATATATAACACTACCCCATGTACTTGAACCAAACAACCAAGCAATCAATACAATCAAATTCATTTCTTCAATCTCTCCAACTTGTCAATCCTTTTCCATCTCACCCTCATCATCCTAGCCTTCTCCATCCAACTTACTACAAAAATTCTAACACGGATTGCCGGGACTTGGCTGAGGCGGACGTACAGTTGGAGGCAGCAAATAATCCGGGAAATCGGCCGGAAAGTCACCGAGATTCAGAACCATGGTTTAGGTGAACACATGCTTAGAGCCCTCAACGATGAGATTAACAAGCTGATAAGAGAGAAAGGACATTGGGAAAGGAGGATAATCGAGCTTGGAGGGCCGAATTATATACAGAATTCAGCTCAGATGACGGATTTAGAAGGGAATATTGTGGATGTTTCGAATCTAGGTGGTCGTGGGCCGGGTTATAGGTATTTTGGAGCTGCTAAGAAATTGCCAGGAGTTAGGGAGCTGTTTGAAAATCCACCACCCGAGTTGCCAAAGAGGATAACCAGGTATATATCCATAAACATCCATCGTTCTGAAAAAATTAACATATACGTTTAACTGAATTAATTTGATTATAAGCGCTCTGTTCTGTTCATGCATCATATTGTTGATTGAATTCTCAAATTGGGAGTACTATTTTTTTTAATCTTTGTCTTTTCTGGAAATCGTTTTCTTGGTTTGGCGGTGAACTTGTGTCTGTATACTTTTTTGCTATTTAGATTTGAATCTAGGTAGAATTTCAATCTCTGATGCACCAAGATATTAAGTTAGTCTGTTTGCACGTGTGAATTATATATATATAAAAAAAAAAATATGTATAGGCTAGTTCAAGAGCTAATGCTATGATGTTTTGTGACTGTTGTAGGTATGACATATTAAAGAGAATTGATGCAAGTTATTATGGTTATGGAGATGACGAGGATGGGATTTTGGAAAAGCTTGAGGGTCTTGCAGAGCAAAGGACCAGATTCGGTGCCTAAAGTTTTGTTATCTAATATTACGAGCAAAAGTTGTATGTGTATCTTTTTATATAAGTCGATACATGGTATTTAATTCCTGCTCAAAGGCAATGGTTCTAAATATTTTAGAAAAGATTTAGTTTATGGAATAGTATTTACGCAATATTGAATTTATTTCAACCTATTGAAGTATGTTTTGATTTAGTCATGTGTTTTATGTTGTGATTTCAATTTTTTCATTATAAATCAAATTCATGCAACCAGAGATTCAAAAATTGAAACATTCCACACAAATAAAAAAATAAAAAAAAATAAAAAAAAGCTCTTGAATATATGCTTTTAAAAGTCCGTGTAAAACCTACCCTTTTTTGTTGTTAATAGTGTCACGATGGGAGTGTATGTATCATTCTTCCATGAAAAACCGCTATATAGATTAGCGGGGCAAAAAACAAACAAGCATCCAGAAGTTTCCAAATCATCCCAAAAAAAAAAAAACAAACAGCTGAGCGAAATGAAACCTGGATCATAGCTCATCTTTTACTTGTGGGGATTCGTTTACTTTGGGAGGCTCATCAGCCCTGTTAATTTGGATCAAATCAATGATGGATTCCTTGGAAATATCACCATTGTATTCAGACAGGTTCCCATTTGCAGACTTTAAGAACAGCTTTGGAACATCTTCAACATCAAACAGGTCACTTGGTACATCATTTGCAGTTGCATCCTACAAGAAATCATAACACTACACTAGTTAAATATACGCGCGCGCGCAAAACCAAACCTGTGATTTTCAGCTCGAACGTATAATAATTTGATAGTAATAATCGACTTCACAATCCTATACGTACATAGATGAAGTGACTCGTTCTTAATTATAAGAACAAACTTAGAGATCGAACTAATTAAAAAAAAGGGTAAATAAAAGTACCAGTTTTGCTATCAAGACATCTTGATGGTTTTCAAAGGCGAGTGCAACTTCATCCAAGGTTCGCATAAGTAGTCTGCTGTGTCTACACGTCGGTGAATACAACTGTAGCAACACTGTTCAGGAAGGATTTCATACATACATAAGCTTCCCCAATCAGAAAAAGAAAAAAGAAAATTTTAAATTTAATGTAAAGAAAAGATTACGCACCAGTTTTTCCAGACTTGATAACCATATCTTCTAAGCTATCAAGAACTACATTTTTAAACAATTTGTCATCGTCTTCTGGAATAGCCTGTGACCTTACATATGGCTTCAACTTTCCCTCCACCTGCACCACCACCATATATGCATATATATATATATATATATCAAAGGAGTGTGTTTTCGAAGAGATAGAGCAACTGCAGATGATAAAATAGGAAGAAGAAGTACCGTGTAATCCTTCAGCCAAGGTGCAACCTCATCAGGTGCTACTTTTGTCTTGAGATACTTTGGTCCGTCAATATTCTGTATAATGATTAACGGTCCCTGATCTTTCTTCACTTGGTAATACTGCCATATATATTCATTATATTACGTAACAATGTCAAATGATCATTCGATGTTTAAATGAGCAAAAAGACGCAGGGTGTTTTTGGAAAAGAATATATATATATACACCTGGAGGACACTTTCACTTGCATCGATATCGCCCATCAAAAAGTTCATTTCATTACCCTTGTAAACAACTGCTAAATCATCATATAATGACCTGTAAGCATCATACTCCGTTGAGAAGTTCACGAACAGCATTGCCTGTATATCCATCATATATATATACAGAGATCGATCTCAGTCAGGACAGTACGTATTTATTATATAAATGATTAATGATATATACTATACGAACACATTGACATTACTAGTGTGTCACGCCATTACGTGACTGTATCTGCCATGCATGTTATGCTGTGATGTTGCTTGTTGGTAACGTCAATATTGTGGTTGTGACAGTATCGTGTTATTGTTAGCGAGAGAAATGAAACCTTAGTGCTTGGATACTTGAGGAATTTGGTAACGTAATCGTAATTGCTTTCATCATCATTGAATATGGTCACCATAGGAATGCTAGCTTTCATAACGAACATCTCCAATTCATCGGTTTCAAAATCCTGCACACCAAATACAAACGACTTCAAATTGCTGAAGAGCTGCATTACTACACCTGGACAACAACCGTAATTGTACCGATTGAATGGACATAATGTAATCATTTTTTACAGTTGCATGTATATATCTATCTATAGAGTTGAACCTGGAAGTCTACAAAAAGTTCATCAAACGGCTTAAGTAAGCGCACAACCGGCTTGTTAACAACTTCACCACGAGGAAGGAATGTAGAATCTAATGTGTGTCCAAAATCGTAGTCACTCCGCATCTTTTCTGCCACGAACGTGAAGTTTCTGTATTCCTCTCCAGACAACTCCGGAAAGATTCCTACCTACAAATTAACCAAAATCCCACATCTTAACTTTGATATACATGTTGATTCGTGTAGTGTTTAAATATGTTAATTACTCAACTCCCCCAACAAGTTAAGTTTTACTTAGACATGATATATATACTAACCACGAAGATCTTGTTCTTAGGAATAAGGTAAGCAGCATCCTCCATAGATTTGATCTGTGAAGAAGCAGGGGCAGATTCTTTAATCAAATAAGGAATCATGGTCTTAGATTGACGTGTTCCTTTGTATTCTTGAATAATATTTCCTCCGTTTCGAAACATCTTGAGAGCTGGCACACCTTGTATCTCATATTTTGCTTTTATATCTGCGTTTGATTCTTCTCTTACGTTTACTTTTGCTAGAACAATTGGAGGATTATGTCTACTCAATGCTGCAGCGGCTTTCTCATACTTCACATAAAGAAAAGAGAAACAAAATTCAATCATCAGTAATTGGACATATGTACATTGTTTATGTTACAGCTGAAGAAAACATGAAAGTAGCTGTGGCTTTTCTTTACAGAACAATTAATAGAAATTTATTTACCTCAGGTGCTAGATTCTTGCAGTGTTTGCACCTATATATATATATTTCATTCAAAAACAAGAGAGAAATGCGCGCATCAGAATCACTCTTAAAAATACTTGACATTGGAAAATTAAACTGCCATATTGCAGACTTAATAAAATAAATGGGTGTAAATGAGCAAAGCTGTTTGTGATTAGTTCGAGTTTGGTTTGTTTTTTGCTTGAATATTTCGGTTTGATACTTTGATACTGCTTAAATACTAAATGAGTCGATCTCAAACTTCTCATGCTCCACCGGTTAGTTCGAGTCAAAAATACAAGTGAAAATTATACATAAATTGGATTACTAGTTACTAGCCTTTTAATTATGAGATAAATCCATAGTTTTTATTTTCATTTAAAACATATTTTTCTTTTAGCATATTATCTTAAAGTTAAACATGCATCGATCGACTTGCCTAGTTATGAGGATCATTGCACATTCTGATAACAACAATGCAAGGTTTGAATCACCGTCTCTCCCCATCTAATATAATAAAAATTCAAGAGTTCGGCTCCAAACGTGCTCGATCTAGAGTTTAGAGATATTAAGTTTGCGTACTCATATTCGCAAAATTTAAAATATATGCATGTTCGACTGGAAGTATAAACTCAATGTTCGGCTCAGATCATTTACAAACCTAGCTACGTACCATGGGTCTAGCAGGAGCATTGTCTCAGGCTTTAAACAGTCAAGTGTTATCAACAGTTACCATTAAAAAAAAAAAAATTTAAAACAAAACAGAAAGAAAGATCGAAAATCAAACGGCAAAAACGAAAACAAACAATAAATTAAGGAAAGTTATAATGGTACCAGGGGTTATAAAACTGGACGAGGATAAAATCGTGTTTGGAAACAACTTCAGTGAAATTGGTATGATCAAGTGTGAGAGCGTGTTCAACCACAACGCTTTCTCCCACTTCAACGGATGATGATAATGATGATAGGTAAAGGATCACAAAAGTGGACCAAATGACAAAAATGCCCCCATGATGATGAACTGCACTCGCCATTGCCATTGCAACCCGACCAATATAACTTCCTCAGTACTTTGCAATTGTTTTCTTGCATGTAATTAAAGGGATTGATATTTATACAAGGACGAAGAAGATGGGGGATAAATGCGTCATTTTAAAGATGAAATGTGTAATTATGGCTGACGTGGAGGCAAAGTAATGGGTAGTCGATGTGGATTAAGGAGGATGGATTTTTACTTGGTCTTTTTTCTGATATACAGTGGGAAGCCGGGCGACTGCATAGCTGTATTAATTATTGATTTGTTATTAGGAAATTAGGGTTGTAGCGGAACGAGTGATATATACAACACATTATAATCGGATTGAATTGATATATATCGGAATAGGATCTGCGGACCCCACTGAATCGAAAGAATGTGACACTAAAAAAGTATGTGGTTGCATTAAAGACGCTATACGCTTGATTCTTGCAAAATTTATTTGGAATTGTTTCATCGAACAAATTTATAGGTCGACTAATTATTGAGCATATTAATTGTAGACAACATCAGTTGCTCTGGGATTTACGTTATTACCTACTAGTAGGAAACTCGTGCGATGTACGGAGAACATAGACTTTTTAAAAAGTCGATCTGTGTATGTAGAAATTTGTAGATATTGTAGTAATTGAAGAGCAATTTAAGTGAAACCAAAATAAAAAGTTGATCACTAAAGAAAGAAAAAAAATGTCATAAATCCAGGTGTTCACTTATTCATACGCAAAAATTACCTGTAGAAGTGAATCATTGTTGCACACATATAATTCTATTTCATGGGTGACTTATCATAGTCAAATCAAGTTATGCCTTCTAAAGAAAATTGAAGTTATGAAAATATAGAAGTATAAGATCTTCGAGGAAAAATCAAATCAATTTTTTTTTCAAACACACTACTCATTTAATCCAAAAACTACACAAACATTGAACCAGTCCCAAAGTACCATCTGAATGGGGCTATGAGTATTGGCAATGGCTCATTTAACCACACTTTCATAGAAAGTTTGGCTTTTAAAATTAAAATGTTCACAATAAATTTCACGTGGGAACACATTTTGTAATAAAATTGTGGATGTGGGAGTGGATATATACACACCCACCACCACATTCTGTGCACGGATCTCAATGTTGAAATTGACAATTGATTGATTCAACCTTTCATCTTATTGTCTTTTTTTTTTTCTTTTCTTCTAAAGTCATGTCCTATTTTTATTCTAACGTGGGAATTTAGTGCCATAAATCACAAAAAGTGTATTCTATTAAAATAATAATATATTTTTACCAGCTTTTTGTCAAAAGCACACCCACAACCACAACACCATAGTGGATACTCTAAGTGCCACTACTTGGTTCATGTTGTTCCATTAACCTAAAAGAACTTAAAAACAATATTAGATCACACAAATTGGTGTCCTCCTTGATTCATGTTGTTTCGTTGATCAATGAATTCTGAAAAGATGTGAATGAGCTTCTACAACTTGGTAGAGCTTGACGATGGGCGGTATTGTTAATTGGCCCAGCCCGATTATCTCCATGAAATGATTAAAACACATTCATTATCCGCCTCTTCTCAGCTTTGCTTGAGAAACACTGGAAAAAAAAATCATAGATTAGAAAAAAGATAGCGAAAACCTAAATCACAGTCATATATATCGGAAAGTGAAAGTTGTGTCTGCATGTACCTTGAATGAATGAGCCGAATACGAAACAAAGGTCATGGTAGTCAAATGATTCATATGGGGTTGCAACCCCATTACGGAGTTTCAGAATTTTTAAATCGCAATTGAAAGAATGTGAAGAAGCAAGGTCCTATCTGTGACGCTTGTGTTGTTGTGTTGTTAATTGTTCCTCACAAATTACCCAACCCATGACCGTAAATCAGAAGGAAAAATAGAGTGATTCATACCTAAATTTCCAGGCCATTGCTATACCATGTCTGAAGAACAGGGTTTTAATCCAGCGATCTTGGCAACAAAAGAAACCCATTTGCTCACAAAATAATCTACCTAATCAACTTTAAACAAATATTTTGCAAAAATCAAAATGCCTTCCATAAAAAAAAAACCGCCACACAAAATGAAAGAAACCCCTAAGATAGACTATAGATAATAATATACTAAAGTTGAATCCGACATTGCTGTTTAGGAATCCGTAATTCAAAAAAAAAACAAACAAACAAACTATACCTAGATTTCCATAACAGTAACGTAGAAGCAAAAAGAAACTTGCTTCGTACCTCCATTGCTTTGAAATTGCCGAAAATATGTGGTCAAGGGAGGCAGCAGGGGTTCATCGAAAGATCATGTCAAAAGTGAAATGCATCGATGATTGCCACTTTTATCCCCTGACAGTTATTGTATGAATTAGATATTATTAGCCAAATAATATCGTATGCTAGTCTTGGTCATGTTATGTAGAAACGAAAGAGGAGAAAACACTTATTCCTTTAATATGTATCTAATGGATAATCATTTAATGGTCAAAAAGAGGCAAACTTATTAGATCGTTTGATTTATTTTCTCTAAAACTTTAGTCTGCCTTGAATTTACCATTTTCAATATGTAGCAGATTGCAGGATGCAATATCAATCAAAGAGGAACTTTCATCGACATCATTTTCCGCTAAAAGCCTTTCAGATACAAAAACACTAGATAGTCCTAAGTCCAATGAACAAAGTCACACAAAAGTAAAAATAAATTTAAAAGATCAAGTGAAAACCTCTACCTTATCAAGCGGCATGATAGAATAGGTGATAAAGCCGTCGGAGTGAGAGTGAGCTACCAAGGGTGCAGTGGTGTCGATCTTGATAAACCCTACATCATCTTCGGTCTCTAGAGTCGAATAACTGCAATAGTCAAATAATAAGCATTGATTTATATGTATAAATATAAATTTTGTTTCCAATACACATCACTCGTCAGGAAGAAACATAAACTCAATACATGGTGTCATTCTATTTTGCTAATTTAAATCAACTCACCTTTGTTTTACCCGGTCCAAAAATTACTCTAGCATCAGCATAGCATATCAAATAGAAAAGAAATTTCAGCTTATGGGCCTATAACAATAAGGAACATCATCAAAGATAAGCTAAAATACTGCATACTATATATGCCGTCTTTCAATCATCATCACATGTAATCATAATCCATGCTTAGCTTCCGATAATACCACCGAAACATGTCAAAACAACCAAATTCCAGTGCAAACAGAATATAAGAACCTACCAAGCAAGATGAATTTGGATCACGAAAGCCTAGATCAATAGGTTAAACAAATTCCATACAAAGCCACCGTTGTTTTTATAGCCGGTGTATGTGTAGATCCATACACCAATAATTAATAACAAAAGCGACACCAATGTCAAATCTAAAATATCAAAAATGTGAAGACGTAAACAAAATTGAAGTTGACTCAAATTCTAGAATAGTTAAAGATCATCCAAAATGTCGATATAACAATACAAACTTGGGAAATTTATTTAAAAGTGCGAGTTGATTATCTCTAATTCACCCTGTCTAATTTTTTTGCGAATAGTTTTTAGATCGAGTAAACAAATAAGATTGTTATATAACAATATAAACTTACCACTGTTTCAATAAAAAAAAATTTAATACAAACTTACCACAAATGCCATTCCTAGTTGTCTCACATTCCTCTCTCGGTGCTTCAACAATAGCCGCCTAGCTTGGTCCTTCGAATAGTCACCTCTTCCAAACATAATAGGATATAAATAATAAAAATAGCCAATGTTGATGAATAGTGATTATAAAGTGCAAATGGTATGACATAATTAACTTTTCCCAAAAAATAATTTTAAAAAAAATGTCATGATCCTAAACCTCTAGCTCATACCGCACAACAATGAATAATAATACATCCCGTGCTGCCCCTTGGATCGCAGATAATATGAGATACATAACATTAAAATAATCAAATAAATAAATAAGATGAGAAAGAAGGCAGAGTATGAATAAAGAAAAGAAGAAAAAAAAAACGTCTCAATGTAATTGACAAATAGATGAAAGAGTTCGTTAAGTATAACACACGGATGTAGACAGTAGATTGATTGATAAAAATGGAGAAAGTGAAGAACCTCTTTCAAACACCCAAAACCAAAACCTTAACCAAAACCAATATCTGCATCCTCATTAACGCATGACATTATGTTTGGGGATAAATGAACAATAATGTTTCAGAAATTGAAGGGAAAAGACTCCGCACTGAAATAAGTTTAAACGAAATAAGGAAAAAAATGTTTACATACCAACGGTGAAAAAAATTCAACGAACTCCATGTCTATCGCAGTGCACATTGTAAAAACGCGAATTTCTCGTAGTGATCCATGCACCTTCCCAGCTATCATATAAAGCCACACCATCCGCATCCTGGCGTTGCATTAAGGAATCCAGCATTAACATTTGATATTAAGTTTGAACAATGATGGAAATACGATGCTTTATCGTTTGACTTATGAACTCAAAAGACCACAACAGGAACATCAATGAGGGCAACACATGAAAATTTGATTACCATGCCTCGTATAGGATTTAAAGTTCGAAAAATGAATGACTAAATGGAAAATTCAACCTTTCCTGGAGTACCGCGAGGATAAGCAACTGAAGAACCACTGATAGCATCGACCCTCTTGAATTTTGAAGGTTAGCCCAAAAATGAATGGTGATATAGTAATTTCAGCAACCATGGGATCATGAGGCCAGAAAGCTCATCTTTCCACCTGTAAGAACATAAGTAACATAAGCAAACATCATAATTGTATAAATATGACGGTGACTGAACTATGTAATCGAAGAATGACTCATCATGGCAAAGTATCCCTTTCAATGAGCAAAAAGAAATTGAATAAGTTCTACAAACTTGCTCAACATACCAGTGGATTATGCCGGTTTATTCCTCGCAATCCTAAATAAATAAAAACAGGAAATTGTAAGAAAACAATCCATCAAAAAGAAAGAAAATTGTGAGAAAACAATTCATCAAATTTACTTGAAGAAAATAACCAAATCATCATACTCCACCAAATATCGGTCGTGCAAGCACCAAAGATCAAATAGTCAGAGCTGAAAATCGGGATACGAAATCTTCTAGGTTGAAGAACGACATCATATAAAAATTGACAATGAAACCAACCATACGATTCCTAATTGACAGCGATATCATCATTACAGATCAAAATAAAAAATTGACAATGAAAGCAACGATACAATTAAGAATCGACAGAGATATCATTAGTACAGATCAAAATCGAATATCATTCGTGTAAAATAAATAAATTGCAAATGATGTAGAAACACATGTTGATCAAAACGATGAAAACGATCTCGATCAAAATGAAAAGGATGACAGTAACGAGTATGCTTCAACGGATTGTGATGATGGTAATAACTGTGTAGATGATGACATATACGACTCGATCCCACCAAACTATGCAAGTGATAATGAATGATGCTATAAATCTAATATTCTTTTAGTAAGTTCATTCAAATATACTTGAATTTGAAAATTATATAATAGTAGTGCTTTACTTATACAACATCAACATATATGTGTTCTTTATATAAATTTTTTATTATATTCAAATACTTGATCATATAGGTGAATGGCTTGCGTGGGATCGGTAGGTGGTTCTCAACCACCGCACGAGCATCCATTTAGGCTACCGGGCCAATGCGAGGACGGTAATTAATTAACTTTCATTTTTTTTTTGTCTAGTATGATTATTCTTATTTCGTTGAATTAACATTGACACCAATACTATAGATAATATAGCAGATAATGAGTGTGAGGAATGGATACCACAATCTCCTCCCCCGAAAAAGAAGCAGGGTGAACGTGGACCTGCAAAAGGTTTCACCGTCCAAACCCTCAAGAAAAAGTTAGGGGGCTTGATTCCTCTTATATAGGATCCTAGATTTCCCAAAGTGAAGGTTTTGGGAAATTATGCGAAGGATTTTGAGTCCGAGACAGGGAAAGTCGTGAGGTCCCATGTTCCCTGTTGCGTCCCACAATGGCGAAAGGTGGAAGACCGACATAAATAATTAATTTGGCAAAAACTTCGGGTACTTAGCTAATCAAATTGTTAACACTTTCAAATTGTAAGTTTCATTATATTAATTTAGATACCAATCGTTTCATTTCTTATGTTTTCAGGCATCCTGAAAAGCGCCGGTACTTTATTCAGAAAATGGAAGAATAGACTAAGGGAGGAGGTAGTGTTGGAAGTAGCGCCCGAAAGACAATTTATGTAATTGTTTTTATAATTAATAAATGACAGATTTATTCTCATCTTATTATTTGTTTCGTGCTTATAAGTAATACACTACTGAAAACCCCAAGTCGTATCATATGTAGTCATATAACTTAGTGTGTGTCACATATGAGGATTAAGTTTATGGTGATACACTTGAAATGTAAGTCTGTGGTGAAGTTAATCAAAGTTTGGGGTCTATTGATTAAACCACCATTAATGCGCCCAGAACACTTTATGGTGTGACCGTCTTATCGGACCGTCGACATTGGTTGTCTAAGTGGGGCATTTATATATGATAAGGGTCATATAGGACTGGACCGATTTAATATGAGTTTCTCATATAATTCCGTGATTGAGAAATCTTATTAAATCACAAGATGATCATATATGGATTAACCTTAATCTGAAGTGATTACAGACTCCTACTTGTTTCAGGATAGGGTTTGATGTGTTCGTTAATGGTCGCTAAGTGGCGCGGTCCAAATCAGTTTCACGTTGGCACTATTCTGGAATGAGTGAGAAGTGTGTGTCTCACAGATATGGAATCCATTCCTTCATGCGGGAAGCAGAAAGACAATCCCCTTATTTGTTAATCTTAGAAACTGATCGATCCCGGGAGTTCGTATTGGTTATGAACTAATTGATCACTAGTGGGTTAATGGTAAATAAGATAAGATGTATTGAAGAATAATCCTACTTCAAAGACGGATTTACGTGTTGAAATAATCCTAAACCCAATCGGGTTGGACCGGATCCGACGATCATTTTCTACTATTTCTTTATGTATTGAGGTTTCCACAGCCATGGGGCGATCATGCGGTAGTGATTGGGTGTGATATTTGAAGCACGCGGAGTATACATGATTGGTCGTCCGGGAATCGCGTATCCTATGATTGGGATCGAATATCCGAAATGGCCTTCTTATAAGGAATGTCTTACTCTCGTGAATCTTTGCAAAGTGGGAGTAAACGAGTTACTTCGAGAGAGCATGATATCCGGATTATAAGATACGGTCGTTGATGTTTTGACACTCGACTAACGACCGTATGGATATTATTACAAATGATAGGATTGTAAGTTACACGGTAAATCGCTTTCACATGAAAGGTAGTAGTCATTGCATTTGACTCTTCCGATGATTGGGGTCACGGTGTGTTGCTTTAGACGCTATCCCGTGATCGTTAGGCATGAAGGGGCATTTTCGTAATTTGCACTTTGTGTCTCACGGCCAACATATTCGAAGCCTATCGGGTCACACACATAAGAACATCTAGCCGGATTAAAATGTGGTTATAGATGATAACCAAATAAGGAAAGTTTATCTCGAGACTATAAAGGTTATAGTGGTAGAATTAATATGGTGGTATTTATTTATTATGAATAAATTAAATACAAGATATTAATAATATTATATTAATTAAAGAATATTCGGAAGCCAATTTATGGCTAAAGGTGGCGAACTTATTTGTGTATAAGATACACTTGGATTGTCTAATTTAATTAATGATATTACCTATTATTAATATTAGATATTAATAAAATAAAATAATATAGATATATGATCTATACATGCGTGTGTGCATAAATGCAAATTGGATTTGCATGCATGCAAGTATGCGTGTATATATATATATGATATTATTAGATTTATTTTGTGTAATATATATATGTGATATATACACACGCAGTAAATTGATTTATGGTAATAAAATAAAGATAATCAATATTAGATATTGACAATATCTTGAATATTCAATATAAGATATTGATGATAGGAGCATCCTATGAGGGTTAGTTTATATTAAATGATTATATCAATGGACACTTATCTAGACTCGACTCGACTCCATGCGTTTTCCTAGAGAATAAGTTATATCTATAATCTATTTGTTTATAGTTCATCTTGGTCGATTTAAATTTTGAATTCATTCCGAATTAATGAATTTAAGTAAAATTATATCAATGGACACTTATCGATGAATATTTTATTTATATTTATCGATGTAGTTCGATTTGATATTATGATTATTCGGAATTAATGAATTAAGTAGGTATTCTGGGAATATTTTATTTCTTTATTGTACACGATTATGTTTTCTCGTTTTATGGAACCTCGATATTAAAATTAAATAGTTGGTCTATTTAATTAATATGCAATATTATTTATTTGGTAAATAATATGTAAAATAGAAAAGACATTTTCTATTAAAAATGATGACAATATTTGCGCCACACATATGGATAATTTAGGAGAAGAAATTTTCCTAGATTATGTCACATGTGTAATTAATTAATTATCTATTTGTTGGATAATTAATGGAAAATTAAGAGATTGATTTTTTGGGAATTATCTCTTATTTTGTGGGAAAAATATCTTTTCCTTATGGGAATAGGTTTTTGTGGTGTGAAAATGATAACTATCTTGACTAGTTATTTTCCTATATAAAGAGAGTTCCTCCTAACACAATTGACATTACATTATGGCGCCTCTTTTATAAAATAGAAGAGAAAAATTAGTTTCTAGTTCTAGTCATTAAGAGTTTTTCTTGTGCATATTCAAGGAGGTTCTACGGCAAGGATCGACGTCCACCAGTCGTCGCTAGGAGATACAATCCAGAAGACTACGGTTTCTCCCTTGGTCGATTTTATCGTCTCTCTCCGGTTTGGGTAAATCTACTAACCTTCTTGTAGAGATTAATTAGTTATGTTTCATATCGTAAATCGCATAAGCTTCCGCTGTGCTAAGATCGAGTGTCTCCATCGGTGCTAATACTCCTAGCAGGTAGATGAACACAACAACAAGGGGTTGCCAGGGCCTTATCCCCGACCCGGGGATGTGGGTTCACAACAACAATGGGAAGCGTATCTCCGATATGTTAGTGGCCAGGCTTTTAAGGTAAAGCTTTTATTCCATTACATGTGTTACGTAGATTCGATTATTATTACTTGTTACTGCTTATATATAATACAAAAGTACCATTTTTTTGTAGAAAAGATCTGATCAGAATAAGAAGAATCGCGCCGGGAGTAAATATATAGGCCGCCAAGGACGAACGCCTATGGCCGTAGTTCGATGGGAAAGGTTAAGAAGGGTAAGTATTAGGAAAAAAAATCCCTATCACTTCATTTTTTTTGAATTTTCATAACTAATACTTTTGTTTTTTCAAGGATAATCCGAGTCTGAGTGAAGATCCTTTGGGGCATGATCCTATCCATGTATGGGCGAGCAAGCATAAGAATGATGACGGCTTGTTTCTCAACAGTGATGCGGAGGCTGCTTACGTAAGTGATATACGTTGTATATATTTCAATTCAATACGTTCACATTTTCCTTTTCCTTATCTTAATTGCCAATGATATATGTTGTGTTTAGAGGAGGCTGGAGGAATGGCGAGCTATAATTGCACCAGGTCGACCGATGACTTTTGAAGAAGATGAGACAGTCTTTCGGGGCGCCTTAGGAACTACGCGAGATTATTTGATTGGCCTTGGCCCTACGCAAACTTCCGTATCCAATTCATCACAATCGTCACAGTCTTCATCATCGTCATCTTCTTACCACCAAGAATGCAATATGCAGATTGAACAACTTAGAAAGTCTCATGATTGGTTGGTGAAGTTAACCAAAAAATAGAACAAGAGAAACAAAAAACAAGGGACTCTTCTCAAATTTTTGCTGACTAATCTTAAGGATAAAGAACCGGATTTGTAAATAGAGGTTAGCTCAGAGTCTTCCGATGAAGATGAAGACGATTCTGAAGTTGATCTTGACGATGATGCGTAGACATTCTAAAGGAGACTATTGTTACTTTTGGAAACATTGCACAACTTTGTATTTTGCGTAAAAAAATTCACTAAGCTTCTGTATTCCGTTTAGTTATGAATCCCCATACATTTCTATTTTGTGAGCTTCTGTTATGGATTTTGGAAAAAACATGATTGGTTTGATGTAAATAGTATGAGAGGCCATGCGAAAAAAAAATAAAAAAATAGAAAAACATTTAAAGGGACGACATACATGTATTTCTGGAAATTTTCTCTGTTTAAAGGGACGACATATCGTCCCAACAAATATTTTATAAAAAAAAATTACTTTTTTCCCAAATATCTTTGAAGGAACGATAAAGTCGTCCCAACAAATATTTCTATAAAAATATTGTTTTTTCGTATTGAATTTTATTATTAAATTTTTATAAATTTTTATAAAAAAAATAAAAATTTCCCAATAATAAATTTTTAAGTAAAATGAAATGAGTCATGTTTATAGGGACGACATTGTCGTCCCCTTCAAAAGAAATGTCACAAAAGACGTTGAATTTCTTAAAAGTTAGCATGCACGTCAAAGATACATTTAAAGGGACGATTTTTTTTCGCTCTCTTTAAAAGATCGATTATTTAAAGACACAAATATGAAGGGACGACTTTATAGGAATGACTTGTCGTCATTTTAAACCTTTTCTGAGAGGACAATGGTTTTAAAGGGACGATAAAACGTCGTCCCAAAAAACAAGTTTTGTTGTAGTGTTTTGCTTTGATTTAGGACATTATGCTTAAATGTTTCTATGTATCATGTATGATATTATTGTATATATAAGACGGACGTGTTGAATTATCATAGATTGAGCACATACTTATTAAAAAATATTGAAGGGGGTGTTGGGAGGGATTGCTCACACTCGTGAATAAAAATTGTGTAAGTGTTTGGACAAATTGTCCACGCTTGAGGGGAGATGATGGGAGAGATTCCCACGTTATTGAATGTATAAAGAAATATAGTAGCGTTTTACTTAATATCAATTTATTTTTAAACAACGATAAGCGCTTGAACTTAACGATACGAATCTTTTTTATTCCATTTTATCTCTAAGGTGAGAATGAATCGTTTAGTTTAGTTTCCTTCTATTTATCACATATTTTAGAAGGAAAAGATGTTGATAAAATCGTATTAGACATTCTTCTATAATTTTCTTTCTTGTTCTTTTTTTTAAAAAAAATTTTAAAGTTCCATGTGACTCACAGGAGAGTGACTTTTCCATGAATTACACCATGAGTTGGACAAAAACAAAGGGCCAACAATGTTTCATTTATTTTTTTCAAAACTAAAGGACCAACAATGTGTTTCTTTGGTTCTTTCCTTTTATGAATACTGAAGGACCGACAAATATTGATCTGAAGAAATTAGGAATAAGATCTGCCCTATAAAAAGCAGATAATGTTTCACAAAAATGCAATAACAATGGAGTAAACTGAAAATTTCACCTAGATAACAAAAAGTGAAAAAAAAAAATCAACTACTACCTCATCATTTTTACCTTTTCATAATTTGTTAGTCTAAATCCTGAAGTAATTTCTCGGTTGGTGGAAAGTAATGTTAGATATTTTATTCACAAAATCTGTTTTATTTTTTGTTTTGAATGTGTTGTTGCATACGAAGGGATTTTTCATTAGGATACACCATTTGGTGGTGCATGTTCATTGGGACACATCATTTGAAGACGAACTAGTTTGTTCTTTCATGAAGAGGTACAGTGTGTTTTTTCGTTACCTATTTATAGACATCAGATGCATTCGAAAATGTTCAAGTTCATAAGCATCATCAAAGACAAAAACGTATTGTGTCTACAAGTTGTCTTTCATCAATCACGAGAGATCTAAAACATCTCTTTAAAGAAACGATTATGTGCTTTGGAGAATCTTTCTATCTGTTTGTTTTTATCATATTTTTTCTAACAAGTAATACAAAGGAAGAGTGTCAATCATTTCAAGTGGTTAAACGGAGGTCTTTGGACTTTGAGGTACAAAAGAGGGAGAATTTTCTCCCCAACAATAACCGCCTCTAATACTTAGTCCTTCCTTAGCGAGAAGATAGATATGGGCATTCCTCTCCCTTCAAACGAAAGAAAATGAAATATGCGAAAAACAATGGATAAGTTTGAAGTAGTCTTCGATAATGCAACCCAAGGGGAAAAGTCTTCTGGAGGGGAAACCATTTTATGGTACACCATCTGCGAATCTCCTTCAAATGTGATGTGGAAAAAACCTCATATGATCTCATGACAGAGTGCAACGTGAAGGGCACGAGCTTCTGCTATAGAGGCGTCGCTCCCTACTCCTAAATTCTCAGAGAAAGTGGTAAAACTCGACATTCACTGTTGCGAATTAAAGCGCCGACTAAAATGACACCCTTTTTTCATGAGGTATCATAATTAAATTTGATCTACATATATTGGCTTGGCTTCTTTCATTTTGTGTGTGCGAGTATATTAGGTAATTTTCTTGTGTGGAAAAAAATTACAAAAACGTGAGCTAGTAGTAACATAAAATTGTCCAAAGCTACAAATTTTACGTATGAATTGATGCTCTTCCATTTATGTGCAAATATACTTGCAACTTTTCTTTTTTTCCTCACTTTTACTTCTTTATTTCTTCTTTTTTTTCCTCTTGTGCACCTAAGTTTAGGGGAGAGGATCCTCGCAAGTGTCAAATAAAATATCAAGTAAATTACTCTCATGTAGCCCAAGAGCACCCGCATCAATGTATAATGGCTCTCTATTTTTACATAATAGAAGTAATTTTTTATTGTACGGAATCATTTTACCGTGTGAACGGCATTAGATACTTTATTTTATAGAATTTTTATTTGTGGTGACTACCATATTACATCATTCCCAATTTATTTTCTCAACTTTTATCATTCATGATTGTGATATCCCACATCGGTAAAGTAAGTGAATACTCACGTCATATAAGTGTGAGGCATATAAATGCCTTGTTAACTCAGTTAAGCAAACTTCTTTGCACCAAGCGAGGACGGCGGCTAAGCATTAGACCGGACCATTTATTTACGATTCATTTAACGCTACTGCGCCGGAGTGCAGGGCGTTACAATGATTGACATGAGTTTGACCATTGACCTAATCGGGTCACCTCAATAGGTGGGCCTATTTGGACTCAGCTCAACATCAGGCCTTCTTCAGTGCGATCGGCTCCGACTCAGGTCACACGCTCAAATAATTAGCCGACATGATGCACGTCGTCATCTGTCTTTCACAGCCGACACGGTGCAAGTTCACCTCTAAGTCTTTATACTTGTTTCATTACATGTCGTCCTTGGCCTAAGATAGCCGTAATGGGCACACTGGACATTTAGCAGACGTTACACAAGTATGGTAACTGCTATAATAATTGCTCTATGATTGTCTCCCATAATGGCACGAGCTACAAATTGCTTTGCGATCTTCGCCACGATCAAGACACATATGAGAAAAGCATAAAAACGGCGTTTGAACCAATCGGGCCAAAAGTGGTGTACAACCTTGCAATAGTGTCCTGATGATAACAGATGAACATACTCCGTCTTCTGTTTGATCCGGAAAGAAAGGAAAAGTTCATCACAATTCCGACCAATAAGAGAAAAGAGACAGATTGATGGGGGAAGTCAACTACGTTCCAGAGGATCCATCGCCCATGTTAATCGACAGTGAAGGTTTGGTCATAAAGGTCATAATTCACAGAAATCTTATCAAACGTATCCATATGTTGATTCTTCTCTTAAAATCCCCAAACTCGATTTCCCAACTTTTGACGGTGTGGAGCCTCATGAGTGGATTAGAAAATGTGAACATTACTTTCTACTTCATGCTGTTTCTGATGATCTTAAGATAAGGTTGGGAGAATTACATCTTAGAGGAAAAGCTGAATTGTGGTTGATAAGGTGGAAACTAAGTAACCCTTCTATGTCAATATCATGGGAATCTTTGAAGGATGAGGTATGTAACAGGTTTGATGTTGGAGGGTTGTTGATTGATGAGTTTGGGCAACAATCATCATTGAAGCTTGAAGGCACAGGAGCTACCCACAACGTGTTTGACAAAATGCCAAGCTTACATTCAATGAAGCAAAATGAAGGAAATGATAACACTGAAGACGGTGTGTTTCCAGTTGTTTTCCTGTCACAAGTTAAGGGCTCAGAGGTCGACATAAAGGAAGATGAATCAACTTACAGCTCATTGAAGACAGAGTTGGAAGAAGCATTTGGTGATGAGCTCAAAGAGAATCTCTCATCCAAGTTGAATCACTTGGGTGTTAACGAAGAATCATTGGCCCCACTTAAAATTGGTGATCAGTATTTTGGAAGTGAAGCAGATTTCACCACTAATATGGAAATTTGTGATCAAATTACTTTAGAGAATGAAACTTTCCATCTGTTCCATGAAATGCTTGTAAGTGATGCGGGTAAAAACATGCCTTACCTAGCTTTCATCCAAACAATTAATCTCATAAAATGCAAGTGTAAGAATCGTGCTCCTTTAAGTGATAACGATGTAGCGTTTTATTTTGATCCTGGTGGGTGTACATTGTCCAAAATGAATGTAGGAACCTCCGAATTCTGTGGGGAGCAGGGAGGTTTATCTTTGGCTTCTGGTTTGGCACCAAACCTTGCCGATGCACTTGTCGAGACAATCAGTCACGAGCCTTGTATTATGGAGGCTTATGGTTATGGAGACGTGATTGAATATTCTGGAACAAAGAAAGAATTTGTGGGTGAGGGGTCAACTCAGAATGCACTTATGGCTTGGTCTCCGATTGTTAGAGATTATGAAGGACAGAAGATCGATCATGTGATATTCAGAAATGTTCTCGATAGTTTCATGGTAGTTCCGTCCAAGAATGTATATGAACAATCCATTAGGGCAGCTAGTCGATTGGTTTGGCCAAAGGATAAGTTTTTGGTTCAAGTTCTGGATGATTCAGATGAGGACGTTGCTCACTTATTTTTAAGAAATGAGGTTTCATCATGGGAAGAAAAAGATGTCAACATAGTTTACAGGCATCGGAACCTAAAATCAGCAACGTCACAGAGCTATGTCATTGACTATGAATTTGTTGCCATAATTGATGCAGATTTCCAGCCAAATGTTGGTCTGAGACTCGTCCAAGCACATTGGTCCTTTGTAAATGAGGATGAGAACTCACTCACTAGACTCCAAAACATCAAATTGTGCGTTCATTTTGAGGTGATTTTGGTATCCTTCCCTTTTCAGATCTCTGTATTAAGTTCCAAGAATAGGAGACATTGGCTATATTTGTTCATCGATGCTGCACTAGACGAAAAATGTTGGAAAATCTATTTGCAAAAGTCAGACCATTGTGTCTCTCTCAATCATTTAAAGTGGATTCACAGGGCCTTGGATTTTGATGTTGTTAGGTTATTTTGGATGATGCTATGCAATGGTTCAAGGGTAGAAGAAATGAGAGGCTTGTTTGCTTCACTCTGTTATGATCCTTTGAAAGTAATAATGGATTCTTCAGACTTGATGCAATCGGTTGTTCCTCTATCTTCTTCTTTAGAGTTGAACCATTTGAGGGACGGATATCGTAAAAGGGATATGACACTTGATGATTTAAGCTGTGGCCATTTAGAGTTCTTTATACCATTCAACACCAATAATGATTGTCTCATATCCTCACCCTATAATTCAAAGAAAGAGCCACTGGAGGCGTTATACTTATTAATGAAGCAGCATGATGGAATACATCATGAAACTATGCATACTCTTGGTGAAACTGAATCATATGAGCCTCTATTTATTTTTGGCAGGTTGGACGTCATTGAGGATGTATTAAAGACTGGATGTAATACATTGGGCCTTAAATTCAGCTATTTGATTTGGGTTGTGAAGACCTTGGTTATGTTTTGGCTAATCAACCAAAAGTGCCAGAGTGGTCATCCTTTTAAGAACCTTGATTCTGTTTGTACCTATTGCTTGGTTGAGTGTTCTAAAGATCCTGTTAAGGACATTAACCTACTATATTTTGATGAAGCATGGTCCCTTGTCAGAATTGACAACTACGAGATGCCCAGGAGTTTGAGGGACTGTCCTAAGGCAACTTCTTTCAGGTTTGATAATATAATGGTGAAGGTTCCTTACAAACAAATGATCAAAGCCTTCTACTTGTTCTCTTGGAAGCATCATTTGGTTTTGGGAAAGGAGATTGTTTTTGTGGTTGCTATACATGTAGAGAACTTTGTTTGGGATCCAGGGCAGAGCGTCATTTCCATCTGCATCCTTGAGGGCAAGGATGTTTTTGAGAGGATGGGAAAGAGGATAATACCAATGGACATTACATGGGTGATAATCGAAGTAATTAAAGATGTCCAAAATAATTGCATAATCATGGGATGGTGTGAGTTGGCTGGATATTTGAATACTAATGATGGGTATATGCTACAGGCGGAACAATATGGTGAAGGGCTAGGGTACGGAGCATTGTTGATATTCCTACTTAAGCAACATAAAGGCCAAAATGCTGTCAAGGGTTGGAATCAAAAGTGGATGGGGCTGCATGGGTGTAGTGACAAGTTGCGAATTATAGTGAAAGCTATTGTGACTGGCATAAGCACGAGTGATGTCAAATTGGAAATTTTGGTTTGGGATCCGGGTCTTTATAAGCCTCAAATTTTTTTCCCATCCTTGAGGACAATGATGTCTTGAAGGGGAGGGATTTGTCAGGATCCGACTTTACCGCAATAATTATGTATTTATTATCCTAAATACGAGAAGTGTCATCACATCATATATCATAACGTCTTCCAATCCATACAGCTTATCTTGAAGGACCTCACACAGGTATTAAATCCTTTATTTGGATTCACATGGCCACCAATGCAGCCTTCGGGGGTGATCCGCTTGAAAACAACTTTTGTGAAAGAGCCACGGAGCAAGATCTTGATGGTAGATTATGTAGTGGTGGAAGGCTCATCTGTTAGGTAATCTACGCAGGAACGCAGCGGAATTTAAATTTTTTTTCCTTTTTAACCAGGATCAACTTCGTTTAAACAACAAGCATAAAAAAAAGTAGATGAAAGAACTACCTTGGATGATCTAAAATAGATCGACGCTTTGTCTACGGTTGTAGTTTCTGCACGAAGCCGCCCAAGCGTTCGGCCTCTACCGTTGATCCACACAAACAACCCGCCGGAATCCACCATTGGATTGCTACCGAAAAAAGTCATCTGCTAGGCCGCCTTTTTATTTCTCCCAAATCTCTCTCTCAAGAAGCTCTCTTAATTTTCTAGTAGAAAATAAGCTTTGTAATTATGATACAAAATATCTTGGCACCCACTACATATTTATAGTGGTAATGGCACCACTTATATGTCCCAATCCTATTGAGAGAAGCTTCCTATTGGATAGAGGAAAAAGAAAACCAATTTCCAATAAAATAAAGAAAATAGATATTTTAGATTTATCTTATTAAATACTCAATATCATATATTAAATATTTTCAAGATATATTTTGCCAATATCTAATTTTTTTATATATTCTTAATGTATTACCATAAATCAATTTACACATGTGTGCAAATCTATACTCTTTAATGTCTAATATTAATATATGATAATACTATTAATTAATTTACACAATCCAAGTGTATCTTATACACTTATAACCTGTGCCCCATATGGCATAATATTGGCATCCGGAACATTCTTAATTAATATAACATTATGATTAATTAATTTACAAAAATACATGTATATCACACACACACACACACACACACACACACACACACACACACACACACACACACACACACACATACACATATATATATATATATCGACATATACATAAATATGTATATTTAATTAATCAACATAATTAATATTTTGTATTGTATTAATTCATAATAAATAAATACTACTATATTAATTTATCACTGCAACCGCATTTTAATCCGGCTAGATGTTCTTATGTGTGTGACCCGATATGCTTCCGAATATGTTGGCCATAGGCATAAAGTGCATTTACTAATATATTCATGTCTAACGATCATGGATAGCCTCTAGCAACAGGCCATGACCCCAAATCATCGGAAGAGTCAAATGCAATGACTACTACCTTTCATGTGAAACGGTTACCGTGTAAATAGAATCTTATCGCTGTTACAATATCTATACGGTCGTATCTCGAGTGTCAATACATTAACGACCGTATCTTATAATCTGGATAGCATGCTCTCTCGAAGTAACTGATTTACTTCCACTTTGCAAAGATTTGTGAGAGTAAGACAATCCTAAGAAGGCCCTTTCGGATATTTACTCCCTTTCATAGGATACGCGATTTCCGGGTGAGCAACATGAATCCTACGCATGCTTCAGTATCATACTCAATCATTACCGCATGATCTCCCCATGGCTAGGGGAAGCCTCAATAGTGTCAAGGCATGACAATCCACACCGTGATGTCATGAAGACTCCGGTCTCAGGATAAATACACAACCGCCACATAGTGTGATACTTAATAAAGTAAGTGGGTTAGTCTAACGTACGTATTCTCTAATACACGTCCACGTACAGTCCAAGTGTCCCTACACTTTGATAAACGAGATATATCCACATCTTCAATAAGATAAAAGACATCTAATACGTGCTAGTCTAATCGTACTATTAATGTCCCGTTTAATAGCACATACGACTAGAGACATTTAAGTATCAAACCTTTCAAAGTGAGTCGAGATCTCATCAACCATAATCACTATTATGATTTATCTTTCACAGTTTGACACTAGGGACGTTATCATATATACAATATCATAATTGGTTCGTTAATCGAACAAATATATGAAGAGAGTTTGAGAAAGTAAATAATACTTGAGTAAACTTCAACTTGGTTTATTCATCATAAAAGAGTGAGTATAAATAGGTACAAGTAAATGAGAAAGGTCCTAGTAGAGTATAAGCTAGGAGAGAGCAATTAATTACTAGAGTCGGCTAGTATTAATTGCTGTGAGTTGTGATCTATTACCTAATAAGACAAAAAAGTTACTTTATGACTTTATGACATATTAATTGTTTATACAATACAATTAATATGTCTTACAATTAATGTGTCTTACAAATAATATATTACACTAAAGTAACGTAATATTTCCACACCCCCCTCAAACTGGGTTGTATATGTTAATACAACCAAGTTTGCTACTCAATCAGTGAACATAAGCGGTGGAATTGCCTTGGTGAGAATATCGGCATTTTGGTCTCATTTGAGGAACATATCTTGAAGTTGAATGATCTTGGCATCAATCTTCTCTTTAAGAAATGTCTGTCAATATCCATATGTTTGGTTTTATCATGATGGACCGGATCCTCTGCCATGCATAAAGTCAATTATTGTCACAAAGCAGAGTATGACGAGGTTCTTTGAGGGTCTCTTGAAGATCGATGGGACTCTTTTCGGCCATAATGCTTCACAAATGCCCAAAACCAATGCCCTGAGTTCACCTTTCAAGACTACTTCAGAGAGCAGATGTAGTTGTTTCTTGCTTCTCCAAGTGACCAGATTACCCCATACATATGAGCAATAGCACATGGTAGATCTTACTCGCCTATGTGATGGCCAATCCAATCAAGATCGGTGTAAACCTTGATGATCTCTCAAAGACTTGGTGAAATGTAAGCCTTGGCCAGAGTGGACTTCAGTACCTCGGTATCCCGCTCACACATCCCAATGTTGCTCAAGAGGGCAATGCATGAACCAAGCTACCAGTGATCGACTCCATATGCAATATCAGTCTTGTATGGGACGAGATAAATAAGTTTCCCTACAAGTCTTTGATATTGATCCTTTCTCGACAAAGAATGTCACCATGCGGCCGAGGTATTACCGGGTCTACTGGGGATACAAAGCAGTTTGCATCCCAAAGATGCCGCTTTCCTTCAAAGAGTCCAAAGACATACTTCCTCTCCATGAGACAGATATACCCGGGTGCATTCTTTGCTATTTCCATACCAAGATAGTACTTGAGGTAGCCCAAATCTTTAACTTGAAATACTTTGGCCAAAGGGGTCTTCAATTGTTGGATCTCAAAGCGGGTCATCACCAAGAAGGATGATATCATCCACATAGACAATAAGAATGGATCTTTTACGGTTTGTTGTTTTGATAAACATGGTGTGATCTGAGTTGCATTGATGATATCCAGCGAGCTTTAACCACAAGAGTAAGTTTGCCAAACCAGGCTCTGAGGGATTTGCTTTAGGCCATATAGAGATTTCCTCAATTTGCAAACTTTCCTCGAGTGTGAGTGTTGGCAAAACCAGGGGCACATTCATATAGACTTCCTCGGTGAGGTCACCATTTAGGAAAGCATTCTTGATATCCAATTGGTGGAGAGCCGATCAAGTTGGACAAACAAGTGAGATCAATGACCACAGCGTGTTTAGCTTTGCCACAGTGCAAAGGTCTCTTTGTAGTCAAGACCATATGTTTGAGTGAATCCCTTGCAACTTGATCCTAGCTTTGTATTTGTCAATAGTACCATCAACATTGTACTTGATAGTGAACGACCATTTGCAAATGACCTGCCTTCTTTCCACGTGGGAGAGTGGTGAGATCCCAAGTATGGTTGTCAAGGAGAGTGACAGACCTAAACCTAACCTTGGAAACGGCGCCAGAAAGCTGACGGACATTACCTAGGCTATACAGATCCTAACCGGCAAAGTGTACGGGTCAAATTGTAGCTCTAGTCCGGTGAGTCAGTCGTATTCCTCGGGAAAACATGGTAATTCTTTTAAGTGGGGTTAAACACCAAGAAGCTATTATTAACTCGATCTAAGTCGCAGTTTTTACTTTTTCCTCGGGTTAGATAGTTAGATTAGTTAGATGTTAGAGTTAGATGTTAGTAAAACAGAAAAATAAAACAAATAAATACTAATATTATATATATTTTTGGATCTAGCCAAGAATTATATTCTCAATCAATATCTTTTAGTAGAAATAAATGAGACAGATCTTCCTTTATTCAAGGTGTAAATTATATATGAATCGGTGTACTCTAAGCTAGACAACTCCTCCTCACACGAAGTAT
This sequence comes from Gentiana macrophylla, assembly GCA_026214975.1. Classification (NCBI taxonomy): domain Eukaryota; kingdom Viridiplantae; phylum Streptophyta; class Magnoliopsida; order Gentianales; family Gentianaceae; genus Gentiana; species Gentiana macrophylla. The sequence goes on along the minus strand of CM047808.1, from coordinate 128,688,464 downwards.
ATGAAATTGTCATATGTCTCATCAACTGTCCAATGTCATCCAAAGCATAGGTCACTCCCGTTTTGTCATACGAGCAATGTTTCGAATTTCGATTAAAACAGATAAATTAACGTAATACGATCTTGAGCACAATTTTAATAAGATTTGTTTTTCTAGGACAAATCTGCCCCCGGGTAGGAAATAGGATTCCGTTGTCACGTTTTTACTCGCCAATTTTACCACTCCGGTCTTTCTATTACGATCTCGTATTCTAATCGTGAGTTGTCAATTCATTAGATTACGTTAAAATAGAAAGAGATTCATTATAATCGGTTTTAATCATTATTACCAGTCGATCATTCATTTTACCAAAAGATTAACTAATTGATTCATATCTTGGCTAGATATATTTTTAGTTATACATAGATATATATATATCGATTTACATCAAAATGTCATGGATTAAGCAATTGGAAGTTTTCCATAATAGCTTTACATCAAGATGACAAAATTCTATTACAACCAAATTTAGCCTTTCGATCCAAACACTTATCAAATTCTCACATATATATATAGATAGATATAATTATATAGAACAACAAAAGTAAAACTCAATAAAATTACCCGTTTACTTGGATCTAAGTTGTATTCTTGAAAATAGCAACTTTTCCTAAAGCATTTTCTTGATAATTTTCTCAAGCATTACAACATTACTACTTTTATTTAAACAAACATATATACATACATAGACATATGTATATACTGGGCCCAAAACAAAATTAAAAGAGAAAAGAGATGAAGAAGGGACATGAAGAAGAGGGGAATGGAAGAAAGGGGAGGAGGTGGAGAAGAGAGATCTTGGCCAAGAGTGGCCAAGATGGGGCAAGGATTTTTTATGGATATGGGGAGGTATTTATAGGGGGAGTTGAGGGAGGTTGTAATGAGGGAGGTTGTAGTTGAGGAGGTGTATATGGGGGAGAAATGGTGACTCACCAATAGTTTGTTAGGATGCATGTGGAAGTAATGATAGTTTAGCATGTGAAGGTGATGAGTCATGCAAGAGTTAGTTACAAGCATGTTACTACTCATCATTACACCCCACATGCATCAATTGAGCCAAAAATATCTCCGGTTCGTCCCGAAATTCCAGCAGTTCGGTAAAAAAATCATAACTTGAGTTGTAGACCTCCGATTGACGTGATTCAAAATGCGTTGGAAAGATCATTTTAGTATCTACAACTTTCATCAAGAACTCTTCCCCAGAAAAAGCCTCTAAGTTGGGTCAAATTTCCATCGAGAACTGGTTACGGTAGAAGCACGTAGAACAATTTGATCCGTTTTGAACTTGTAAGCTTGTGGCATCTTCTTCTATCCCTCAAAATCCATCTTTTAGGCTTCAAAACATGTCGTTACGTGGAATCTTGGTCAATATATAATCCTGCAATGAACCACCAAAATACCAAACGTAAATCCGACACGACACTCCGGTTACCAAACCGGTACAAAAACTAATAAAAAACTTATAAAAATACGATAATTTATATAATAACTACTACTTATACATTTGAATAAAACTTAGTAATTTTGACTTGATTTGATACAATAATGCTCAAAATGGTATCAATATTGGGGTAAAATGTCGTAATAATGATCATAAATTTATCTCTCATCACAACCCCCTACTTAGCTTTTGGTCGTCCTCGAGCAAAACAAGCGATAAAACAAAATGAATGAGAGATAAATTCATGAAGATATAAGGTATAAGGAACAACTAGATAATACAACCATTAGAATTACAACCAGGCGTTAACCTCAATATAAGTGTATAACAGAGTGTGTGTGTGACAAGCCTTTTCAATTTCCACTATCCTCTCTTGAATAAATCAAGCAAAACACACAAATATCCATTCAGACAAAATTTAATGACTTTCCTAGGTATAAGCGAGAATAGCCCACACAAAGTTCTTCCGAGTACTTATTAGGATAATCCCTAAAGCATATCATTCAGTTTATACTGGGAATAGTCGAGAAGATAACTAAGTTTTCAACCACGCTTAAATTTTTTTCCTTTTTTTGATGAACTTAATTTCACATGTGTAGCATATGCCTTCATTCCCGAGCAATAGGGCGTTTTGTGATAACACCCTAGCCGGACTACTATCATCAGCGTCGGGGCTCAAAACCTCATAGTGATATAGGGCGTTTAGTGATAACGCCTCTCGCACTCAAATCATTGGTAGCTACAACCGACATATATATAGTTCATCTCTTTCTCTTTTTTTCTTTTTTTCATAAACTTAACTTATATCCTTTCTATCACATTCAAACCTTCGATATTCACAATTACACGTTCAAAAGTTAGGTACTAAGTTCTTGTTATTATCTAGAATAACCACTAGGATCTTGAATGGATCTGATTTAAAATTTTCGTTTCAATATCAAAGGCTTACGTGAAGGAATTCATGTTACACAAATATATTTGGAATTACAATGCACTTACGGTTCACATTGGTTATACACATCCAAATTGATCATTACATCTTCAAATCCATGAAATATATGCCTTATACAATTTATTTTAATCAACTAAATAATGCTCGAAAAATAAAAAACTAAGGGATTTATTGATACAAAATAAACATTAATTCCATTGCTAGACCAACGACTCCACTCCCCACTTACGAACTTACATTGTCCCCAATGTAAAGTGAGTGTAAATAAGTTGTTGGGAAAGCAATGGTGCACTAAAACAAGTCAAAACAAATACTCGGATGATAAAAAAGGGTGGGTGGGTGGGTGGGTCAAAGTTATGACCTCCACAATTCCATAGTATTTGAACTAATACATGTCACACATTATTTGAAATTTAAAACAGACTAGATCATGATATGATATGTGTGACAAAGTATTAACTCTGAGTCTTTTATACCCAGGATCCTCAAGGGTTATTTCAAATTGTTCTAACAACCTAAGTCTAAGAAATGATGCATTTGAATTTTATCTTTGTTATCCATCGATTTTCGGATAACCACCTAATCGTTCCTTTTAATGTCATTCAAACATTCATCCTAAGACTTGGTGAAACAAAATGAAAATCAATCCTAAGTATTAGCAAAGTATCATCCAAAGTATGAGTAATTATTATATTTAACATTTTACGGGTTTGCCTCCCGGTAGCGCTTTTGGTTAACGTCGTTTGCTCGACCAAAATGATAAGGATTAACTAATATAATATACTAAACAAAACGGGATACTTCTAACAATTACTCACCAAAACATGTAACAATTAAGCACATGAACCAACTAGAAATAAATGCTTAATGAGTAAATAGGAAGGATAGTACCCGTTTTATAGTCTATAGCTAGACTTTTCCTTGCTTCAGTTTTTAATGCACTGGTGGTGGGTCATCCTCATGCACCGCATCCTTCTTCAATACCGGTCTCCAACATAGAGCAGACAATTTCCACCAATCCAAACGATTCTTGACCTTTTTCCTTTGATTTTCGAGCTTTAGGTTTGCGAGCTTTCACATTATTGCTGAAGTCATCTTCTTCAACTACCTGCATGTTAGTACAATCCACAGCAAAAAAAAACACAAAGTGTACACGCAAGAATAAGATTCTAGTGTAATGCATGGATATTTCAATGAATTGTAAGTGTTGAAGACAACGCTCTCATGATTAACTCCCAAACTTCTCCCTTACTAAAATCGTCAAGAAAACATACATACTTTTTATCCAACTTCATCTTTGTAATAGGGATAGAATGTATACCTCCTTTACCCTTGTCATTAGATGAATATGGTAAAGCTTCCTCGAATGACTGTGTTTCATCATTCACGTACTTTTTCTTCAAAATATGCATTGGATATGGTGTTGCCTTATCTGGTTGAACCGAGATGAATTTGGGTTGAGTGGATAAGGTTCGGTTTGAATTGGCCCTTTCAAACTTGGTTCCTTCCAACTCGCTTCCAATTACGATTATTTCTATTTTTATTTTATTTATTAATATTCCTTGGGCATGATCAAGCCCTCGTTCGGTGTGTTTCATCACTAGTTTGATCATTCTCGTATTTGATTTGAAAATGATACTTGGTCAGGATTTCCCTGACTGATATGACCGCGTTTACTCTCTACTCTTAACTGCCTTTCGTAAGTGTTTAAATCAGGCCTATAAGGAGTGAGTGGGGCCTTACCACTTCTGGTCATCAACTATCGAAAAATAGAAAAATAACTTGAAATAGATAAAACCTGAATCAGATGGTGTTTCATTACTGATTTCGGCCGTTTTCATAACTCGATTTGACAATTCTTGTGGAATAGAAAATATCGAATAGAAAATAACACGAAATCGATAAAAAAAAACCACATTTTTTTTTCTCTCGGTAATTACCGAGTCCACTCGGTATTTACCGAGTGTATTTTTTTTTTTTTTTTTTTTTTTTTAATTGGTATCTTACCAATAGGTAGGTACCAACAAAAATAAACGAACCGCGTTTACTTTCTACTATCGAAAATAGAAAATAACTCGAAATTGGTAGAAGAAGAAAATTGGTAACTAAAAGAAGGTAGATACCAACGGAAAATAAAAAAGAAATGTGATAAGAAGAGTGTTGACTTATCCTCGAGAATTTTGAGCTAATACAAGTAGTAACCCTAGACACAAAGAAAGAAATTAGCGACGTTTTCCCCGGCAACGGATTATCAAGGATATTTTCCTAGCGTCGTTTCCCGGGGACGTAGACACAATGCCTTCGTTTCCCGGCAACGGCGCCAAAAATTCGACAGACCTAAACCTAACCTTGGAAACGGCGCGGAAAGGTCGACGGACATTACCTAGGCTATCTGAGATCCTAACCGGCGATTGTACCGGGTCAAATTGTAGCTCTAGTCTGGTGAGTCAGGTCGTATTCCTCAGGGAAAACATGGTAATTCTTTTAAGTGGGGTTAAACACCAAGAAGCTATTATTAACTCGATCTAAGTCGCAGTTTTTACTTTTTCCTCGGGTTAGATAGTTAGATTAGTTAGATGTTAGAGTTAGATGTTAGTAAAACAGAAAATAAAACAAATAAATACTAATATTATATATATTTTTGGATCTAGCCAAGAATTATGTTACTGAATCAATATCTTTTAGTAGAAATAAATGAGACAGATCTTCCTTTATTCAAGGTGTAAATTATATATGAATCGGTGTACTCCTAAGCTAGACAACTCCTCCTCACACGAGCGTATGAAATTGTCATATGTCTCATCAACTGTCCAATGTCATCCAAAGCATAGGTCACTCCCGTTTTGTCATACGAGCAATGTTTCGAATTTCGATTAAAACAGATAAATTAACGTAATACGATCTTGAGCACAATTTTAATAAGATTTGTTTTTCTAGGACAAATCTGCCCCCGGGTAGGAAATAGGATTCCGTTGTCACGTTTTTACTCGGCCAATTTTACCCTCCGGTCTTTCTATTACGATCTCGTATTCTAATCGTGAGTTGTCAATTCATTAGATTACGTTAAAATAGAAAGAGATTCATTATAATCGGTTTTAATCATTATTACCAGAGTCGATCATTCATTTTACCAAAAGATTAACTAATTCAGATTCATATCTTGGCTAGATATATTTTTAGTTATACATAGATATATATATATATATCGATTACATCAAAATGTCATGGATTAAACGGTTTGGAAGTTTTACATAATAGCTTTTCTGTCAAGATGACAAAATTCTATTACAACCAAATTTAGCCTTTTCGATCCAAACACTTATCAAATTCTCACATATATATAGATAGATATATTATATATAAAGAACAAAAAAAGTAAACTCAATAAAATTACCCGTTTACTTGGATCTAAGTTGTATTCTTGAAAATAGCAACTTTTCCTAAAGCATTTTCTTCGATAATTTTCTCAAGCATTACAACATTACTACTTTTTATTTAAACAAACATATATACATACATAGACATATGTATATACAGGCCCAAAACAAAATTAAAAGAGAAAAGAGATGAAGAAGGGACATGAAGAAGAGGAATGGAAGAAAGGGAGGAGGTGGAGAAGAGAGATCTTGGCCAAGAGTGGCCAAGATGGGGCAAGGATTTTTTATGGATATGGGGAGGTATTTATAGGGGGAGTTGAGGGAGGTTGTAATGAGGGAAGTTGTAGTTGAGGAGGTGTATATGGGGGAGAAATGGTGACTCACCAATAGTTTGTTAGGATGCATGTGGAAGTAATGATAGTTTAGCATGTGAAGGTGATGAGTCATGCAAGAGTTAGTTACAAGCATGTTACTACTCATCATTACACCCCACATGCATCAATTGAGCCAAAAATATCTCCGGTTCGTCCCAAATTCCAAAGAGATTCGGTAAAAAATCATAACTTGAGTTGTAGACCTCCGATTGACGTGATTCAAAATGCGTTGGAAAGATCATTTTAGTATCTACAACTTTCATCAAGAACTCTTCCCCAGAAAAAGCCTCTAAGTTGGGTCAAATTTCCATCGAGAACTGGTTACGGTAGAAGCACGTAGAACAATTTGATCCGTTTTGAACTTGTAAGCTTGTGGCATCTTCTTCTATCCCTCAAAATCCATCTTTTAGGCTTCAAAACATGTCGTTACGTGGAATCTTGGTCAATATATAATCCTGCAATGAACCACCAAAATACCAAACGTAAATCCGACCGACACTCGGTTACTAAACCGGTACAAAACTAATAAAAACTTATAAAAATACGATAATTTATATAATAACTACTACTTATACATTTGAATAAAACTTAGTAATTTTGACTTGATTTGATACAATAATGCTCAAAATGGTATCAATATTGGGGTAAAATGTCGTAATAATGATCATAAATTTATCTCTCATCAGAGAGCAGTCATTTCAGTTTTGACAGCTGCCTTCCACTTATCATGTTGGAGAGCTTCCTGTATATTCTTAGGAATAGAGTGAGTATCCAAATCCTGTGTAAACATGGCAAAAGCAGGTGATAACTGATCATAAGATAAATAATTATGAATAGAATGATCGGTGAGTGCAAGATCTCTTTCCTTTCCTAATAGCAATAGTCTATCATCAATGTCGGCCAGGATCTTTGAGAGTCGATGAGTTCTTTGAGTATTAGTAGGCTCTGGTTCGATGGGTTCTTTGAGGATCGGTGAGGGTCACTTGAGAGTCGATAAGTCTTTGAGGTTCGATCTACTGAGAATCGAGAGAGTTCTTTGAGGTTAAGAGTTTGCCGAGGAACGGATTTAGGTCAATTTCAATCGAGTTTCCATCGGTGGCGCCTCGGTGGGACTTCTTTGTAGTAGGGAGTTCTTTCAAAGAATTTTACATCCATAGAATTGTAAAATCTCTTTTCGGAAGGAGAATAATACTGTAACCTTTCCTGTCCTTTTTGCATATCCTAGGAAAATGCACTTGTGAGCTTTGGGATCAAGTTTACTTCTATGTTGGGCATGGATATAAACAAATACAAAGGCAACCAAAGATTTTTGGAGGTAATTGGGAAATAAGATGAGGCGAGGAGTGTGTGGTCGAGAGGGTTTGGATAGGAGTTTTGAAGCCTAACACTCTGCTTTGGGAAGTCTGTTGATTAAGTAAGTGGCGATTAATATAGCTTCACCCCACATATACTTTGGAACATGTGTGGTGAACATGATTGATCTAGCCATCTCCAAAGAGTGCTGTTTTTTTCTCTCAAGAACCCCATTTTGTTGAGGTGTTTCCACACAACTACTTGATATGGACAATCCCTTTATTCATCAAGAAATTACGAGGTTAGACTCATAGTACTCAAGTGCATTATCGATCTTTAAGATCTTGATCTTAATGTCAAATTGAGTAGAGATCATGTTGTAAAATTCTGAAAAATTGTTCCAACATCGATTTATCCTTCATTAAAAACAACCATGTGTTCTAGTATGATCATCAATGAAAGTGACAAACCACCTCTTTCTGTTATACTTTTTACTCTTGAAGGTCCCCATACATCACTATGAATTAAAGTGAAAGGTGTGGATGGCACATAAGGCGATTTGGTATATCTGATTTGGTAAGTTTGGCAAATTGGCAAATATCACATTGAAGATCATTGACATTACATCCTTTAAATAATTCAGAAATTACTGGACTTCAAATAACCAAAACTTGGATGTCCTAGTCTATAATGCCATAACATGATATTATCTAAGGTTTGAGTGCAGTGTTGAGGCGATTCGATCTTGATCTTGGCGAGGTCGACCACATACAATCCTAAGCGAGTTTAGCCACTCCCAATCACTTTGTGAAGAAGAAGGTCTGAAAGTGCACTTCTCTTATTAAAAACAACAGTCCATTCAAATCTTTTACAAGTCTACTAACAGAGATATGAGATTGCGATCTAATTTTGGAACAAATAGGACATCTTTTAGACATATCTTATTAGTGAGTTTAACATTTCCAAAACCTTTTGCACGAGAGATAGATCCATCGCCAGCCTTAACATTGTGAATTTGATGACATGGCATAAGGTGAGTTATGAGGTTTTTATTGCCAGATCATATGGGAGGAGGCCCCGAATCAACAATCCATGTTTCATTACTAATAGAAGAGTAAAATTTACCTCCGCACTAGCTTTGAGTAGCCGTGTCGGTAGAGGACTACCTTCTTTTTGTTGAGTGAGGAAAGCTTTGAATGCGAGAAACCGAGCATTCAACTTGTTATCATTCTCCTCTTCATTGACATGCCGCCTGACTTTCCCTGGGAGGCTTGAAGGATTTAGGCATGCCATGTAGCTTCCAAAGAAGTGTCCTTGGTGTGATTTGTGCGTTTGCGGTGCTCACGAGAACAACTTTCCGATTCTATCGGTAGCCTTCTTCACAATTTCGGTAACCTCAAGCAGCTTCCGGCGATCGGCCAGGTAGCACTCTCAGGCGGGGTTGTCAACGCAGGGAGTTCAAAGAAAGATCACTTTCCTCCTACTTTCCTCATGTTTGACTTCACAAAACATGGATTTGAGATGAGGAGAGGTTTTGTGGCAAGGATTCTTCCTCTAACATCATCAAGAGTGGGATCCAGTCCGGTAAGAAACTTGAATACTCTCTTTTCTCAATAATGTCCTTATAAAGGCGACATCCTTGACATCATTCCAGGGGTGAGTTTCAGCATATGTAGGTGTTGCCATGCCTAGACAAATGGTTGAAGTATTGAGTTCTGAGACATATCTCCTTGTCTGCGCAGCTTTGAATCTGAGCTTCAAGTTCATACACTTCGATGTATTGTCTTTCTTGAGTCTGATCCCTGGCATTATCCTGATTTCCTTTGCGATTATCATACATCATAAAGTTCTCACTAATCTCTTTTTTCATTGATCTTGTGAGAATGGTCATGACTTGATTATTAGTAGTGTCCCATGCTTCAAATCCTGGGTCATCTTCAGCAGGGGCAGGTTTAGAGCCAGACAAGTATCCCATCTTACCTTGTCCAGAGATGTACATTTTCATAGACCTTGACCATAGCAAGTAGTTGTTGCCATCAAGTCTATGATTAGTATAAGATGAAGATTCAGTGACCCCAGTCTGCTGAGGCAGCTGGAACTCAACTGAAGGTGAGGAAGCTTCAGATAATGAAGACATTCTTGATTCAACAGGGTACTGAGAATTTGCAGCGGATTCAGGAGATTAAGGCTCCGATACCATGAAGAGAGTTTGAGAAAGTAAATAATACTTGAGTAAACTTCAACTTGGTTTATTCATCATAAAAGAGTGAGTATAAATAGGTACAAGTAAATGAGAAAGGTCCTAGTAGAGTATAAGCTAGGAGAGCAATTAATTACTAGAAATTAATTTAGTATTAATTGCTTAGAGTTATCTATTACCTAATAAGACAAAAAGTTACTTTATGACTTTATGACATATTAATTGTTTATACAATACAATTAATATGTCTTACAATTAATGTGTCTTACAAATAATATGTTACACTAAAGTAACGTAATATTTCCACAATATATAATAACAGAAAGCCATTTAATATATGTATAAACATAAAGAAATAGTAGAAAAGATCTGACCCGGTCGGATCCGGTGCAACCCGATTGGGTTTAGGACACTATTTTAACATCATCCTCCTAAAATGTCATAATTGAGAGACTTGAATGAACTGAGATCCATTACATATCTTGATCATGCTAGCATGAAGTTCCTTCCTTCAGAAGTAACATCAGAAATAAAAGGCGATATGAAAGTAGCTAGGAGCTGTTACACAAGTACCGTTAAAATATAAGGAAAAGAGCCGGTTTAGCGAGTTACGATCAATGACCTCTTCCCTAAAAGCGAAAACCCTTAGGATCTCAAGACCCCACTAAAGGGGGTGAGTTTATGGTTAGTAAAGTCGGACCGGATAATCTGATTGGGACATGGATCCGCTTCAACAGAGAAGGAAAACTAAAAAGCTTATTACAAGAGTATGCTAAGATATTCGCCTAGGTAGCCACAGACATGCTAGGAATATATACCGGCATGACATTTCATAAACTTATTATGGATCATGAACGCAAGCCAATTCGGCAAAAGAAGTGTCACTTCGCCATGGAGAGAAACAAGGCGGTAAAGAAAGAGGTGATAAAGCTGCTTGAGGCTAAAATCGTTAAGGTAGTCTTCTATCCACCATGGCTATCAAATCCAATCATGGTCCCAAAATGAGATAGTAGCCTAAGAATGTGTATAGATTTTGCCGACTACAACATGGTTTGCCCAAAATATTGTTACCCCCTGCCAAGAATAGATAGTCTTGTAGATTCAACAGTGGGTTTCAAAATCTTTGATTTTCTAGATGCATATAAATGTTGCCATCAAATAAAGATGGCTTAAGAGGATCCAAAGTATACATTCTTCTTCACCGAGATCGGCACCTGCTGTTACATAACAATGACATTTGGTCTAAAAAAACGCGAGAGCCACGTATAATAGATTGGTCAACACTATTTTTGCCGGTCAAATGAGAAGATGCATGTAAGTTTATGTGGACGACCAATTGGTCAAGAGCAGGTCCCTGAGTGAATATTTATGTAATTTGAGGGAAGTCTTTAAAGTATTACGAACCACTAATATGAGGCTAAACCCAAATAAGTACACTTTTGGGGTCTAATCTAGAAAACTCTTAGGATATATGGTATCCAAATAGGGAATAAGTGCTAACCCAAACAAGGTCGACATAATGCGGAATATGCCGCCACATAAGAATGCAAATGAGGTGCAAAGGCTAAATGAAAGAGTGGCAGCAAAGAGCAGATTTCTATTCAAGTCGACAAAACGAGGTCTACCATTCTTCCGAGTACTGTAAAAGAACCACAAGTTCTTGTGAGATGAGGAGTGCCAAAAGGCATTCAATGATCTTAAGGCTTATTTAACATAGCTAACAACAATAACTTCTCTTAAGGAATGAGAACAATTGATTTTGTACATGGCCGTATGCAACGAGGCAATCAAAGTTGTGCTCATAAAAGAGGATAATGGAATTTAACAACCCATCTATTAAGTAAACAAGGTATTGCATGGTCCCGAAGTCGGGTATTTAGAGGCCAAAAAATTGGTCCTCTCATTGGTCGATGCTGCCAGGAAGCTACGTACATACTTCCATTCCTATCCCATAACGGGAATTACCCAGCCACTTCCGCAAATTATAGCTCAGCTAGAAACTTCAGGCCACATGACAAAATGGTTTGTGGAACTTGCAGAACATGACACGGACTTTCGACCTTAAACGCCAATCAAAGCACAAGCCTTGGCCGACTTTCTAGCAGAAGGAATAACAATTTCATACTTCCATTCCCATCCCATAACGGGAATTACCCAGCCACTTCCGCAAATTTTAGCTCAGCCAGAAACTTCAGGCCAAATGACAAAATGGTTTGTGGAACTTGCAGAACATGACATGGACTTTCGACCTTAAACGCCAATCACAAAGCCAAGCCTTGGCGAATTTCTAGCAGAAGGAATAACAATTTCATCAATCAACTACAACATAACTGCTCAGAATTGTGGCTCATATACGTAGACGGAGCATAAAGTAAAGATGTATCTGGAGCATAACTCTTAGTAATTAGCCCATAGGGAGAATAATTTTCATATGCCATCAAGTTCGCTTCCCCAACAACTGATAATTGAGATGAATACGAATCCCTCATAATGAGGATGGGCATAGAAAACAAGCTAAAGGCAAAGAATTTGAAAGCATACAATGGTTCCCAACTATTAGTGATCCATTTCAAGGGAGAGTACGAGACAAAAAGAGTAGCTGATGATGAAATACTTGTCAAAGGTCAAACAACTAACAACTCAATTCGAACAATTTGAGATCGAACAAATACCTCGACCCCACATCACAAAAGCAGATGTCTTATCCAAGTCAGCGTCATCCTCCATGACACAAAGAAATGTATTAGTGGAAGTACTAGAAGAAAGAAGCTAAGGTTCTAATGTCCTACCAATCGATCAAAGACCGGATTGGATGGATCCTATAGTGCATTTCCTAATTAACGGCGTCGTACCTACCGACCAGAAAGAGGCTGAGAAATTAAGAGTCCGCACAACTCGGTATGTATTATACGATGATGTACTTTATCGTACGTCGTTCACCACATCGTGGTAGAAATGCATAACATGAAGATGATGAAAATAACAGTCTCTAAAGTATACACGAGGGCATACACATGAATAATTTGCTAGCTATGTCCCCAAGTAAAAAAATACAGATTATTTGGTAACTTTTGACCATCTATTCAAGATGATGCGGAATCTCAAGTTAAAACTTGCGAGTCATGCCAAGTCCATGATTCATCAGTCACTACACAAGACTTACCTGGTTAATGTCGGATTGCACACCAATATTTATTTAATACATTTCGCTCTACATTATATTGTGTACCGTATTATAATTAAAAAAAAATAGAGAAATGCCTGAATTTCATTCATTCATTTACATCAGATTGACGTGTAAAAAAATCTAGACCACACAGTATGAAATCAATTTAGAAATAAAAGGTCTACATCTTAATACACAGTGTACTCCGTATATGGTTGGTGCGCCCGATAACTTTCCATGGAATCAATGTAGTTACACTTAAATCTCGATAAATGAATAACCTCGTCAATTGAATAATTTTCTTCGATCATGATTTGAGCAAAAGGTTTAAAATAATGTTCGATAAATGAATAAACTCGTTAAACAAATAATTTTTTTTCTGATCCGGAAGATATTCATTTATCGAGGTTTAAGTGTAATTGATTATCAAAGAGGGAGGAGTGACGGCATACAATGAGTAGTCATTTTCGTCCATTTACAAGCACACGTATGCGCTTAGTCTCTGCATATACCGTATGTATACAGTACGTACTGTTCACCCGCATTTCCATCCACCATGTGGACGATTTGAGCTAAACAAGGAAAGGACAAGCAGCAAACCATGTGCCATTAGTGGCGCTATAAATACAAAGGTCCGTCACTTCACGACAAATCCCACTGCCAAGGTTGTACTACCGCTATAGCATCTTTCCCCCAACCCCCTAACCCCCCCACCCCTTTTTTTTTTTCCTTTTTCTTCATTATTGGTGTGGTACTGTCAGCTGTGGTGTGGTGGGGGGAGCTCTGCTATTTATTGTTGCTACTGTTTTTGTTGTTTTTCCGAATCTTGTGTAGGTTATTGAAGTGAGAAGGAACTGAGCTAACGACGACATTTACAGCGAAGAAGGAAGTTACAGGGATGGCGGAGGAAGGAGCAGGCACAGATAGTAGCAGTACCGTACGTCTAGGAGAAGGAGAAACTTCTCCAATTCGTAGAGTGCTCCTAATCTCTGCTGGTGCTAGCCATTCCGTTGCTCTTCTCTGTGAGTCTCTATCCTGTATTGCGTTTGCTCTCATTTGTGTGTGTGTGTGTTTTTTAGAGCTGGAAATTACTTTGAAGTTTGAAATTGTGGAGTATTAAATTGGTCTTGTTATCGTTTAGTGTCTTTGTCCTTTTTTAGTTTCTTTTCAGCTTAAATTTATAATTGTTGATGATAATTATGTTATTTCCTTAATTACTTTGTGTTGTGGAACCTTTTTTTTTTTTAATGAGTATTGATTTGGTTTCGGAGGAGTTTTTCCTCACGATTCCGTAAAGTAATTATCTTGCTCAGCTCGTTACAAAGCATAACTAGTATAAATCTTGTTTCCGACGAATGGTAATTTTGTTCCTAATAAAACACATCAAAATCCTAGGTCTATGTACCAAGATGGAGTTTCCCAGATTGACTATTGCAATAATTGGAGATTTTGCGTTTGTGCTTTAGTTGCTATGTTGGTGAATTGTTTAGTTGCGCTTTGAAGGAGAAATAATCTTTCACCATAAAGAAGAGTTTAAAAGCATTTGCTCAGAGAGAAATTTGGAGGTGTGCCAGAACGTAGATGGGCAGTATGGTCCAGAAAAACCTAGTAGCTATTCTGGTCCTAAAACAACTGACTTATACTATGGTCCCTAAACAAGAAATAATTAGTCTGATCCCAAAGCCACATGCAGGAGTATGTTGGATTTGGATGATTGTGAGTGTAGATGAACCAAATTGAGTAAAGCTGATGTTAAGTTGAGTTGACTTCTGTAGTTTATTCTTTCAGATGCTAATATATGGGACACAATTCAGAGAATTCAGATATCTTTTACTTCACTAAAAATACAACTTGAAGAGGTTTTAAATGTTGATTTTTTGAACTCTAAGAGTTGCCATTTTTTGTATTTAGGCCCGCAGGAGACATGTTAAAATGTGTTTAAATATATTAATTATTGTAGTGTCCCACACTAGAAAAGTGGGAGAAAATGTACTAAGATATAAGGTTGAGACATAATAGACTTAACCATTTTAGGCCATGCGAGGATGATGGACCTAAGTAGCAACAATTTTTTGAGAAGTAGAGTGATAGCTCACTTATGGTGATGGAGTTTTTCCTTTTGATCATGACTTGGGCAAGCCAATATTTTAGAAGGATCTCATTCCCGAAATGAGTTTGGAAATTTTCTGCATGAGGGTTGATTATTGAATACTTTCTGTCAAAATGCTCGATCCAAAATTTGGTTCATAAAATGGATGGATGCCTTTGTAGAGTATACTTGGCATATTTTGTATTTGAATTAATGAGAATGAAAGAGTGAAATTTGTTGACCACTTGTCAGGTAAAATAATGCACATTAACTTTTCTATTATATGCAACCTAATCAGTCATAATCTGTTAGTCTAGTCAGATACAGCTTGCTTCTGATTGGGCTGATTTGGCTGATTTGGCTAGATAATTCCACCTTCAAAGTGGAAATTTGTCCTTGAATTTGCTGTTCTTGAATATTATGAACAAAAGAAAGAGGAAGTGGCCTCTTTATTTGTTGAGTTGGAGGCGTAGAAGCCATTTAAGGATTACAAACACAATTGAATTCAATTGATTCATCTTGACATGCAATGTATTATACATCAATGACACACAACTTTGAAGGGGTCATCCAAAACTTCTCTTTTTGCTCTACATGAACTGTAGTATTTATCATTTTTAACCACAGGATGTCTTTGTTCATATGTGGTTCTTATCACACTCTGTTGTAATTATTCCTATATGAATTAAAATTACTGATTTAAAAGCGATTGGCATGTAGCTTAAAACCTAGCTCAAATCTAAAGTAGTGTGGTGTAGACCCTTCCGAAACTGCCCTACCGATTACTGTAAAAATGCTACAAAACTGTTATTGTTTTGCTTTTCTATGGACCGAACCATTTGATTGTTAAGTGTATGACTTTAAACCTGTTTGTGTCATCTATTAAGAAGTCAAACTTTTTATGGTTCAGCTGGAAATGTTATATGCTCCTGGGGAAGAGGAGAGGACGGGCAATTAGGACATGGAGATGCTGAAGATCGTTTCTTCCCAACACAATTAAGTGCACTGGATGACCATAAAATAGTGTCTGTTACTTGTGGTGCTGATCACACTATTGCATACTCTGAAGCTGACATGCAAGTCTACAGCTGGGGATGGTAATCATTTTGCTCAATTTACTTGAATGTTATTTCCTTGTATTTTCATACTTGCGCCATGACCTTGGGATAAATTGTTGAACATTAAATCGAGTTCAGATGACAAATGTGAGAGCTTATTTTTCATGTTACCTTTCTATGTGTGTATGAGATACGGCTAGTTCACAAGCTGAAGGTAGAGCAGAAAATGATTGCAGATATTGAGAAATATCTCTTGTAAAGCAGTTCAAAGGGCAGCAAATGTACCATTTAAGTGTTCAAAGTTCTCTGCCAGTAGGGCAGGACAATAATGTAGTGCCCTTTCGTGGAGACTGGGCAATACTTCAGGATGGGGTTCAGGGGGCAAAAAATTATTTGACGTACCTTCAAAGTGAAAAGGTGCGGGGGAGAGAGGGGTGGGGTGGGGGGGGGGGTTCAGCTCCTTGAAGTTCTTTACTGCTGAATTGTGATTTCAGTAATTTTATGGATTTTTTTCACCCATCTGCAACTGGGATTCAGCATTTTTGTGGATAATTAGGGTATGAATTGGAACTAGCCAGTGGAAGGAAAGAAATAGTCAAGGTACCATTTCCTTTCCAAGCATAGGTCTCTCATAGTGTGCTTTGTCAAACAGTTGATAATTTCCATTTATAACCTATGTGCACCTAATGTGTAATTCATTCTTCCTAGATTTAATCTACTTTTGTAAAACGAGATTTAGTTGCACAAGTACATGGTAACATCTTTTGCACTTCAAATTGCACAAAATTTTCATAGTAACAATAATGGATCATAAAATGTGTGAAGCGTGGGCACAAACAAAGATTGTAAAAGGGTCCTTTTAAAAGTTTTGCTAGAGCCTGGTTAATCAAACCTCAAGTATATTCCTCTCATTGTTTATCATTATCAAGTTACATAAGAGTCATATAACAATCGACAATTAATCAGCCTTTGTCTTTTCGAACTACTTGGAGAACTGTATGGGAAGAAGCCATACTTTTAACAAAACTACAAACGCTATGCACAACTATTCAAGATTAGTGGGGGCACGTATCAACAAATTCTTCTATGTAGCTCCACCAGTGCATCCAAACGAAGGCAAGAATTGCTACACATGCATGGAATAACTCTTTGGAGCGCTATTTATTGATCTATCATTGCGTGGTTGATTTCAAGCTTTCTGGTTTTCTTGTCAATTACTACTTGGAGTATTTCATGATGACCTTCTTGGAATCATGAAGTAAAGTTAATATTCAGGATAAAAAAAGGGAAACAAACTTAGTTGATTGGTTTGTGCTGCTAGAGCTGACTGACTTTGTGTAATCACAGAAATCTTTGGTTAAGGAATCACTCCCGGTGATTGGGGAGTGTGCTAATATACAAGATTTAAAGGAATAGAGGCATATCAAATCCTTGATTGCTTCAAAAATTTCTGGAGATACAAATCTTTGTTCAAACTAATATGCTTACGTCAAAAGCTGAAAAGAACATCAGTTACAGATTCCCGTCTATTATGTTTAGTCTAAAGCAGGACTCAGACTGGTTGTCCAGTTTCCAGAAGGAAGTATCCTTATTGAAGAGCTAACTTCATAGGAATCAATGGTAATAATAATTTGATGAATAAATAAACAAACAACAGAGAAAGTTTTGTGAAGTTATTTGACCTTCGAATTGCCGAATTAATCTACATGACTATAACCTTTTGGAGCAACTGAAACTGAAAAAAAAATAAAAAATTCAAGTGATCAACTGTATCAATAATTGCTGTAAGGTTGGATATGGTCTGATTGGTCTAAAACATGTATTTGAGCATTTTAACCGTTGTGTATTCTGTTTTAACAAGTTTCTGAGAAAAATAATATAAATTTCCTGGAGCAAGCAGCCGTCAGGCCTTGAGTTCTCTTGTTTATGCTATAGAAGTTAATATTTTCTTGAACTCGGTCCCACATGCTATATTTACAAGTCAAGCAGGGAACCTAATATGTAGATCGCCTTCTACTGACTCTTGATTTGAAATTCTTCTAGGATTTATTGTCAAGTCATTTTACAACCTGTAGTCCCTATTTATTTTTACTGGTTGAAGTGGGCTCCTTGAAAAAGATAATCAATTATTATCTGGAGTTTTTATTTGTATTTTATCTATACTTTTAGGTTGTAATTTTGAATGATGTTTCTGTTTTTTATTTTCAAAACAATGAAAAGAGGTTAGCTTGCATCGCACTTGTTTTGTTGGTAATTTATACTGTTCGATGTGCTCATTGTTAACTGCTTTTTTGTTTTTATTATTGTTAGTTTTTGTGTTAGCCCTGCTGTAAAAAATGATAGGTATGTTAATCTACCTTTCTAAGCCATGCTCTTCTTGACACTTTGTAGGGGTGATTTTGGACGGCTAGGTCATGGAAACTCCAGCGACTTGTTTTTCCTCAGCCAATCAAAGCCCTGCATGGTCTTCGTATCAGGCAAATTGCTTGTGGTGACAGTCATTGTTTAGCAGTGACCATGGAAGGCGAGGTGCAGAGGTTGGACAGTCTTCCCTTTTACTTTATTGCAAAGACATATTTTGTCGCAATCTTACTTTTAGTACATGGTCATACCTGTTTGCAATTCACGAGGATCACAGTGCCTTGGTACCAACTTGTACATTTTTTTCTGCTGGTTTGTTATTTCTACATCTGTAGCGCATTCTATTAGTTATACGAGAAGCGTAATTTGTTCTCGTGTCCATCATGAATCTTGCCATCCATTCTTTTTGTCAATGAATACGCGGATGTGGATTCTTATTTTTGTTCAGCCTGATAATCGAGTTGGTATTTGAGAAGCTCTTGTTCTCTCGATAATTATATTTACTTTTTACGCTTTTTATGGTATGGCTAAGGCATATTAATGGCTTTATTGCAACCAGTGGTAAAAAATAGTGACTGTTATTTCTCTTTGCAGTCCATCTTATTATTTTTTCTTCTTCTTTTCATATATTGAAGCTGGGGTCGGAATCAAAATGGTCAATTAGGGCTCGGTACCACCGAGGACTCTCTTGTGCCACAGAAGATAGAATCTTTCCAGGTAATCTGGTAGTATGTTTACTCTATTTGGAGAGTTCATGTGTGCGCAAGCACTCAATTCTACTAAATATAGGTAAGGGGAAAAGGAGATATAAGTTGTGTTCATTTTGATCAGTTCAACTTATATTGGCTTGTGAAGTTCCCATGTTTTGTTCTAGTTTACCCTATCCATGCCAATTTAGTTACTTGTTGTGATAGCGCATTGAAGTTTTCATGGGCCTCCCAGTTTGGATTTTTGTTTCTTGCTGGAACTGCTTGTGAAGTAGCATCTCTTTATGACAATTATTAAAGATTTTAGCACTTCATGCCAAGTCATGGGTTTATGTACATAGAACAATGTTTGGATAAATGATCATAGGGGGGAAAGAGCTGGGATGGGAGTGGGAGTAACTGATATGCTTTGGTTTCAGGTAGGGAACTAGATATGCTTCCTCTTAGGGTAGTCATGATCAGGTGGTTGATGTTTTCCTTTTCTTTTTGCAGTTGTTCTTATGCTTTATCACATAATAAGATATTCTTTAATGTCACACGTTTATTACCCTGTTTCTTCGTGATATGAGAAGTTTCATATTTGACCGTCCCATGGAGACGGTTAAGAATTTCATAAAGCCTTTGACTTGTCCCATTCCAGACAAGGCCATTTAAACTATCCGTTTTATGGAATTTGAAGACCTTAATTTTCCATATTTTGATAACCCACTGCTGTCGTTTTTTGTTTGGGACATACGTCTACCTGAGGCGTTTTTTCTGTTTTATGTGTAACCTATTTAAAGATGGATTTTTTCATCAAGAATTTGGATGTACAACATATGTTGCTTTTAATGGGATAATTCTTGTTTGATTCTCTCTGTCCCATTATATAAAAATCACTCCTTGGCAAAAAAATTGCTCTGCATTAGCTGTTACTTTAGATCCTCCAACAGAGCATTTATTGACTTGTTCTCTCAATTATGGGAGAGCGAGTATTAGTGACAAAGACTAACTTAGTCTTTTACATATTCTCTGTCATGTTATTAAGGATATTTTGTGATATGTGTACCAACCTAAAGAACTACTATTGTGGGATAGGGGGAGTAGTTCAATTCCAAAAAGGACTGCGTATAAACGAAAATATTTGTTGTGCTATATATATGAAAGAGTAAACAGTAATGATGTACTGAAAAAGCGTGTGGTATCTCTTATTAGCTGATGATGGTAATATCGTTCATTCGTTTGGAAGATCAGAAAGATTTGAATGTGGAAAGTACTTAAGTTAATGTTTCCATCTTTAGGGAATCGCTGTTAAGATGGTGGCTGCTGGGGCGGAACACACTGCTGCTGTTACTGAAGATGGAGAACTTTATGGTTGGGGCTGGGGTCGTTATGGTAATCTTGGCTTGGGTGATAGAAACGACCGCTTAGTTCCAGAGAAAGTTTCAGCTGTTGAGGTATCTTGCTTCCTAACTATGCCATGCATTTCTCTTTGTGATCAGCATTTAGTCTAAAGGAACTAGTCTAAAAGTCATTTACCTTGTGTCCTTTAATTGGCTGCTAGTAACTTACGGCTCATTTATAACTGGAGAATACCCTGATCAAGAGTAACTTATGGAATCGATTATGAAACATTCGTAGTTGAATTGTTTTCTTTTTAGAATCAATTACAAATGCTATGTTGTCTTTATCAATCAAAGCCTTGTTAGTTGGAAAAGTAACACAAGTTGGTATTAATTTGTAGAATGAGATAGGAGAAACATTGTGTAGTGTTATTCAAGATTGTCATGTGATGTTGGCCTGGATGTTACGTAAAAAAAATGCTCTGATTATTAACGCTTCATATGCTGCTTTGACAGTGGGTGTCTGACTTTTCTTTTACTTTTTTTCCCCTTTATATATTTGCATCAAACCTTAGAAGGGGGCTTATTGTGCTGATATTGTAGATACTGCAACAAACTCTGAAAGCTTTCACTTACTAATACTTTTAACTATTAGATAATTTGTATCATATTAAGATGTAATATGCTGATGATGCATTGCCTTGCTGGCAAACATGATGAGGCGTCCTTCCTGGATGTTCGAGGTTCAAGTCCCGTGGTGTCCCAAGGAATTTATTAAGTCCACTACTTGTGGTAAAAAGTTCACCATTCTACCGTTATTGTAAAAAAAATGGAGTATGAGCCCCTTATCTGGTCAAATTATAATTCTTTTTAAGGGTTACGGTAGATGATAATATTCTGCCTTAAGCTGTTGCAACACAGTCTATATCCCTGATGATCTATAAACTGTAACTAGAAGATACATGCACATGAATAAACTTGTGATCAATGTAATCGTGGAAGGAATCAAGCATAGTAAGAAGGATAGGTTATCATTGATAAATATGTCCAGGGGAACTTATAGATCCTATATGATGTACTGATACCAGTTGGCTTGTCAACTTGGAAATGCATCAAGTACTGATTCCCGTTCACTTGACTTGTCCTGGACATGTCTAAGCATCCTTAACCTTTATATTTTTTCTATTGGTGTTTTTTTTTCCTATTGATGCGTAGAGAGATCAGATATATACTGTCAACTAGGACAACTACTTAAGTTGTTGGTGCTTTTGTTTTTTTTGTTCAAATGCTTAATTTTCACAGTACTTTAACAGGGGGAAAAGATGAGTCTAGTTGCTTGTGGATGGCGACATACAATATGCGTATCGTCTTCTGGTAGCTTGTATACATATGGCTGGAGCAAGTATGGTCAACTAGGACATGGTGATTTTGAGGACCATCTAATTCCTCATAAATTGAAAGCATTAAGCACTAATTCTGTTTCTGAGGTAAATCTGCTACATTTTTTCTTTTCTTTTTTGTGTTCAGGAACTTTTCTTCCACAAAGCACTCACATGTGATGCTTGGCGTTTCTCTACTTTATTTGAGTGTTCACTAATTTAAATAGGGGGTTGGTGATTGCCTGAAATGTTAACTCGCATGGAACATCAATAGCGATTCTGGGATAAAATTCCATCACTGGAACTCCCTGCCTACCGTGAAAAAAGAACTATAACTTGCTTCACGTGATTCTTCCAGTTGAAATATAAATATTACTCGGCTTTTTACGATAATTTCCTAAACAAAATAGAATAATCTAAATTACAATGATAACTACCATTTTCACCATATTGCCTGAAGTGCATGCATTACTTGTTGCGAAAACTGAAGTTTCACTGTAATAGCCCCACCTTACTCTAGAGTTAAACCAGTTCACTATGTTTAAGCGTGAGAAACTCTTGTCACAAGTTCAAATCATGGCATTCATCAACCACAAAATCAAAGTAGTAAAGGAACTATTAAGTCTCAACATATGATGATTTGCTAATCATGTCTGATGTTGCTATTCATCTCCATGTATTTCATTTTATTTTGGTGTGTTATTTCTTTCCTTTTTTTGTTAAATCTTTCAGATATCAGGGGGTTGGAGGCACACAATGGCCTTGACTTCTGATGGTAAACTTTATGGCTGGGGTTGGAATAAGGTACGATATTTTATTGCAACTCATCCACCAGTTTCTCTTTTCCTTTTATTCTTCTGGCGAACTTAGTTTTCTGTCTTCATTGCTGCCTTATTGAACTCATACTTTGTGCATAATTTAGTTGGTCTTCTATATACTTGAAACACATGAACTAGCATGAAAGAGTTGTCATTTGAGTAGTGTGATAGATAATCACGAAATATATCATTTTTCATGACATCTATTTGAGTTTCCAGCATAGACATATATAAACACGTTTTGCTAGATTTCTCAGCTGATTCGTCTGTACCTTCTCAATTTGAACAGTTTGGGCAAGTTGGTGTAGGTGACAACATTGACCACTGCTCACCTGTGCAAGTTAGATTTCCGCATGATCAAGTACGTTGCTGCACTGATATGTGATTTAAACACTATTTTTGGAGTCAAATGTTCCCTTTTTGAATAGAATCAGTATCTGTTTGAACGGCAGGATGTACAGCGGGTATCATGTGGTTGGAGACATACCCTTGCTGTTACTGAAAATCAGAATGTGTTTTCATGGGGCAGAGGTACTAATGGACAGCTTGGACATGGAGAGTCTGCTGACAGGTAATACAAGGGACTAGCTTTGCTTCCTTGATCCGTTTTATTTTTAAATAAGGAATCCGGAAGAATTAGATGATTCCTTTTGGTCAAATAGCAGTGACCTCTAGTAGCAATATATCTGTGTTTGATACTGCTGTGTTCAGATTTCATACACGACGTAATGCCGCAGATTTCATTTGTTTGTTTAATTTTTTTCTTTGGAGCGTGACATTGATTTCGGGCTCACTGTGCTTTAGCGTATATGATGTGATGCTATACTATTTGTATCCCCTTGTTTTTTTTTCCCATGGTTCATGCGCCCTCGAACAAAGTTATTAGATTCAAGATGATAGGCTGATTATACTGTTTTGCAAATGAAGAAATGTTCCGATGATCATTAAGGAGCTAAGTGTGGATGGTTCGAGCGGACAACTGCTAGAGAGCTCAAAGGTTGAAACCTCATCAGGTACATTCACTTCATAACCAGATTGACTCCATAAATACCACAACATGATGTGGTAGCTGATGTGACGATGGGACCGCATTTTGTGACGGCGGGACTGTATGGCGTGGCACACTTGCCACATCAGCTGCTGCATCTTGTTATTGACACTGGTTGTGTGAATCTAGTTGTGACAATAGCTATTATTGCTATAGTACTAACCATAACGTCTTTAATCTACCGTTATATTCTTTTAAGGCTGAACTTGCTTAATTTCTTCTGCAGAAAAATCTTGGGTCTTGCCTAGAGAGAGATATGCAGTTGTTCCTGACGATAACGTATGATTTTACCATTTTGGTCATCATTATTTTAAGTACACATGATGCAATTTCATTGTTCAGTATTTACCGGTTTGATTTTTATAGTTTAGGAAGACGGTAATCAGTATAATGAAGAACTGTATTCCTTACTTTGTGTTGTAGATACAAGGCCCTACAGTACCACAAGGCCCTGGCAATGGAAATGACGTTAATGTCCCTGAAAGCGACGTGAAAAGGATCAGACTCTGAGTTTCAACATTTTGCTCTCAATTTTTACTGGCCCCCTTTTGGTTCTGGAAAACATCAGCTGGATTTTATCGGTTAGGCAAAAAAAAAAAAAACAAGAATTTATAACATATATATTGTGAATATATGCTTTAAGTAAACAGTACGTCTATCTATGTTATAATTCTGCAGATTAATCATTATCTATGTAGTAACGTCTCTCTAGAGATGGCTCGGGGAATTTGTAACACGCGAGCCTTCATTATATATAAAAAAAAAGATGGGAATGTAACCTGCAATATCGTTTGTTATATTGTCAATTGATGTGGTGAAATAAAGACTCGTCTGTCAAAAAAAAAAAAAAAAAAAAAAAGCCAACCAGCTGTGTCTAGAGAGGGGCCTTATCGTAATTTTGAGACTAGACCAGCTGTGTCTATAATTTTTCATTGGTGGAGGTATACCAAATCATCTATCTAGTTGGTATATGAGTGATACAATAACTTTTCTCAGAGACTAGACCAATGCCTCATCGGCTGGCTACCTTATTTTGAAATTTTTTTTCTTCTGTGCTAATCTCGTTTAATATTTCAACGTAAATAAAAATTCTCTTGTCTAAAATAGAAAGAAAAGAAATTAAAATTTCGGTCCACAAAAATAGAGAATACAAGTATTACAGAAGTGTTGCAAATACTAACAAGAAGCATGATTCTTCCTCTCTCATAACTCTGAAGGTTGAATTCTTTTCACACATTTAACATCAACGCCTACCATATTCATCGATTTTCCACACCGGAGAATGA
The DNA here is from genome assembly GCA_026214975.1 of Gentiana macrophylla. NCBI lineage: Eukaryota > Viridiplantae > Streptophyta > Magnoliopsida > Gentianales > Gentianaceae > Gentiana > Gentiana macrophylla. The sequence continues at coordinate 128,663,554 of CM047808.1, read as the reverse complement.
TAGTGTTCCTCCTTCGTCTATTAATGGTGTAATACTACTACTACTATTCTTTCAAATATTTTTACTCCCATTTCCAAGGAGAAAATTAGATTATCAACTTATTCAAACCAACCGCTAAGTGGCGGTTGCAACATCCCGGATAATGTAGGACAATGAATAGTTTGAAGAGACAAATAAACAAATTATGAGGAAAAATTAAGGCACGCGAAAAAAGATTTGTTTCAAAATAATCAGAGTCGATTCACATTTTCAACGATCATTTATTATGTTTTTTCTACATCTACCCTTATTTATTAAGATGTGAGAGAATAAATAAAACATTGTATTAGTTATAGACTATGGGTTTTTTTTTATAGTCATTTTGGCATTCAAATTAAAGCATTTATTCACATCCTTATTTTGCGTGTTTTTGAATCGTTTTTTGGTTATTTTGGAACGGAGGGAGTAATATAATACTTCCGTCCCAAAATGTAAGTCCATTTGAGGTTTTTCACACAGATTAAGAAAGTTGATTAAATTGGTTATGTGTCGTTAATTTTGATGAAAAGATCTAAAATGACCCTTGATTGTTATTAATGCAATGTAGTGAACAGTGGGTAATAATAAATGAAGGGTAAAAAAAGAAAAATGTAACAAATGCTTCATTAGTTATCTAAATGGATTTTACATTGTGTGACAAAACCAAAAAAAATAAATGAACGTACATTTTAAGACTGAGGTAGTATATATATTTTTGGAACAAGAAGGGCCAGTTGTCTCGCCTTAGTTGTATCTAGGTCCGCTTATGCTCTCGCCCGAATTACCATTAATCACCATACATCACAACTTTCAACCATTCTCACCACTTATCACCCAAACCTTAACCTAACCATCTTACCACTTCACCTATCACTCTTACATCACTGCCCTTAAAACAACCACCCTACCTTCATGCCACACTCACCTTACCTTACCCCCACCTCACCTCTATTACTCCTGTTAATTCCCTACCCTGCTTCGCAATGTCAGACGTATCATCTATTATAGAATTTCCTTAGTTTAAGCGTCTGTCAAACGTATAGATAAAATAACTTCGTCACATTACATTTTCTATCTTACATTCTAACCCATTACATTACATTCATCCAAATTCATAAAATTAATTAATATTATTACGTTAAAAACAGGTTGGACATACAATTTTTCTATCAACCGTCATGCATGAACTTAACTAATGGTTGACGAATACTACATCCGTTCCAAAAAGTAAATCCGTTTGAGTTTTTTTCACACAGATTTAAAAAGTTAGTTATGTGTTATTAATTTTAATAAAAAAAACTAAAATAACCTTTAACCGTTATTAATGCAAATTAATGAAAAGTGGGTAAGTATCTAGGGGGAATGAGGGAGAAAGACAGAAATATTTCATCAATTGAGTAGAAGGACAGTCTTTTGAAACATTTGCATAAATGATAAAACTATTTATTCATTGTTTAAAATTCACTTGTGTTCAAAATTCATTGCTTAAATTCTCTCGCCAAATTTATCATCGAGATTCACAAATTTTCAAAATTCATCATTCGAATTCATTTGATTTTCTGGATTCATAGTCGAAATTCAATCGATTTTGGGATTCACTAGGAGATTCACCGATTTTCTGGATTCACTGTTTGTCTTTACGCTTATAAAAATTATGCAAATTGTCGCTATTCTCCCTATAAAAAATATGTAGTTGTCATGTTAGTTAAAAATAATCCAGATTGTGTCATTATCCCTAATTTCCCAAAGTATCTAATAATGGGGGGTAAAATGAGAAAATTGTAATAAATACTTTATTGGTTATTTAAATTGACTTATTTTTTAAAATAAATCTAAAATGCTAACGGACTTATATTTTAGAACGAACATAGTATTCGACAAAGAGATGTCGCTTGACCCAAAAACAGATTAGAAAGCCGCCTAATTAATTGTGTTAGAAGATTGTTGAAGAAATTGACTCTTATTTTGTCCTATACATACCTGCATATTGTTCCTTCTCGCACACACAAAAAGAAAGAAGAAAAAAAGACATATTGAGGCTGCACATTATTTTAAGATCACATATAAACGATTTAATTGTCACATAGATTACCGTTTTTTTCATCTTTAAAGCCGTCAGTATTTATGACCAACTGATTCGATTAATTCGAAATTTGGTTCGGATTGTGCATGTAGATATGATCATCAATGATTTCCCTATCAAGCCTTCTATGTTATACAACTGTCATCCATTTGCATTATGAAAATGATTGATTTGGCATCATACATTATATCATCATCCATCATGTCTTAAAACAATCCAATTTAGTGAGGCCATCAAAGAAAATTGAAAAAATCACCAAGCACGGTATTAAATTATGTCTATGTCAAAAAATTGTTTATATATATATACATACGGCCAATATATTTGCTGACTTAAGACGTTCCTCGACCGCTTTTAATAAGTTGAAGTTTTTTTTTTTTTTTTTCAAAAACATACTTATCGCGTTTTTAACATCCGTAAATACAAAAATCGTTATTTGTTAGGTATTTTATTCATAAAGTCTGCTTTTTATTTTTGTTTTGAATGTGTTGTTCTTGTGCGAAATCACGACAGTGTCGCCGAAAAAAGAACGGTTCGACCGGCCGGTCGCGTCATGATAGGTCGAGGGGGCAATGCCAAATGCGCCGAAGCAACGCCCAAACCTAAACGAACCTATGCGAATGACACACCATTTCGTAGAAGAGATTTTTCATCGACATAATATCATTTTGGCCATGCATGCTCATCGTAAACGGAATTTAATCGTGAAGCGAAGGGAGCGGAACTTAGGAGTGAAGAATAAGTTATATCTATTTTTGTTTGTTTTATTTATTTTTGTGTGTACTTTTTCTTTATATAATATGATATATATAATAAATTAATAATATAGATAAAGTCATAAAATAAAAATAAAAAAACTTGTTTGTATATATCTATTTTTTTGACATTGAAAATTTTTATTTTTGCCTTTATCAATTGTATTGTAAAAAAAATTGGCTTTTATCAAAAAAGAAAATTAACATATTATATTAGGTTGGATCGATTAAATCTACACGATTTTTTTTTCTTAACGAAAACACGATTGGGCCGGGCCCTTCGATACAATCGCTTAAGACTAGGCCAGCCTCGCATTTTAGCATAGGGCCGGCCCTGTATATATATATATGTGTGTGTGTTTTAAAAACTCGGTAGGGGACACATGCTCTCCCGTCCCCACACCACGCAACCACCGAGATCCATCACAATCACCATTCATTATAACATAGCAATTAGGAAGGAAAAAAAATTAAATTAACAAAAGTCATAAAACCCATAAAATGAAAAACAATCAAAAAAATCTGTGAAATTTGGATAAGTCGGTTCTGGATACCGGAGGTTTTAAGTAAAAAAAAAAAATTATGTGAAAGTTATTATACTGAAAACAGAGTTAACCCTAACTCAAATAGTCGGTCATTACCTCTTCATTAGCATTGATTGATGGTGTAATTCGAAAAACTTGTCACAATTATTCAATGTACTCATAGTGACTTTTAAACTTATTTTTGAAAGCACTTCGTACGAGATTCGCTCTCCACGATTCAAGTAGGTTAAATTGTCAATGTAACACCTCATACATAGGCAGTGGAGAATTCATAATTTTTTTCCAGTGAGGTCACCGATCGTAAAACTATATTTTTTTATCCAAAAAATGTTTCAGTGGGGTCGAGAGAGCTTAAAACTACATTTTTTTTCAATAAAATTACATTTTTTAACAAAAAAACTACATCGTTTTAATACTAGTTTTTTTTCCGGATCTCAGTAGGGTCACGTGACCCCCTTGATACACACATATCCGCCACTGTACGTAGGGTAGGGGGGGGGGGGCGGGTGTTTCAGTCTAGTATACCTCGTCCACGGTGATGGCCATGCAAAGAATAACAATTATTAATTATTATGTGATATTTTACTATGCAACAATTATATAAAAGTTATAATAATTTACATACATTAGACTCTTTTATTTCTATCATCGTATATACGATATAATTGTATTATACAAATAAAATGTAATTATAAGAGATTCAAATATATATCGCTCGATACAATTTTTTTATGATCGTTGCATTCTAAAATATCTAGACGATTATTATTGGAAGAAAATTTTTCCATTTTATTTCGATAAAAATAATCAATTTGCTGATTAAAGTGGGTCCGACAGAAGAGTCAAACACTTCCTATGTTGTCAAAAATCCGGTTGACTTTGTCATCATAAAAACTGCATATCCAAAAACCGTAGAGTATTATTTCCAGGTAGCTTCGCAGTATACATATCTTTGTCCATATAATGTCATCCATGACGTCACCTACTAATTTGCGCATGCCTCTGCTGCTAAAAATCTTCTAATATTTCACCACCACCATCGTCATCTTTTTTCTTATTTATATTTATTATTATTTATAATTCCATCCTAAATAAGGTTAGAACCTTATTTAAAACCGATATCAAGGCATAGTGTATTTTGAAGAATTATATGCCCACGTCATTTAATGTATATAAAACTACTTGAAATCTGCATCAAAAAAATTAAAATACCTGAAAAAACATCAAATATATTTTATATGAAATAACAAAAATGTTCTAAGGTACAATGTGTTTTTATTTATTTATATTTATAAATATGAAGGTTTGATACATCACTCTAAGTAAACAACAAAGATATATAGCTCACCTGAGGGAGGTTAAGTGTAATATATATAGATGCTTTAGTCACGGCTGCAAGAGCGGACAATAGTATTCTTTTTCGTGACTTATATGGGACAGTCATCGATTCTTTGTCCTATCATTTTGATCCGAGGAAGACGGTGGAATATATAGAGTCCAATGCTATTTTTCTAGCGCTCGAGCATGCGCAACGCTTGGGGATATCGAACGGCAATTTGGTAGTGGAAAGTGATCACAATCATACACAGATCGCCTCAAAGACAGGTGGAGATCTTACTGCACCCGCGCTTGTCTGGCGCACTTATCTTCTCGGTAATTTCAAATCTGCTTTTTTCCTTTATTCTGGCACATGAAATGTCCCAAAGACACCTTCTAAATTTGATATACTTTGTCTCTTCTGTAGTGATTTCTTGAAATGGCTTGCTTTCTTCATGACGTTATGGTACCGCTTTACTTAATGGATATTAATTAATAAGTTTCTTTTCCCTTAATAAAAAGATATATATATATATATATATATATATAGCTCACCTATCTTGTTCGAACCATGTGAGTGAGGGAGAATTTGGGGTGGTAAATTCATTTGGAGTGAAAGTGACCATATAATTTATTTGAACCACACGATTCATACACCGGGTATAAACCGAGTACATCAGATTATTTTGGTGATATATCACCCAAAATCCCTCATGAGTGATACAACTATAAATAAATAATTTATATTTTAATCATGAAATTTCAAACATTCTTATAACGTTAGAAATAGTTAATTTCTTTTTTGAAGATAGAAATAGTTAATTAAACGTTTTTCATCATCGAAGGTGTGTATTGGTATATTTTCTTGGATCACAGAAACATGGATATATTAACTATATCCACATTTCGGAGAATGTGTTATTAACATGTCATATTAATATAAATAATACTCCCTCCGTTTTTTTATATGTCGCATAGAGAAAATTCACACAGATTAAAAAAATAATTAATGCGTCTAAAAAAGAAAGTAAAATAACAAAATTATCCTTTCATTCATTTTGCATGGAAAATTGCATCAAAATTTGGGTAATTAGAATGAAGGTAAATGTGGAAGAAAAAAATATCAATCTTATCAGAAACGATGTATAAAATAAAAAACAAAACAAATTCCGAAAAATGATAGCTAAAGAAAACGGAGGAATTATTATTTTATTGAAGTTTCACGTCACATCCTAGTACGCTTTTAAGTTTCAAACTTTGGATTCAAAGAATCGAAACCTCAAAATAAAATATGCAGTATAACCTCGATAAATAAATATTTGATAAATGAATAACCTCGCCAAATAAATAAATTTCTCTGTTCTCGACTTGAGAAAAGGAAATTAAAATAATATTCGATAAATAAATAATCTCGCTAAAAGAATTCTTTTTCCTGGTCATGAGGATATTTATTTATCGAGATTTTTCCGTAAAAAAAGACACACAAAAAAAAAACAAAGAAAAGAAAAATAGGGGGTTAAAATGGGCCTCGGATTAGAGTGAATAAAGGCATTCAAATCACAAGCACTAACTTTTATCCTTAAAATAATATAAAATAATATATATCTCTATTTTACAACATCTCAATTCAAAACACTCCACAACAATATCTTTATCATTATCCCTATAACATATAAAATAATATTAAATAATATATATTCTAATTCACAACTCTATTTATACACATTATATATTTATTATTTCACTTCAGCAATATCCATATTCTTATTCCTGTAATTTTTTATAATTAAATATGTTTAGGAACGTGAATAGTGTATCCTCAAATGTAGAGATGCACTGTTCATATCCCTAAAAATAAATAGGAACATAGACTTTGCTGTGGGAACTATTTGAGATAAACTCTATTTTTATCTTTATTTTAGTGATATGATATCATATAGGGTTTCTGTTACAAATATCATAAGCAGACCCCAAAATGGGGGTTTTCACTGGGAAAAAAAAAGGGGGGACTTTCCCTAATATATAAATAAAAAAAACACACAACAAACAATGTTGGTCTAGCGTGAATAAGCCTACTAAACAATCCTGGCCGGTTGCCACCTAAATGAGAAGAAAATTGGAAAGAAAAAAAAAAAAAAATGTATATTAATTGAATAGATGATGTTATCTCTGAGCGAGAATTGCAATTTAACCTCTCAAATTATATCATATGTAAAATTTGTATTTTTAAAGTATTATTTGCTTAATTTACAACCTGAAACTATATATTTTGATCAATTCACAACCTTAAACTTTTAATTGATGAAATTTCAACCCTCAAAATATCGTTTTGTTTGTGACGATAAGGGATTTCACCCCTCCACGTGGAATTATCTAATTGGTCCAGCTGGTGTGTGAATAGGGATGGCAAAAACTACCCGTTACCCGATTCCCGTCCCAACCCGATCCGAACGGGTCAAAATACGAGGTTTGACCGCCGGGCGCGGCGCGGCGGGGATAAAATTGCTACCCGTGCGGGGATGGGGTGGGGCGGGGGTATAATATATACCACTGGTATAGGCCCTAACCTGCTCCACGGCAGTCGACCCCGAACCCGTCCCCACGGGTACCATTTATAATTATATAAATAATAATATTCTATTTTAATTTTATTCTCATTTCTCAATATCTAAATACCCTAACCTTTCAGCCAGAAAAAAAAAATAAAATAAAAACACATTACAAGAAGTTTGTATTTTATTGTGTTGGAGTTTGTATTTTGTTTTGGTTGTGTATAATTTCACTATAATTTGCTTCAGATTCGGGGAACGGGGGTAAATTGGGCGGGGCGGGGGGCGGGGCGGCGGGGACTCCGAAGGGGTCAAATTGGGAAACGGGGCGGGGCGGGTAACTCATTCTCTGACGGGGCGGGGCGGGGGTGGGGGTGGAAAATATTTCCCTGCGAGGCGGGGCGGGGAGTATTCAAAAGTTCGGGTATGGGGGTGAGGGAGCATAAAACCCGTCCCGAACCCCCCCGTTGCCATCCCTACGTGTGAAGGGTCCAAGCCTCTGGTACTCACCTCGAGTCGAATAAGAGACGGGTCAATGAAGACCACAGTAGCCAGCAGATCTTGCAAGTGTCCCATCTCGAACACCCATGTCGGAGGTATACGAGTCGAGACCAGAGTTCCAGCCCAGTTCCACAAGCCCAATATCCATAGGGTTGCTTGGGGAAGGGGCAAGGCCCAATAAGGGTTATTTATGTCAATAGAGGCCACCACCCTAAGTTTTAGTGCAGAAGGTGGACTTATGCCTATAAATACACTACTCCAGGAACTACGTAAGGCTTGATTCCTGGACAATACACGGGATACGTAGGCAATCCAAGATACATTCTTGGACCCAGCCATAAAATACAAAAGCACTATTTTCACCACAGTTCGAGCCGTTCGATCCCTTCTTGACTCACCCTTAGATTATAGTTGGAACTGTTAAATCAGTGGAGCGTAATTTAGCATCATCATTGGCGCTAGAAGGAGGGCCTTCTACCGGTGAGTTGTTAAGGATATCGCAATGGCACCGCCACCAAGAAGACAAAAGCCTACGAGCATCAAGAATCCACTGACTGAAGGCACACGGATTTAGATCCAGCAGGGGTCCAAACTCAAGATCCTGAAATCCCCACTGGATCTAGACCCGCTGTTGCACAACCGCCAAAGCCACAGCTTCCCCCACAGTTACAAGACATGGCTGACCACCTCACGTCTCTGGATGAAGACGCCCTGAAAAGAGTGGTGGCCTCTGCGTTCATAGATAAGGGGATTTATAACCCCCCTGATGAGCACCTGTTAGACCCACTGGGTCGAAAAGAGCTAGAAAACGCAAGGGGAAAGAAGCCTGTCGACCCTCGAGAAGAGTGTGAAGACGAAGTAGAAGTCAGCGTCACCAGTGCCAAGAAGCTTCCTGGACATGGAAAACCCCAAAGACAAATTGAGGATAGTATTCGAAACGAGTTTAACCGCATCATAGGGAAGGAACAAGTCACTGACTGGCTCGAGTCTCCATTCAGTTCTGAGATAGAGCAATTCTCGATGCCCGAATCCTTTAAGCCCCCAAATATGGAACCCTATGATGGTACTACGGACCCAGAGGATCACCGGTATCGATATATATCGCTGATGAGATTAAGGAATGCTAACGATGCCATGAAGTGTCGTGCCTTCGATACCTTACTCACGGGTCGAGCTCGGGAGTGGTTTCATAAGCTACGACCCGGGTCAATTTCTAGTTTTCTACAGTTGGGGCAGAAGTTTCGAGATGCTTTTATTGGGAATAAGAAGTTCCACCTCAGTGCCACTCACCTCATGAACATCAAGCAAGAAAAAGGAGAGTCGACTATTGACTTCATGAGGCGCTTTAATCTCGAGGCTATGAAGGTGCATAATGCCAGTGATGCACTCCAGGTCAATTTCCTTTGTCGGAGGCCTGCACAATATGAAGCTATACGATAAGCTCTCTAAGAAAATGCCCAATGACATGGACGAATGTGTGAACATAGTCCACAAGTTTTGCCAAGGTGAAGAGGCAGTGCGCTTGCACACCATTTCACTTGGCCTCAACTCGAGGAATGATGCCCGAGGCCAGACCAAGGGTCAGCCTAAGGGGCGAAGCGACGAAGGGAAGTCAAATGTATTCGATCGGTTGACCACACCGATCACAGATCGGCTCGGAAAGAAGGGAAGTTTAAAAGACCGAGATTTCATCCCTCTCAACCGATCTTGAGGGGAAGTACTGGCCATCATGATTAAGAAAAACATTGCATGAATTCCGAAACCGATGTCCAAAGATCCAGAAAAAAGGAAGAATACACACAAGTACTGCGATTATCATAAAGATGTGGGTCACGACACGGAATAGTGTTACGACCTGAAGAGAGATATCAATGCGTGTATTCAGGAGGGACGGTTAGATGAGGTGGTCGACAGATCACAGATGGAGGAACCCAAGGGTCATCGAGAATATAAGAGAAAGAGTTATAATGAGGGGAGAGACCGATCGCCACGTCGGGATAATCAGAGGCGTCGGGATAGGTCGTCCGAGCCGACTCACAGAGATAACCGTAGGGACGATCGTCGGGAAGATCAAAATCGAGACCCCTATGGGGATAACTGTATCGGATATGGTGTCAACACAATTGTTACTGAGCACGAGTCGGATCGTCCTCGATCCAGTCGACAGTCAACAGACAGATCGAGGGAAGTAAAGAAGCTTAGGTTCACGACTGAGGTAAGTTATGGACCCAAAGACGATGTTCCAAGCTCTCATAGTCACAGTGAAGGATTGGTAATAGAGGCAGTGATAAGCCGAGGCCTAATAAAAAGGGTTTGCGTCGATAGTGGAAGTGCGAAATAACATCCTCTACTACTCACCTTCAAAGCCATGAAGTTGAGAGATGAGGACATTGTGCCGTTATCAACCCCTTTGTTCGGATTCACAGGGCAGGCCATCCACCATTTCAGATCGATAAACTTACTGACTACAGTAGGAGATGGAGAAAAAGGCAAAACGATGGAAATGACTTATGTCGTAGTTAAGGCCCCATCGGGCTACAATGCGATATTAGGACGACCCGCCTTATACGACCTGAGGGCCATTATTTCCACTTTCCACAACAGCATGAAGTTTCCCACCTGGTATGGCACCCATGAGGTAAAGGGAGATGTTGAAGTTGCAAGAAATTGTAGTCTGGTCACGATAAAAGAGAAAGGCGTTGGACAAGTGTTGGTCGAAGAGCTAATTCCTGAGGAAGAGGAAGATAAGAGCTGGGTCTCTATCGATCCGACAGAGGAAATTCACGTGTGGAAGGAGGAAGAAGGCCAAGGGGTCCAGATCGGGAAGTGGATACCACACCCCGACATGCAAGCCTTGGTCGACCTCCTGGTCAAATATCAAGATGTGTTCGCTTGGAAGGCCGACGATATGCCGGGACTCTCGGCAAGATATTGCTGTACATCGACTCAATGTCGACCCGAAGAGGAAGCCGATACGGCAGAAAAAGAGAAATCTCGTCCCTAAGAGGAAAAAGGCGGTAAAGAAGGAAGTGGATAAATTGTTGGTTGCTGGCATCGTAAAAGAGATATTTTACCCGGAGTGGTTATCCAATCCTGTTTTGGTCAAGAAGCCAGACGAGAGTTGGCGAATGTGTGTAGATTTCACGGATCTAAACAAGGCATGCCCAAAAGATTCATATCCGCTTCCTACGATTGATCAGCTGGTCGATTCGACCTTGGGTTTTGAGGTTTTCGGGTTTCTAGACGCTTACATGGGATATTATCAGATCTTCATGGATCCCCAAGACTCGAAAAATACCGCCTTCATCACAGAGTTCGACACATTATGTTTCGTGACCATGCCATTTGGTCTAAAAAATGCATGAGCCACTTATCAGAGAGTGGTAAACAAGATCTTCAAAGAGCTGATAGGTCGTAATATGGAGGTTTATGTAGATGATTTATTAATCAAGAGCAAGTCCATAGGACAGTTTCTTGTCGATGCTAAAGAGGTTTTCGAGGTGCTCTGGGCGGCAAACATGAAGCTCAATCCGAAGAAGTGCACCTTCGGGGTTCGATCCGGTAAGTTTTTGAGGTATATGATATCGAAAGACGGAATTCGAGCTAACCCGGACAAGATCGTGTTAGTAATACCATCCGCAACGGAAGCGATTTATGGATCTAGATCTATATAATATGCGTAATAAAACAACTAGATCTATTCTACAAGGGGGATGTAGATCATACCTCTTGAATCTCTAAATTCAAGTTGAAGAACCGCAAAGGATGAATATGAAGATGTGAAGAGCACCACGCCTTCCCGATCGTGTGATCCAAGCAATTTCCGTGGAAGGAATTCTCGACTCGAACCCTTCCGATATGCTACCGAAAATCTCCAAGATTTCTCCCCAAATCTCCCTTGGCCGAATTCTTTTCTTCTCTCTACTATAGGGAGAAGTCGAAATTTATGTGTCTTAAGGCTTGGGAGAACTCTCTTTATATAGAGAGTAAAACTTAGCCTCCAAGGATTTTTATTTATCAAACAAAATAAATCCTTTAATAAAAGATAATTCCATAATATTCTAGAACAAATCTAGAATAATATTTATCTTTATTATTTACCATAAATATTTATCCAATAAATATTTCATGCACATGTCTTATTAATCACAAGAAAATAATTTCTTAGTCAATAATTAAGTGCATGAGGCGCCAATATCAAATCCTTAGGGTTTAATTTCGCCAACACCATTTTAATAAGTTTGTGAAAAATGTCTTTTCACATATTTAATTATTTAAATTTCAACTAATTTAATAAATCCACTAAACAATTAATTCACATATCGCTTTAATAAAGTCCAACAAGAACTAAATTAATATTATTAGGATTCGACGTCCGAGAATAGCTATGCTATATTAGGAGGCACGTCGGGGACCATGGACTAATAATCAATGGCTCCGATAAATCAAATAAATAATTATCTTACGAATGTAATAATTATATTCGATAAATCAATCACAGAATATGCCACCATAATCCCGTGATCGCACTCCTCCGATTATGAGATTATATTTATCTCCTCACGAGAATAATAATAAGCGTCCATTGATATAATCATTACATATGGATTAATCCTCCATAGATCGCTCATTCTAAATCGGGAAGTTACCGTTAACCCTTTTAGAACCTCTTATCCTTATTTACCATTAACCCCTAGTGATAAATTAATTCATACAACTCACCGGGTAGCTAATCGCTGTAATATGAACTCGCATTTATCGATCGCTTTCTAGGATTAACAAATAAGTGGAATCGTTTCATCTACTTCCATAAATGGAAGGAATGGATTCCGTATCTCGTGATAACACGGACTACTCACTCAATCCAAAGACAATGCCAAGATGGGGTAATTCGCACCACGACTCGGTGTATCCTTAACCGTCAAGTCAAACTTCATACCGATTCAAGCGGTTTGATCGTGATCACCTCAGATTAAGATATATCCATAAACATGATCATCCATTGATTCGATAAGACTTCTCGATTACGGAATTATATCGTGAACTCTAATCAAATCGGTCCAAATTTCTATATGATATATCTATCATATATAAATGCCCCATTAGGTTCTCTTAACCGAAAGTCCGGATAAGACAATCACACCTATTGTGTTCTCGGCGCATTAATAGCACGTTAAAGGAGAGACTGATACTCTCGATTAACTTCACTACGGGTGATTGTATTTTAAGTACATCTTCACTAACTCAATCCTCCCGTGTATATACCATACACCGAAAGTTAAGTGATTACATAAACGATATACTTTAGGGTTTTCAGTAGTGTAAATACTATTGTCACATCGGTGAATATGAGAATAATAAATATGAATAATAACATCATTTCATTTATTAAATAAAACAATTACAAAATTGTCTTTCGGCATCACACCTAACAATCTCCCACTTGCACGAAAAAGCATGTGATTAATTGTTTTAGAGCACACCCTATTATTTAAAATACAAAGAAACTATCACTCCCACTTGCTCTAAAGCAAATGAGACATGTCTCTAATACCTATAGTCTCCAAGTGTCGACTAAAAGCTTCAATCGATAAATGTCTTGGTGAATGGATCAAATAGGATTATCGGCGGAGGCGATTTTCTTGACGGAAATGTCCCTCTATCGACAAAATCGTTGATCACCCAAAGATTTCCTCTCTATATGCTTCGACTTACCGTGCTTTGAGGTTCTCTAGAGTTGGCAATGGCCCCATTGTTATCACAATAGAGAGTAATAGGATCTTCAACATTCGGGACAACGCCTAATCCGATGAACTTTCTTAACCAAATCGCTTTTAGTCGCCTCGAGGCCGCTATGAACTCAGCTTCCATTGTTGAATCGGCCGTGGCCGATTGCTTTTGGCTTCTCCATTCTATCGCACCGCCACCAAGCGTAAACACCGAACCGCAGGTAGATTTAGAATCATCTCTGTCTGATCGAAAGTCGAATCGTGTAACCCGCTAGCTCCAAACTCCCACTCGAATAGAGCGAGCATATAATTTCTGGTTCTCTTCAAATATTTGATGAGATTCTTTATCATTGCCGGTCTAGGCGTTGCCCTGGATTTGACCGAAAACGGCCGACTAATCCAACGCCAGTAACAAATGTCGTCTTGTACTCCTCATAGCATACATAAGACTACCAACAACCGAGGCATATGGCACTCTTCCCATAGCTTTCACCTCTTCTGTGGGTTTGAGGCCCCTGAGTCTTAGAGAGGTAAACGCCGTGGACGGGTTGGTAGAAACCCTTCTTTGCGTTCTCCATATCAAACGTACAAAGACCTTATCTATATAAGTTGCTTGGGGACAGAGCTAACATCCTGTTCTTGCGATCCCTTATAATTTGGATCCCTAGAACATAACTCGCTTCTCCCAAATCTTTCATTTGGAATTGCGTGGTCAACCAACTTTTCACGTCGGACATCATCCCCTTATCGCTGCCAATGAGGAGTATGTCATCAACGCATACAACACTAGAAATACAACACTATCTTTGATAACCTTCTTGTACACACAAGATTCAAAGAAAGTGTTGTTCGAAATCATAAGATTTGATCGTGTGATCGAATCTATGATACCAGAACGAGATGCTTGCTTCAACCCATAAATGGATCTCGAGCAACTTGCACACCATGTGCTCTCGACCTTCTTCAATGAATCCTCCGGTTGTTTGCATATAGATTTCCTCATCAAGAAAGCCGCTTTAAAAACGCTGCCTTAACATCCATTTGCCGATTTCATAATCCAGGCATGCAAAGAATCGAAAGGAGGATGCGAATGGTTTTCATCATGGCCACAGGTGAGAAGGTTTCCTCGTAGTCTATACCTCTCATTTGTGTAACCTTTGGCTACCACCATGCTTTGAAGGTTTCAACCTTCCCATCTACTCCTCTCTTTCGCTTGTAGAGCCATTTACATCCAATGGGCCTTTCACCCTGAGGAAGTTCTACAAGTTTCCAGACCGAGTTAGAGTACATAGACTCCATCTCTTGATTCATTGCGTCAATCCATTTATCCTTATCGTGATCCAATAAGGCCTTCTTATAGGTCGGAGGATCATCTTCCACCCCATCAGAGGCGACTACGTTTGCCTCTAAATCCATGCCGTACCGAGCCGGTGGCCGAACCACTCTCAGCGATGCGTCTGGGGTGGAACAGAATGTCGGAAGTGATCGTTGTATTATTAGTGTTGTTTACAGGAACATCGCCAGCTGCCACAATAGGCCGATGTCATCGGAGAGTAATTCCTCTAGTACTATTGTACTTGAGGTCTGTGGTCTTTCATATAACTTTCCTCCAAAAACGCAGCGTTAGTCGAGACTAGCACTTTGTTATCTTCCGGATCGTAAAATAGACCACCACGTGTACCTTTTGCATAGCCTACAAACAAACATACTTTCGTACGTGATTGTAGCTTGGTAGTCTTGTCCATCAGCACGTGTGCAGGACAACCCCATATGCGGAAGTGACGAAGGCTTTCGCGATGTCCGGACCACATCTCAATGGGTGTCTTTTCGATGACTTTGACGGTACCGCATTCAAAATGTAGACATTGCTTCTAAAGCATAACCCCAAAAGGATATAGGTAGTGAGGCGTAGCTCATCATTGATCTAACCATGTTAATCAATGTCCTGCTTTCTCCTCTCAAAGAACTCCGCTTTGAGGTGTGTCCTAGCGCCGAACGTTGGAAACAAATTCCTTTTTCAGCCAAGTAGTCAATGAACTCAGTATCTAAATACTCACCTCCACGATCCGAGCGGAGGCATTTCAATGACTTGCCTAGTTGCCTTTCGGCTTCTGCTTGGAACTCCTTGAACTTTCCAAAAGCCTCGGACTTTCTATGCAGCAGATAAACATAACCGAATCTCGAGTAATCATCAATGAAAGTCACAAAGTACTCGTATCCGCCTCTAGCTTGTATGTTCATCGGACCACAAAGGTCCGAATGTACTAAGTCTAGAGTTCCTGTGGGCTCTATTACCCTTTGATGAGAAGGGGACGCTTAGTCATTTTTCCTCCAGGCAACACTCGCAGCAGGCGGTGTCAACAGATGACTCACCTAAGGCATTAACCTTTTCAAGTCTTTTGAGTCTTTCCAAGGAAATATGGCCAAGCCTTAGATGCCACAAGTATGTTTTATCTTCTTTTACTTGAGAAACTTTCGCTTTTTGCATCTTTGATGAGCGCTTTTAAACATTTCAAGATTAAGTAGGGAGCTTTATGTGGTCTTACAAAATATAAACCGCTTTCATTTATAGTTGAACACAATTCAAAGCCATTCTTTGAAATAACAAATTCACCATTCAAACTTGAAACAGAAAATGATTGTTCAACTAAGGCAATAAGAAATCAAATTTCTCTGAAATTGGGAATAAAATAAACATTGTCTAAATGTAAAATTCTATTATTAAAATGCAAGTCCACAGCTCCCACCTCGCTTTGCTTGAAATGAGCGCCCAGATGCCTACTCGCATTACTTGAGAACCCTCTTCCAAATTCCTCAATGCGAACTAAGAATCTGCAATGAAGAACATACATGGTTAGTAGCTCCAGATTATCAAGTATCCAAGTGGACACATCTTTAGCTACATTAAAAGATTCCAAGAATAGTAATTCCAAATTACCTTTCTTATCTTTCCCAAATGACGCTTGACTTTGCCATCTTTCACATCACGAAGATATTCGGGACAATGGCGCCGCCAATGTCCTACCTCCTTACAAGAAAAGCATTTGCCCTCGGGCTTGGACTCAAATCAACTTTCTTGGCAGCCTTTTTCTTCATTGGCTTGGGCACGGGTGCAACACTACCCTTCTTCTTCGGTTTCGCCTTAGGCTTGTTTGATGACCTGGCTTCGCCATATTGGCTTCAAATTTTCTTATCCCCTACTTGGACCTTATCTTTCGATAGCAGCCCTCGTAGATAGTCGGCCATTCAAGATCCGTGTCATGGTCAACTCATATTTGCCCATCGATCATCGAGTTTTGAACGGGATAAACTCGTGAGTCAACGATTCCAAAATCATTGATACTTGAGTTGCTTCATCGAACTTTGATCCATGAATACCGGCGCCATTGAAGTAATCGATCATATTCGTAATATGACCATTCAACGCTTGACCTTTCTTCAATTTCGTGTTAATGTACCAACCTGATGGCATCGTGTCTTGCTTGGTTGCTAGGTGATCCAAACATCGTAGTAAGTTTCCGCATGATTTCTCCTGCAGATTCAAACTCTTCTATCTGGGTCCTAATAACCTCCGACATCGCCGCCAGGATGATCCCACGAGCCCGGTTATCTCGCTTTCGATCCAAATGATTACGCTGCTCGATCTCAACTTTACCAGGTTTTTGGATCGCCAGCAGGCATTCGAAGTAAGTACATGTTGCACATTCTCATACGTGAGCACCACGCTTAAGTTACTCTTCCATTTCTTAAAGTTGTTTCCCATTAATTTTTCGCATTAAGAAAGGTAAATTTGAGCGGACATTTTGGTTTGAAAATAAAATGACATGTATTAATTCAAGTTTAACACTACTATATTAAATTTTAGGAATTGTAAACTAAAAATAAGTCTACTCTACCATTCCAAGTTTTAACCTCGATCTCAATGCCGCTTTAGGGTAGTCAAAGAGATGACGGTTAAATCGAGACAATCTCATCAATGAATAACTTGTGAGAATCAAACATCCCACGGAATCGAACATCCCTTTATTCATTGACTACCTTCCTTTTTTAGCCTAGATATTATCAAGAATACCCATGATGAGTGTGACCTACTATATCGGTTCTCTTAGGTACGCCCGAGTATGCCGCCTTAGGATAGGTCGGTGACCCGACGAGTACCCGTAAAACCTATCCTTTCGGAGACCAAGCCATGAATGTTGATAGGGGCGAACACCATCCTTAGGGGGGCGAAATCAAAGCGCCTCGGCGCCACCCTTCTCTCACTTACTTGTATCTATAAGTAGAGCCGTGGGGTTGGCCGTCGCCTCCCCGCTCCCACTCAATAATTTGGAAATGGTTGTGGGTTAACTAACCACGCCTTTTGATGTTATCATAAAAGCTCATCAAATCAAGGATTCGAATGGTGTCGGTAACGTAGGCAAGCCTACCCGCCCTATTCGTTGGAACATATGTGATACCGGACGAAAATCGGGTCAAGACAACCTCATTGAGATAAGAAGGAATCACCCCTCCGCTTCTCCGTGTAGCTTAGTCTTGCCGGACCCCGTGCATACATCACACTAGGAGGGGTTAAGTCGGTCGAGCCTAGCTCGGCTTGACCACCCAACCTATAAGCGAACCGCTTTTATCCAAGATTTATTGTTCTTTTACCATCATTCAATCTCGTAGACACTACGAATTGAAAACGTGATCTCGCTTTGGGCTTTAAGGCGGTTCACCGAGAACACACACCGAAAGGCCTAACGATTTCATAACCCGTCCTCGGATCATTAATTAGTTACTACATTCATTAATTACCACGATTAATTAAATTTCAACTAATTACACGAGTTTGTATACATGCCTATTTTAATTACCAAAATTAAAATTCTACATGTATGCATGGAGTGGATTTATGATATGATGCATGTCATGGCAATTCCGATTTTATATCTATTTTATGATCGAACACATAAAAATAAATTATGGAAATTTAAACACCGAGATGGATTGTTGGTACTTCCAGTAACTAATCTATCCTAGGAAAAATAAATTACAATCTTCTTGTCTTCGAGTCTTGATCTTCAATCTTGAAATCGAACACGAACACGAACCACGAACACCGAGAGGAGAAAAGGTATTTTTAATTAAATAAATCCAATTTATTTTAATTAATCATATATTTTATTTTATTATATTACATGCGGCTGCTTTTAATTATTTTCCAAAAAAATAATTTTTTTTTTTTTTTTTTTTTCATCATACGGCTGTTGAATAAAAAAAAATTTAGGTCACAAAAAAAATAAAACCCTAGCCGCATCTAAAATAAAACCCTAGCCGCATCTATTTATTAAACAGGACTTTTAGTGACGCTTTTCAGCGTCGCAGAAAGTCCTGTAGCAGACTTTTAATAAAATTCATCCGTTTCTCCTCGCTCATACCTTGGGTTTCGACTTGATCTTCAATTTTTCAGCAAGATCTTCATCTTTTCCAGCCCGGATAATCAAAATTACAATAAAAGATGCTACTTTTACATAAATTTCAAAAGAGGAGACATAAAAATACAATTCCTATGCTCAATTGTTACTAAACAAAGGAGCTACAATAGATCTAACGAGTAAACAAACAAGACTAACCCCAATCCATCTCTTCAACCAAGACATTCATAACATAAAAAAATAAATAAACATGCGCCGGCCCTATTTATAAAAAAAAAAAAAAAATGGGACAAAAATCTACATGTTTTACTACTCCTAGATCTAATATTTTATACGTATAAATATAGATCACCATGGCGATCGATACCATCATTAGTAATACCATCCGCAACGGAAGCGATTTATGGATCTAGATCTATATAATATGCGTAATAAAACAACTAGATCTATTCTACAAGGGGGATGTAGATCATACCTCTTGAATCTCTAAATTCAAGTTGAAGAACCGCAAAGGATGAATGTGAAGATGTGAAGAGCACCACAGTCTTCCGATCGTGTGATCCAAGCAATGTCTTTTTCACATATTTAATTATTTAGCCCAACTAATTTAATAGTCCACTAAACAATTAATTCACATATCGTTTTAATAAAGTCCAACAAGAACTAAATTAATATTATTAGGATTCGACGTCCGAGAATAGCTATGCTATATTAGGAGGCACGTCGGGGACCATGGACTAATAATCGTGGCTCCGATAAATCAAATAAATAATTATCTTACGAATGTAATAATTATATTCGATAAATCAATCACAGAATATATGCACCATAATCCCGTGATCGCACTCCTCCGATTATGAGATTATATTTATCTCCTCACGAATAATAATAAGCGCCCATTGATATAATCATTACATATGGATTAATCCTCCATAGATCGCTCATTCTAAATCGGAAGTTACCGTTAACCCTTTTTAGAACCTCTTATCCTTATTTACCATTAACCCCTAGTGATCAATTAATTCATACAACTCACCGGGTAGCTAATCGGTGTAATATGAACTCGCATGCGATCGATCGCTTTCTAGGATTAACAAATAAGGAATCGTTTCTACTTCCATAAATGGAAGGAATGGATTCCGTGATCTGTGATAACACGTACTACTCACTCAATCCAAAGACAATGCCAAGATGGGGTAATTCGCACTACGACTCGGTGTAATCCTTAACCGTCAAGTCAAACTTCATACTCGATTCAAGCGCTTGATCGTGATCACCTCAGATTAAGATATATCCATAAACATGATCATCCATTGATTCGATAAGACTTCGATTACGGAATTATATCGTGAACTCTAATCAAATCGGTCCACTTATATATGATATATCTATCATATATAAATGCCCCATTAGGTTCTCTTAACCGAAAGTCCGGATAAGACAATCACACCTATTGTGTTCAGGCGCATTAATAGCACGTTAAAGGAGAGACCCGATACTCTCGATTAACTTCACTACGGGCTGATTGTATTTTAAGTACATCTTCACTAACTCAATCCTCCCGTATATATACCATACACCGAGTTAAGTGATTACATAAACGATATACTTTAGTGGTTTTCTCAGTAGTGTAAATACTATTGTCACATCGGTGAATATGAGAATAATAAATATGAATAATAACATCATTTCATTTATTAAATAAAACAATTACAAAAATTGTCTTTCGGGCATCACACCTAACAGATCGACGTGTTCAGGAGTATGCCTGCACCTTGTAGCATCAAAAAGGTGCAGAGGCTAACGGGTCGAATGGTGGCCCTCAACCGTTTTTTATCGATATCAGCGCAAAGAGCACTTCCCTTTTTCAAGATATTGAAGAAGGTAAGTCCTTTTTCAATGGGATGACAAGTGTCAGAGGGCATTCGAGGACCTAAAGAACTATTTATCCGAATTACCCACACTGACTTCACCTCGAGAAAGAGAGAAACTACTGGTTTGTTTGGCAATCTGTGAAGAGGCGTAAAGTGCAAGTGTTGGTACGAGAAGGGGAACATGGACGTGTTCCAGTCTATTTTGTGAGTAAGGCGCTACATGGGGCAGAGATCAGATACTCGCCTGTAGAGAAGTTAGCACTGGGTTTGGTTAACGCATCAAGAAAGCTAAAGCCTTATTTCCAGGCACACCCGATCGCTGTGGTCACCGACCAGCCCTTGAAACAAATTTTGACCAAGCCCGAGACATCCGGTCGGCTAGCGAAATGGGTCGTGGAGTTAGCCGAGTATGACATCGAATTCTTACCTCAAACAAAGAAGCAGGCCAAGCTCGCCGACTTCATTGCCGAAGGATTGTCTATTCACCGAGCAAGAGAAACAAACACCGAGAGGATCAATGGACCATCCATGTCGATGGAGCATCCAAAGAAAGAGGATCGGAGTCAAGTTACTATTGGTCAGTCCGAAGGGGGAGGAATTCCCCTATGCACTTCGATTCGAGTTCAAGGCCACCAACAATGAGGCAGAGTATGAAGCAATGGTTACAGTCCGTCAAGGCCCAAATTGAAGGTCGAGAATCTCCTAGTATATAGTGACTCATGACTCGTAGTAAATCATATACGAGGCGAATATGAAGCTAAAGAAGAAACTATGAAGAGTTATTTGAAAGTGGTTCAGGAGTTGATGTCGAGGTTTAAATTGGTTCAAATCGAACAGGTGCCTCGTAGTGAGAACAAAAGGGCCAATGCGTTGTCAAAACTAGCATCGAATTTCAAGTCAAAAAGGAAGGCCCTAGTCGAAATGTTAGCAGAAAGGAGTTATAACGAGGTCGATGTGCAGCCGGTTAGTCAAGGATCGACATGGATGGACCCGATAGCTCTATTCTTGAAGGACAGAGTTCTGCCATCAGACAAGTCCCAAGCAAGAAAGGTTCGACTGCAATCCTCCAGGTACACCCTGTTTGATTACGTGCTTTATCGTAAATCTTTTGTAACCCCCTGGATGTGGTGTGCCTCGGAGGAAGAGGGGGCATATCTGCTCGAAGAAATACATCGGGGAGTTTGTGGAAATCACTGTGGAGCTCGGATGCTGGCAAGGAAATGTAAACTAGCAGGTTATTTTTTGCCTTCGATGCAAAAAGATGCCAACCGTCTGGTGATGAGATGCAGAGCTTGCCAAGTGCATGACGTGGTAACACACCAGCAAGCACAGGAAATGAATTCCATCGAGTCGGTATGGCCGTTTGATGAACGGGGAATCGACATAGTGGGGCCTTTACCTCGAGCTCCGGGCAATTTCAAATTTGTAGTGGTGGCAGTTGACTATTTCACCAAGTGGGTTGAGGCCAAGGCTCTTACCGACATCAGGGCCTCGACCATCAAAAAATTTCTATGGGAAAATATTTTATGCAGGTTTGGGGTTCCGAAGTATCTGATCTCGGACAATGGAACTCAGTTTCTAGACGACAGAGTACAGAATTGGCTTAAAGAGTACAAGATCGAGCACAGAACAACCTCAGTGGCCCGACCTCAGTCCAATGGGCAGGTCGAACAAACGAATAGGCAGATAAAGTTTGGTTTGAAGAAGCGACTGGAGGATGAGGGTCGTGATTGGGCAGCTCAACTGCCTAGTATTCTATGGGCATATCGAACAGCACCTAATGCGGCCACGCAGGAAACTTCTTTCGCCACGACTTACGGATGTGAAGCAGTAATACCTGCGGAGATCAGATTAGCATCACCTCGGATCTTAGCCTACAATGTCGAGACAAATGCCGCCGATCTCCAACACGAGAAAGATAATGTCGAAGAGAGAAGAGAGATCGCCGCTCATCGAATGGCTAACTACAAGAG
Organism: Gentiana macrophylla; assembly: GCA_026214975.1. Taxonomy (NCBI): domain Eukaryota; kingdom Viridiplantae; phylum Streptophyta; class Magnoliopsida; order Gentianales; family Gentianaceae; genus Gentiana; species Gentiana macrophylla. Next base: position 128,640,793 of record CM047808.1, on the reverse strand, counting down.
GAAGATCTCGCAGTACTACAATGCAAGAGTGAAGTATAAATACTTCCAAGTGGGTGACCTCGTGTTGAGAAAAAATGAGGCGAGCAGGCAAGATCCAATAGGCAAACTCGAGCCGAATTGGGAGGGTCCTTACAAGATTCTGAAAGTCCATCCTAAGGGATCGTATCAACTTGAAAGATCGGATGGAAGTACAGTGCCTCGAACCTGGCATGCCACCAATCTCAGAAAATACTATGTGTGATATATTTGGATCCTTTACTTCATTTGCAGTTTTTGCTTGCCTAGAAATTTGTAACAAGTCGAAATGACAGTTGATTTCCATGCTTTTTATCTATGTAATTTTCTTTTTTTTAATTGTGCTTTACTTACAAGATCATAAAAATAAAAAAAAGGGAGAAGAAGGAAAAAGAGCAAAACTCGACCGCAACAACGATTCCTCGACATGATGGAGTTGGAATAAAAAAGTGAAAAAAGCCAAGTAAATGACAGTGCTTATATCACTCCCGACATGCCAATAAGCCACGATGTGAGGCGGTTGGAAGATCCCACGAAGGATACCTTATTCAACCAGATCATAAGCACCACGAAGTGCGACAGTCGAATAGGGAGATTGCAATTCGACTTGGTCAAAAGCCTGACGAGGCAAGACAGTCAAATCGAGCTCCGACCGGCTGGCGAAGTCAAGCCCATGAGGCAGTACAATGCTAGGTCGACTCGTATTCAAGTGTACCATGAGTCATGTACTCATACCACACTTCGAGGGGCTGAGGGGAATTAAGTCCAAGGACTATACCCCATAAGGCGATGTCGCAAGGAAATTAAGTCCAAGGGACAACGCCCTAGACAAATAATCAACAACATAAAAGAAGTTCAACGAAAAAACATAGATTGAAATTCAAAATTCAAAAACTGATATCCAATTACAGCCAGTTCGAATCGAAATATTCAATAAAAGGTCAATAAAAGTTATTACGCATGATCGAATCAAGTTGTTCAAAAAAAAAATAACGAAAAAATCATCAAGCGGTAGGTCGGTTCGAGGTGGAGGCGTTTGGTCGATCAGTGTCCTCCGAGTCGATGTTCTCCTCTCTATCCCCACCCATTGCAGGGACCACATACTTATCATGCAGAGAGATGCCACCTTGAATTCGTGGAAGTATCGACCATAACGAGGATGGCCTCAAGATCGTATATGTGAGCCTTCTCGATGCTGGATACTTCAAAATCTGGGACGACCATCTTAACCTGATCAAGAGCATTCGAGAATACCCCCTTCATAGCCTGACTCATCAGCAATGTCAGGTCGTTTTCAAGTTCTGCAGACGCCAGGAAGTCTTTTTTGGCCGACTCCAGACGAGCCGTGTAGCTATCGGCCTCAAACTGTAGGTCATCTCGAGCTTTTAGGGATCCCGCCAGTTCAGCTCTCGCTGCATCGAGCTCCGACTTTACCTTAGCAAGCTCGGCATCCCTATCGGATAAATCCTTGCGCACCTTGGACAATTCGTCCTGAGAGGTTGCGAGATCAGATTCTAGTCTGAGGCGTCGACCATCCAACTTCTTCACCGCCGACTTACGCTTTCCTCTCGCATTCGGGCCGGTCTATCGCCTCTCTGCTCTCGAGAAGAGCGGAGGGGATTCGATCCGGTTCATAGCCACTTTGGCCGTTAGCCGAGCCTCAAAGCGGAATGATGAGAATTCGAGGAATAGACCAAAAGGTCCAAGAATTAAGAAATGGAAAAAGACTTACAGCTCGGATGATCTTGGAGAAATAATTACTTAACTCCTTAGGAGCCATGGTTTCCATCTCGGCAATACTCGCGCCGGGGATCGTCTCGATGCCACTCGAGCCTTGAGGAGGGAGGTTGCGAGCTTCTTTTCTGGCTCCGTGTCTCACCTCCGTTGTTTTTTGGCATTTTCTCGGGACGAGACTCCCGTCAGGCTGCTCAGTCACCTGGGCCTCATCAGGTTGCTCCCTCAGAATGTCGGATGTCGACGCAGGAGTAGAAGCTCGGGCCGGAGTCTTTTGACCTCCAGAAATGATTGTGCCCGACACGGGCCTCTTCGATCCTATACCAGCTAGTCTCTGGATCTCCTTGGGATCTACCCTCTTGGGGTCAGGCACTTTGCCCACTGCCTCCAACTTTGAAAAGAAATCCACTGCAAAGAGAGGAAAATCGACATCAATACACAATAAATATAGAGGTAAATACAGAAAAATGAAAGAATGCAAAAGTGTAGCAGCTCGACAGAGTAAATAAAAATCCTACACAAAACTCGAACGTCCTCGTCGAGTTCCAGATAAGCACCCAGACCTGCCATCTCGATATCAGCGAAGGGGTATAAGGAATGCAGATTTCGAGTTGCGACATCGGGGCTAACTCTCTCGAGAATCCTACATTCAGCGGGGGCATCGGAGTCCAGCCTATCATGCCATTTCCTAGGCCTTTTGTACCAGGTATGGATGTCGACGTCTTCTAACCCGTGTCGGATGAAGAAAAAATGAGGCTTCCACTCGCCCTGTGACGAGGTCACTCTCCTCACAAACTCCGAGACCAGGGGACGCCTCTGGAAAGTATACCATCCCACATCTTGCAGACCTTGGATCGAATAGTATTGTTGGAATAGACGAACTGTGAATTCGACCTTGGCTATTCGACACGCCAGTACGAAGCCCATGACGCTCCTAATTCCATTTGGAGCGAGTTGGGTGATGCTGATCTGATAGTGTCGGAGGACTTCTATGAGGGACGGGTCGAAGGGAAACCTTAATCCTCTTTCGGGCCATACCTCGTATATGGCACGTAACCCAGAGAGAGGATCACAGCGTATTGAAATCGACCGTGGGACACTTTGATATTTTCAGAAGAGTATGGGATGCCATATCTTAGACAGACGGCCTTGGATTTTTCTTGGGTTAGGTTGGATATACAACCATAGGGCCTTTGGCCTTTCATCCTGGTCTTGCGTTTAGTGGCAACAGGTCGAGAAGTCGACTCCTCTTCTCTTCCCTCTTCTTCTTCTCCGGCTACTCTCTCACCGGAAGCGAGCAGTTGCTCAAAAACTGTCCTCTCCGCCGATTCTTCTTCTACCACCACTAATTCCTCCCTATTTTGTGAATCGCTCTCACTCCTAGACATAAGATTGACTAAAGGTAAATGAAACAAGAAAGGAAGAAAGAGAGTAAATGAGAAAGAGCCTTACTTGTATATTCGGATAAAGGCAGGGTTTTTGAATGGCAGATGAGAGACTCCGGTGTCTTGGACTCCTTTTATGATGCAAATCTTCTAAGTGATTTGAAAAGACTAGATTGGGGGCAGTTATAGAGTTGTAAGCAGGGCAATCAAGGGTAAAAACCCCGTGTGGACCAATAAGGTCACTTCGTTTCCTGCACCCCTTTAATGCTGATACAGTGTGACGTCACCCTACAACAGCCTACATCGACTAAAGAGACAGTTGTATTCCTGCCTAAAGAAGGCCACGTATCGATAAGATAATTCAAATTTTCAGATCCGACTTCAGCATACGAGAGAGGATTCTCTCCGATCTGGGGGGCTTATGACGATACGGGATTTCACCCCTCCACGTGGAATTATCCAATTGGTCCAGCTGGCGTGTGAAGGGTCCAAGCCTCTGGTACTCACCTCGAGTCGAATAAGAGACGGGTCAATGAAGACCACAACAGCCAGCAGATCTTGCAAGTGTCCCATCTCGAACACCCATGTCGGAGGTATACGAGTCGAGACCAGAGTTTCAGCCCAGTTCCATAAGCCCAATATCCATGGGGTTGCTTGAGGAAGGGGCAAGGCCCAATAAGGGTTATTTATGTCAATAGAGGCCACCGCCCTAAGTTTTAGGGCAGAAGGTGGACTTATGCCTATAAATACACTACTCGAGGAACTACGTAAGGCTTGATTCCTGGACAATACACATGATACGTAGGCAATCCAAGATACATTCTTGGACCCAGCCATAAAATACAAAAGCACTATTTTCACCACAGTTCGAGCCGTTCGATCCCTTCTTGACTCACCCTTAGATTATAGTTGGACCTGTTAAATCAGTGGTGCGTAATTTAGCATCATCAGTTTGATTTACCGCCCTTTATTCATTATTAAACCTTTTAAAATCTTAAATGAGCTAGGGTAAAGTTGTCATTTTTATTTCATCTCCCTCACATTCATCTCCATCAACCTATTTTCTTACCCTATCAGCAAACCCACACACAACACCTACAAGTGCGCAGACTTCCATAGTGAAACTACGAGCATATATTTGAACAACAAAAGCAAAATCAAGCTCTAATATGCTTGTTCATTCACACAACAATTGTCCATTTTTATACTTTCTTAATCGGAGGAGATTATGTAAAGCTTTTATGTTTTGAGAAATGGGGCATCCTATACACAGAGCTCCAATTAAAATAATACTACCTCCGTTCCAAAATATAAGTCATCCTATGTGTTTTCACAAAGATTAAGAAAGTTGTTAAATGTCATAAATTTGATGGTTAATGTCTAAAATGCCCCTTGACTATCATTAATGCAATAGTTGTTATGTAATGAAAAATGGTTGGATTGATAATAAATTATGGGTAAAATAGAGAAATGGGTAATAAATGTTGCATTGGTAATATAGAATGACTTATACTTTGATGGTTAATGTCTAAAATGCCCCTTGACTATCATTAATGCAATAGTTGTTACGTAATGAAAAATGGTTGGATTGATAATAAATTATGGGTAAAATAGAGAAATAAGTAATAAATGTTGCATTGGTAATATAGAATGACTTATACTGTGGGACAAAACTAAAAGTGTAGGATGACTTATAATTTTGAACGGAGGTAGTAAAATATATTAATGGGATTGACTAGGTCGTGTTTCCGAATCACAGTGCTCTGACCCCTTGGTAATTTTCATTCCGGACGGCGCAATGAATTTCAGGGTGGTGTTCTTCTTTTCAAGAAAACAAACAAAAGGATTACATCACTAAGGTGAGGTGGGGGTATGTTTAAAACAGTATATCATTTATCATGATTTGCTTGTAAAAGATGGGGTTGCACGTGTTGGAGTGGGTTTGGTGGTGCTGGATGTGGAGGTGGAGATAGGGGAGAATAAGTGGATGGATATGAAGGTAAAAAGATGAAATGAAAATGACAACTTTATCCTTCGTTATAGAATTTAATAAAAGGTGGTAAATCAAACAATATGATAGTTAAGGGTTGAAATTTGAGCAATTGAAGGTTTAAGATTGTAAATTGATCAAAATGTATAGTTTAATGTTGTAAATGATAGGAAATCAATCGGTTTACGCGGCGGAATTTAAAAATTGATTTCCTGATCCAGGATCGACTTCGATTAAACAACAAACATATAAGAAGTAGACGGTGAATATACCTTGGTTGATCTATAAGATCGACGCTTTGACCGTCTATGAAAGATGCAGTGCGCGCGCAAGCTGTCCATGTGTCCGGCCTCTATCCGTATCCATACGAGCACCTCGCCGGAATCATCTTTGGATTGCTACTAGAAAAATCCGATTGCTAGATCGGCCTTTTCTCTCTCTCTCTAAACTCACAAGAAGAAGCTCACTATTTTTCACAAGAATAATGAACTCTTGGAATTGTAGTGTGCCAAAAGAGCTATCCAACCCCTTTCAGGGGATGGTGCGCCCCATATGTCTCCCAATCCCATTGGGAAAAGCTTGTGTGTAGAGTAAGGAGAAAGAAAACATTTTACTAGTAAAATAAGAAAAATAGATATTTTAGATTTATCTCATTTAATTTAATATCTCATATTAAATAAATTCAAAATATTGTCAATATCTAATATTCATTATATTTAATGTATTTACCATAAATCAATTTACACATATGTGCAAATTTATATTTATTAATACATGCCATAATTAATTAATTGCATAATCCAAGTGTATATTTATACACTATTATTGGCGCCACCTATTTCTTTAATTAATTAATATAAATAATATCTTGTATTTAATTTATTAATAATAAATAAATACCACAATATTAATTTATCACTATAACACTTTATAGTCGAGATAAACTTTCTTTGTTTGGTTATCACTATAACCGCATTTTAATCCGGTTAGATGTTCTTATGTGTGTGACCAGATAGACTTCCGAATATGTTGGCCGTAGACATAAAGTGCAATTACGAAACGATCATGGATAGCGTCTAGCAACACGCAATGACCCCCAATCATCGGAAGAGTCAAATGTAATAACTACTACCTTTCATGTGAAACGATTACATCGTAAATACAATCTCATCGTAATAATATCCATACGGTCGTATCTCGAGTATCAACACATTAACGATCGTATCTTATAACTGGATATCATGCTCTCTCTGGTAACTCAATTACTCCCACTTTGCAAAGATTCACGATATCTTGACATTCCTTATAAGAAGGCCCTTTCGGATATTTACTCATAATCATAGGATACGCAATTTCCGGACGAGCGACATGAATCCTACACATGCTTCAGTATCATACCCCAGCACTACCGCATGATCGCCCCATAGCTAGGGGAAACCTCAATAGTGTCAAAGCATGACAATCCACACCGTGATGCCATGAAGACTCCGGTCTTAGGATAATTACACAACTGTCATATATTGCGACACTTAATGTAAGTGTGTCAGTCTAACGTACGCATTCTCTAATACACGTCAACGTATGTTCGCGGTTTTATGCAAAGCAAAAGATAACAAGTAATAAAATAAAACCGATGTCAGCCCCAAGTGCGAAGGCTCGCAGCTAGTGGTGAAACCGGATCGTATCTGCAGGGGACTTGTACGAAAAAGAGTTTTTGCCTTCGATTTCTTTTATAAAGTTGATGATTATGATCTCGGATTTTCAATTAACAAACTAAGGTAGCAAACGTGAAAATAAATAAAACTACGATAATAAAAATTTATAATTTAAAACAACTAGAACGCACCGATGATCCACCACCCCACCGAAAATAACAAGAAAGACACATATTCATTCGTAAGTTCTTGGATTATTATCTCGCTAAAGAGGCATTTTCCTTTTCGGTTCATCGCTTTTAATTAGTTCACCACTCTCGTACAACTAAAGCATTTACGGATCAAAGATATGGATATAAATCCTAATCGACAACATTCACCTCAACTTACGTATGTTGGAAGAATATTATCATTCTCCTTCACGGTAATCTACGAATTGATCAACTATCGTATCTAAATTCGATTAGCATGCAACATAAGTATAGATCATACAAATTGCACATAAACAATTCAAACATGAAGGAAGAACAAGAAACTCACTAGAACAAATGAAAACGAAATCCTTGTTTATTCCGTGATGGTGGCTTCACAAAGGTGGTTCTAGCTTAGAGACCTTAGCCAATCATCCTCGATTATGATTTCGTAATCGTGGTCGTAGCTCCAAGATTACAACAAGATTACTATTCTAATTTATTCTCGCATAACGCCTACAGAGTATTTACATAAAAGACGGGAAAAGTAAAAGCTTGGCCAAAAGTGACCAAGGAGGGCAAGGAAGATGGATGGAAATGGATGAGTATATATAGGAGAGATTGTATAAGGATAGGTTCATTTGGGGAGGTAAGAAGTTAGTTAAAAGGGAGGTAGTATTTGGGGGAGGTTGGAAGTTTGTTATGGAGGTAATGATGAGTTAGCATGTGAAGGTGATCTTGGAGAATATTTGCCATCATTAGTCTTCACATGGAGGTGGTGAGTCATGTAGGAGCATGTGAAGGTTGTTAGGAGAAATCATTACATGCCACATGCATCAATTGAGCCAAAAATATCTCCGGTTCGTCCCGAAGTTCCAGCAGTTCGGTAAAAAAATCATAACTTGAGTTGTAGACCTCCGATTGACGTGATTCAAAATGCGTTGGAAAGCTCATTTTAGTATCTACAACTTTCGTCAAGAACTCTTCCCCTGAAAATGCCTCTAGGTCGGGTCAAAAATCCGTCGAAAACAGATTACGGTAAAAACTCGTAGGAAAAATGATCCGTTAAACTCGTTAGCTCGTGGCATCTTCTTCAAAATCCATCTTTTAGACCTCAAAACATATTGTTACATGTGATATTTTGCAAACCTTGGTCACCAAGTTTGGGCCGAATCGAATCGAGCTTTCTTCATTCGAATCGAGCTTTCTTCTTAACCTTCATCCGATCTTCGTTTAAGCTCCTCATTTAACATGCAAGCGTATCTACATTCATGATAACATCGTGCAAAATGTAACATCTCATATCTAAAGATATTTATCCAATAAAATCACATAATTAACACAAATTTGCACTTAACCACTTTTAAAACTCATTTGCTCAATAATTCTATTAAACCTTTAATTTCTATGCAAATTATACTGAATATGGAGGAAATCGTTATAAAATATAACGTTATAAATCATGTAAAATCACTCTAAACAACTCCCCACTTAGCTTTTGCTCGTCCCGAGCAAAACAAAACAAGAATCAAGGCTCGAAAAGATAGACACCTCAAAGAAATACAACATATACTCAATAAATCGAGGTTCACCCCGATGTGTGTGCATAGCCATAGAAAACTTCCACTAAGTCCAAACTCGAAAATTTCAAGCAACTAGCAAATACCCCTTCAAATTAGTAACAAATGATACTTATAAGTGTACCCTACAAAACGTGACATATCCTGAAAAGAATGATAGAATATATCTGTGGCCTTTCCGATATACTCGAGAGGATAATCCCTACAACATATCTCATCACATTATACTGGGGATAAGGTATACGATAACTAAGTCCTTAACTTATTCATAATAATAAATTTTTTCGATTTTTATTTCACTTTTTTTTTTTTTTTTCAACACACATCAGAATGAGCTTTTGCCCGTCATACTAGAATAGGACATTTCGAGATAATCCCCTATCTACTCAAATCATAAGGCAGCTTTTTCTAACTGTCGTGAGCTTTTGGTCATCATAGTGGTATAGGACATTTCGAGATAATGCCCTACCGCACTCAAATCATCGACCAGCTTTCGACACACACAATTGATTACTTTTTCGAGATTTCGCAGCGGTGGTTAACATGCTAAAAGCAATTCAAACCTCACCGAGCATAACACCTCAAGCAATGATTTATTTGTTAATTATTGTGCAAGAACATTAGTTATGTTTCACTTATCACATTCAAACGCTCGAGATATTCACAATATATCATACTCGCTATAAACACAAACTATCATAATTTTCACGATACGTGACGTTAGCACTAAGCACATGACTTATAAGATAATCAAAAATCACTAATCAAAAAGGGTATAGCTTTATAATTTAGCTCATCATTCACTATGGCTCGTGAAAAATATATTGGGTGAAACAACTAACTTATCGAACATACGGAATATAGCATTAATGACTATAAAACCGAACAAAGATATGCATTGTTTACTCGGGACTAAACAAAAATTTGAAAATTTAGCCCATTTAGCATAGAATCAAAATAATTTAAGCAAATGGTAGATACACATAAACCGATCCCTCCCCACACTTAAATCACAACATGTCCTCGGGTTGTGCGAATGTAAAAAAAAAAAGAACACTTAGCCGATTGTGGTTCAAAGTGGCAATTCGGAAGTGGCCTAGAATCACCTCAAATGCTCGATGAAAGCGAGAGATCGTGGACCATCCACCGGAAAACTGGCATCATCTCGAATCACAATTGCTATCGCAAATATCCTCGCACATCATGGGAAAACAAGACGTACCTCGGGGATAGGGGCACAAAAGATGACAGACAAGGCAACATCATGGAATAAAGACAGAAATAAACTACAGACAAAAAGGAAAAGATATCTAGGTTACCGTCCCAGTAGGGCTTAATTATAGTCGGAGCTCGACTAGACAATAAAATTTCAACTCGGTCGCTTTGAATTTCCTATTCCCTTAGTTGCATAGTAGTTGAATTAATACATGTCACACATTATTTGAAAATTTAAATCAGATTTAGGTCATGATATGAAATATGTGACAAAGTATTAACTATGAGTCTTTATACCCGATCCTCAAGGTTATTTCAAATTGTTCTAACAACCTAAATCTAAGAAATGATGCATTTGAATTTTTCTTTGTACTCCTCGGGATTTTCGGATAACCTCCTAATCGCTCCTTTAAATGACATTCAAACATTCATCCCGAGACTTGGTGAAACAAAATGAAAATCAATCCAAGTATTAGAAAACTATTATCCAAAGTATGAGTAAAGTATCATGCAAAATGTAGAGTTTTTGTTTTTTTTTTTTTTTTTTTTTTTTAAACGGGTTGCCTCCCGGTAGCGCTTTTAGGTTAATGTCGTTACTCGACAACCCAAATATTTTCAACCCGGTCAGGCCGGTGAGGCCTCTTTCCGAATCATTCTTGATTTCCTCGGGTCAATAGTATGGATCCCACAAAAACAAAGTCTCGCCAACGATTGGCCATATTAGTAAACTTCGTATCCACTTTGTTCCTATTGTTCTTCTCTTCTTCTTTTAGATTTCGGGCCCACAAGGTGAGGTGTATCATCAAGAATCACAATATCATCAAAGAATTCACAGAGACGTAAATCATCGGGTTCCAAAAGATCGGAGTCGCTCTTGACTAGGGGACGCTGTTTAGATGGAAAACCACCGTCGCCTCCTTTGTTGACCAATATAGTGTTTCAACCGATGACCATTCACTCAACAACTCTCCTGCTTATTTTTCAATTCGACGGCTCCACTAGGAAAACTCCGAGAAATTTCAAAGGGCCGGACCAACGGGTGCGTAGCTTACCAGAAAACAGATGTAACCTGGTATTATATAGTAAAACCCATTCGCCTCTTTTGAATTCTCTATGCTTGATTTTCTTGTCGTGAAGAAGTTTAGTCCTTTCCTCATCGATTCTTGAGCTCGTGGCCTGGAGTCCGAACTCATCAAGCTCCCCGCAATCGCAACAATCGCTTTTCTCTGCATAACCGGTCGCCGGGTTCAAGAATTTAATAGCCTGTAATGCTCGTGCTCAAGCTCGATTGGCGTGGCGGGCCTTACCATAAACCATCTCAAACGGAGATGTGCCGATAGGAGTTTTGAAAGGTCATCCCCAGAGGCCCGCAGTACATCATCCACCCTCTGGCTCCATCATCCTATGAGAGTTCACCGCCTTCTCAAGAATGCTTTTCAGGCTTGGTTACTTACTTCAACTTGTCCACTCGTCTGAGGGGTGATAAGGGGTAGCGCTTTGTGTTTCACCCATATCGTTCTAAAATCTTTTCTAATGGAGTATTGCGTAGTGAGTTCCTCAAATCACCGATGAGCTCGTGGACAACCAAACCGTGTAAAAATGTTTTTCCTCGAAAAGCTCTTGACCACCTTGTGGTCGCTCCGCGATGTTGCTATTGCCTCTACCCATTTTGACACGTAGTCAACGCGCACTGAGAATGTACTTGTTCCCATACGAGGATGGAAACGGTCCCATGTAAGTCAATACCCCATCGCTCGAAAACTTCACATTGTTGAATGGGGTGTAGGGGCATGTCCATTCGCCGAGAAAGTTTACGGTCTTGCCGCACCGGTCACAACCTTTACAAAACTCTCAGTATCCTTAAAATTGTCGGCCAAGTAGAAACCGGATGAAAAATCTTCGCAGCTAGCCTTCCCTAGCTCCATAATGACCTCCCACAGTCCGTCATGGCATTGCTCTATAATGTCCTCTGCTCGAACTCGGGGACACACCTACGGAGTAATCCATCCTTACAACGCTTGAAGAGAATAGGGTCGTCCCACACATAATAGTTCAAATCCGAAAAGAATTTCTTCTTTTGCTGATATGTCAGGTCAGGGTCCAGATATCTGCCGCTCAAGAAGTTTGCAAAAGGTGCAAACCAAGGAGAACCTTTTCCAGTACGGGTAGGAATAACCTCGCACACATCAATAGTCATGAGTTGCTCAGTTGGAAAATCAATTCCAATCTCATCCGACTCTATTTGATGATCATCGGTCAGCCGAGACATGTGATCAGCTACCACATTCTTGCTACCCTTCTTGTCCCGGATATGAACATCAAACTCTTGTAAAATCAAGATCCATCTCATCAAACGAGGCTTGGCATCAGCCTTGCTCAACAGATACTTCAATGCAGAATGGTCTGTCCAGACTGTAACTTCCGACCCAAGCAAATAGCTTCTAAATTTATCCATGGCAAAAACTACTGCCAACAACTCCTTCTCAGTTGTTGCATAATTTACTTGTGCTGGGTTTAAAGTGTGACTAGCGTAGTAGATAGGTTGGAACACGCCGTCCACTCTCCGACCTAGCACCGCTCCGATCGCATAATTAGAAGCATCACACATAAGCTCGAAGGAGCTTTCAATCAGGTGCTATAAGAATTGGCGAGGTAATCAACTTGTCTTTTAATTCTTTAAAAGCTCTTTCACACTCGTGGGTGAAAACAAATTTCACATCCTCTCTTAAGAGAGTTGACAAAGGCTTGGCTATCTTAGAAAAGTCTTTAATGAACCGCCTATAGAATCCAACATGACCCAAGAATCCTCTTACTTCTCTTACATTTTTAGGGTATGTCATTTTTCAATAGCTTTTACCTTCGCTTTGTCAACCTCTATACCTTCCTTGGACACCTTGTGTCCCGAGAACAATTCCTTCTTCCACCATTAGGTGGCACTTCTCCCAATTTAAGACTAAGTCCTTCTCTATGCACCGGGACGTAACTTTATCAAGATTGTGTAAACAGAGTCTAAACTGTCCCCGAATACGAGAAGTCATCCATAAAATTTCCATCACCTTCTCCACTAAACCATTGAAGATAGCCACATACATCTTTGAAATGTAGCCGTGCATTGCGAGAGACCAAATGGCATTCTTCGATGGCGAAGGTACCGAGAGGGCAGGTGAAGGTAGTCTTTTCTTGATCGATTGGGGTCGATAGCTATCCGAAAGTATCCGAATAGCCATCCAAAAACAATAAAATTGCTTGCCACTAAGCCTCTCAAGGAGTTGGTCAAGGAATGGCAAAGGAAGTGGTCTTTTAGAGTTACCTCATTTAGTCTTCGTAGTCGATGCAAACTCTATAACCAAAGTGACTTGTCGTAAGGCAATCTCTTCCCTTTTCATTCTTTTCAATAGTTATCCCTCCTTTCTTTGGCACCACCCGAGTGGGGCTTACCCATTCACTATCGGCTATTGGGTAGATGATACCCATGTCAAGCAATTTGATGATTTCCTTCTTAACGATTTCCTGCGTGTGAGGGTTTAGCCTTCTCTCGAGGTCGTCGCACCTTCTTCGATCCTCAACAGTCCCGATCTTATGCATACAGATATCGTGGCTTATCCCTTAATATCTCCCACTTGCCAACCAAAGCGAGGATATTATCTTGCAAAGACTTTGATAAGCTTTTCTTCCTCCTTCGGTTCTAACTTAGATGAAATGATCAAAGGGAGCTTATCACCGTCCCTCGAAAAATGTATTTCAAGTGTTGAGGCAAGGGTTTCAACACTAAATCGACGGTGGCTTCTCCACACTTGGTCTCAATTTATCTCCCTTAAGCTCTAGATCTCCAAGCTTATTATAAGGGCTCAAGCATCATGGCCTCCCAGCCAGACAGGGGCCTCATCTCCTTTTGCAAATCTGGGCATATCACCATGCCTCTCCTCATCTTCTTTCCTACCACCTCGTGGTAATCGAACTTTCCTTGTCAATCTCTTCTAAAAATTTTATCCACTCCTCATTAGTCCAAGTTGCGAGATAGTTTATTGAATTCTTCCTCATCCCAACTACCCATGAACACTTGTTTATCATACTCATGATGAAATCGTCCTCAATAGCTAAACAAGTGTCACTGATCGGGTGCTTCAACCGCATTGCCCACATTGAACTTTATGCTCTCATCCTCCAAATGTAGGTTACTTCAGCCACCGTAGGAATCTAGTAAGGCACGGGCGAGTTGCAAGAAAAGGTCTTCCAAGGATCAAGGGGTTTTCTCATCATTGGTCATATCCATGATTACCCAATCACCGGGTATATGAAGTTTTTAACCTTGACCAACACATCTTCTACAATTCCTCTGCATATTTCACACTTCTATCTGCAAGTTGAAGAGAATAGGTTTAAGCGTAATAGATTGATCCAATCCAAGAGATTGGAAGATTGACGTGAGACATCAGATTGATTGATGCTCCCGAATCGCATAGAACATTGTGGAAATCCTGCTCCCGATAGTACATGAAATCGTAAATCTACCAGTCGTCGACACTTCACAGAAGTTTAGTCCAGGTGATTCTTTGAGCATTCTCCATTCAATACTATGTGCTCGAGCTCTTGGAGCTTCTTTTCGAACTCATCTGCGTCCTTTATAAACTTTGTATACTTTGGCATTCCTATCAAAAGATCAACTAATGGAATGTTTGCCTCAGATTCTTGAGCAAGTCGATAACCTTCTTATATTCTTTATCATTTGTTAATGACAAATTTTGTTCTTGTTAGGTGGGTAAGGAGATCGGCAAAAGTCTTCCTCAAGAAAGTGCTTCTTTGCCGTCTTATCATTGATTGCTTTGTCTTCCCTATCCTTCCACCTCACATGCTTCCTGAGAACACAACTTAGATTCGACTTCTTCTCGGCATTCTTCTCTTTATCATCGATTCTCAACTTCCACATTTTCTTCTGAATTTTCTCTTTCACTTGGATCAATAGTAGTCCCAACATCTTTCGAGGAGAACAAAGATCTTCCCTCCTGCGTCTCTCGCCGCGGAGAGGGGCTACTGTTTCCTGGTTGGCCTGACCGCCAACCGCTTTTCCCACTCCTCGATTTATTGCATTCAACTCATCCTCGACCATAGCTCCATGGTGCGAGATAGATCGGTGCACGATTCGATCATTCTCGACCAAGTTAACCCCTCGGGGTTCTTCTCGATAAAAACTCGGCAAATGACCTTGAGGTCGACTTGCTTGCTTTGCCTGAAAGTCATCCCCATTTGCACCTCCAAATTCCTCACCGTGACTTGTCGAGTACTTAATGCATTTGCCAAGATCTCAAATGATTGATTCGATTTTGATTTTGATTTTGATCTTGATTTACCGGTGGATTGGTGTTCCATGCCGGTCGAGTTGAATTGAAAATTGCTTTGATTAGGCCTGGGGCCTGAAAATGATGGGGTTTGCTTCCCGGAAGGTCACTCCATCGAAACCAGGGTGGTTCCGGTTGTAATTGAACCTCGAGTGTTTTGATTCGACCGAAGGTCGATAATTTTGAGAATTGAATGCATTCACCTCCTCTGAATGCAACAATAGATGACACTGATGGAATGTGTGCCCAACGGTATCGCAATTTTGACAAACAACATTGTTTTGAACAGCTTTGACCTGAGAGATCGGGTCAAGTTGGCATTGATTACTACGATGGCCTTGGCTATGGCAATTGTCACACACAAGCACTTGAACATTCATTGCTGTTACTTGCTTCTGTAGTGCGGCCAACTGAGCTTTTAGAGGCGTGGTCTCATCTACCTCATACTTCCCCACTGCGATCGAGCTTTTCTCGATTGGACGCCTTTCGCGTAGTAGGGGCATAATTATACTTTGCAATATCTTCAAACAACATCCATCCCTCATTAGGTGTCTTTCTCGAAATGCACCTCCCGCAGGAACTATTCACCATCCCCTTAGTCAATTCAGTCAAACCACTGTAGAAAGTGTTGATCAATCTTTGTTTGTCCAATTATGGTGGGGCACTTTCTCAAGAGAGTCTTAAATCGTTTCCATGCATCGTAAAATGATTCCTTCTCGGATTGCACAAAAGTGAATATCGATTCGTAAGATGAGCCGTCTTTGCGGTGTGGAAAGTATCGCTCGAAAATTCTTTCTCCAACTTCTCCCACGAAGTAATGGATTCGAATGGTAAGGATTTATACCATTCTTTCGCTTCTCCTTCAAAGTGAGAAGGGAAAAGTTTCATTTTCGTATGTCCTCGGTGACCCCTTTGATTAAAATAGTCCCGCACGATTCTAGAAATGAGTGAATATGATCGTCGCGGGTCCTCGATGGAAAATCCATGGAATGTGGAACCTCTCACCGATTGATTAAAGAAGTTTTGAGTTCGAAATTATCGGCCGTGATTTCGGGAATCACGGCAAATAGGATTAACTTTCACAATAGATGGCATGGCAAAGTCCGCCAATGTCCGTTGATCTCGCCATTTCCTCAACCTGGGCTCTCCTTGAGCTTCTCCTCGGCGTATCCTTCAGATTGTTTCCTTCCGTGGTTCCTCGTCCGTCGGTCCAATGAGCCGAACCAAACGTCTGTTTGGTCGGCGATGGTTCGCTTCTATCTCGGATTATACAAAAGTGGTCCCCGTGAGTTCGAGTTTGCATAAACTACGTTTGGGCACCAACACCTAAATCACGAGGTTTCGGATTTTTATTCCTTATGTTTCCTCGCAGTGGGATTCACCGAGAATCCATCACCCAACCTCGTTGATTGAAAAGTGTTCCTTGGCTCTTTTCTCTGCTTCTCGGTAATTACCGAATCCACTCGGTATTTATCGTTAATTTTTTTTTTTTTTTTTTTTTTTTTTTTTTTTTTAGAATTAAAAAAACTATACTAAAACAGGCTCAAACAGTGCCTAAACAGTAGAATGAAATGAATACTATAAAACTAATACTGAGCGAAGCGAACGAAAAGAAAATATTTTTTTCTCTCTCTCGGTAATTACCGAAAGATTTTTTTTTATTTTTTTTTTTATTTTTTAAAACGAAAACAGATAACTTAGTTGACAACAAAACCGAAAACGAAAACTTTCCGTGCAAGTCCCGGCAACGGCGCCAAAAACTTGTTCGCGGTTTTATGCAAAGCAAAAGATAACAAGTAATAAAATAAAACCGATGTCACCCCAAGTGCGAAGGCTCGCAGCTTAGTGGTGAAACCGGATCGTATCCGCAGGGACTTGTACGAAAAAGAGTTTTTGCCTTCGATTTCTTTTATAAAGTTGATGATTATGATCTCGGATTTTCAATTAACAAACTAAGGTAGCAAACGTGAAAATAAATAAAACTACGATAATAAAATTTATAATTTAAAACAACTAGAACGCACCGATGATCCACCACCCCACCTAAAATAACAAGAAAGATACATATTCATTCGTAAGTTCTTGGATTATTATCTCGCTAAAGAGGCATTTTCCTTTCGGTTCATCGCCTTTTAATTAGTTCACCACTCTCGGTACAACTAAAGCATTTACGGATCAAAGATATGGATATAAATCCTAATCTGACAACATTCACCCTCAACTTACGTATGTTGGAAGAATATTATCATTCTCCTTCACGGTAATCTACGAATTTATCAACTATCGTATCTAAATTCGATTAGCATGCAACATAAGTATAGATCATACAAATTGCACATAAACAATTCAAACATGAAGGAAGAACAAGAAACTCACTAGAACAAATGAAAACGAAATCCTTGTTTATTCCGGTGATGGTGGCTTCACAAAGGTGGTTCTAGCTTAGAGACCTTAGCCAATCATCCTCGATTATGATTTCGAGAATCGGGGCGTAGCTCCAAAGATTACAACATCTACTATTCTAATTTATTCTCATGATAACGCCTACAGAGTATTTACATAAAAGACGGGAAAAGTAAAAGCTTGGCCAAAAGTGACCAAGGAGGGGCAAGGAAGATGGATGGAAATGGATGAGTATATATAGGAGAGATTGTATAAGGATAGGTTCATTTGGGGAGGTAAGAAGTTAGTTAAAAGGGAGGTAGTATTTGGGGGAGGTTGGAAGTTTGTTATGGAGGTAATGATGAGTTAGCATGTGAAGGTGATCTTGGAGAATATTTGCCATCATTAGTCTTCACATGGAGGTGGTGAGTCATGTAGGAGCATGTGAAGGTTGTTAGGAGAAATCATTACATGCCACATGCATCAATTGAGCCAAAATATCTCCTGTTCGTCCCAAGTTCCAGTGATTCGGTAAAAAATCATAACTTGAGTTGTAGACCTCCGATTGACGTGATTCAAAATGCGTTGGAAAGCTCATTTTAGTATCTACAACTTTCGTCAAGAACTCTTCCCTGAAAATGCCTCTAGGTCGGGTCAAAAATCCGTCGAAAACAGATTACGGTAAAACTCGTAGGAAAATGATCCGTTAAACTCGTTAGCTCGTGGCATCTTCTTCAAAATCCATCTTTTAGACCTCAAAACATATTGTTACATGTGATATTTTGCAAACCTTGGTCACCAAGTTTGGGCGAATCGAATCGAGCTTTCTTCATTCGAATCGAGCTTTCTTCTTAACCTTCATCCGATCTTCGTTTAAGCTCCTCATTTAACATGCAAGCGTACCTACATTCATGATAACATCGTGCAAAATGTAACATCTCATATCTAAAGATATTTATCCAATAAAATCACATAATTAACACAAATTTGCACTTAACCACTTTTAAAACTCATTTGCTCAATAATTCTATTAAACCTTTAATTTCTATGCAAATTATACGAATATGGAGGAAATCGTTATAAAATATAACGTTATAAATCATGTAAAATCACTCTAAACAACGTACAGTCCAAGTGTCACTACACTTTGATATACGAGATTTATCCCTATCTTCAACAAGATAGAAGACATCTAATACGTGCTAGTCTAATCGTACTATTAATGTCATGTTTAATAGTACATACGACTAGAGACATTTTAAGTATCAAACTTATTACTGTGATTCGAGATCTCATCAACCATAATCACTATCATGATTTCTCTATCACAGTTTAATACTAATGGCGTTATCATATATACAATCACAATTGGCTCAAATGAATAAGCAAAGTATATAATAATAAAAGTGCTTTTATTAATCATAATAAAGTTATTGAATGAACTAAATAGGCTGTAAACGACCCGACCTGGTCGGATCCAGTTCGACCCGATTGGGTTTAAGACACCATTTCAACAGTAAATCGAGCAAATAATAGTTCAAGGGTGTAAATTTTGCATAGGGTATAGTTCGAGGTGTAAATTGCAGTTCTCCCTATCTCTGATTATGTGTCCATCCCTGAAGGGGAAAAAATAGTTGCATGATGGAGCTTGATCCCGGATCCCCTCCAATGCACTTAACGGTTAAATGCCAAAAAAAACCCACATAAAATGACGCCGTTTTGTAGGTGTTTTTACACTTGACGGTCTAGTGCATTGGATGAGATCTTTTTCCGTGACCAATGTAGGAGTTAATAGGAGGTGTGTGTGTGTGTGTGCGTGTGTTAAAGCACCCATACCTAGAAATACTGACTCAACTAAACCGGAAATCGGTTTGGGTCGTGCCTACAAAATTTAAAGTATAACTTGAAACTCTTTCAGTATGACACACGTTATAAGTGAATCGAACATTTAACATCTCTAGACATTCTCAATTGGCTTATTACTTGAGTCAAGCATTTAACATTGTAGGAGCCCTTTTTGTAATAATTATTTATTCTACTGGTATGTACATCATTTTTTTTTTTTTTTTCTATTTTACAAAATGTCTTTGCATTGTACAATGCAATTGAATATTTACAAGACAAAGGGAATATCTTTTCACACAAATTTTTATCTTATCACACAGATTTTTTTTTTCCAATTTTGCCCTTATTTTTTTTATTTCACAGCGCTCATTCGACCAAAGTTTGGTGAGAATATGACACATTATCCATATCTTGAAATATGGTCGAATATACGTGTTGAGAATCCATATCGTTTGATTCTCGACCATATTTTAAATAGAATGTTTGAAGTTTTCCAAACTCATACATAGTCGAAATATCATTCTCGACCAATATTGAGTCCGAATACTCTGCACATTCGGATTAGAATTGGGTCGGATAACAACAACAATATAAAATCTGACTATTGATTACAGTGATTTGAATTTCGATGGAATATTAAAAGTTTTCTATACTCAATTTTAGTCGAATGTCTTTCGACCGGTATTGAAAGATGAAAAACATTCAAAATTCGATTAGAATAAAATCAATTATAATGATCGTGATTCGACTCAAATTGGGTCGAATGGGCATTTTAAATGAATTGACCATAAATTGGCGAAATAGTATATATTTTCCGGACTCATTTACGGTCGAATGGCGGCGTGTGGAATATCCAAACGGCTCTCACTTCGCTCTTGATAAGTGTAAAACAACATTTGTGTGAAAAGATAGTCCCGAATTTTAACATGACTGCACAGGGGTATATTCTTCAAACGAATGCTGATGGAGAAACCTTCTTGTAAAAACCGATTCCCTGGTTCTATGTCAAATGATCCAAGGCTCAAGAAACCTTATTCACAGATCTTCATCATTGTTAGATCGAGATATTTAGACTTTTATTAATGATTTTTCCTGCCGTAGGGTTATCAAGGATTGAGCCAGGATTTTTTCTTCGGATGGGCTCGTGGAGTATCTGTGTATGGTCGGGTGGACTGTATTAACATAACTGGCTATATTCGACTGAATTATATATGTTTTTTGTCTCCAAAAATAACAACTAGATGGGCTTAACCACCCTAAGCCTTCTATGTGGCTACGTCTTTGAGAGTTATGTATGTAAATAGAAAACTCTATGTTATCAGTCATGCTATTGCAGTTTTTGCTAAAAAAACATGTTAATCCAGCCATCTGTTCTGGATCTTTTCCCAATTGAATCAATTCTTTGATTCCAGTTGAAGAGGAAGCTAGAAGATCAAACAATGCTCTGTAACTTCCTTTGGTTTTCAATGGAAATTTCATTTTTTGAAAAAATAAAAATAAAAAATAAAGATTGTATTGCGCATTGTTTTTAACGAATCTCAACGATTTAATTATCTATTAATTTTACAAATCCATTTTGCTTTATATTATCTTCTCCAAAAATGCTTTAAAAGTGCCTATATGAACCTTTGGACAAAATACTTTTACCGTGTTACTTGAATCTTACTTGCGAAAGCATTATCAATTTCAAAAGCATATAAATCAATTGAATTATTATATATGTTTCTCAACAAGACTATTTAGCTTCTCTCAAAACGCAAAAGAAACACTGATTCATCTAGCATCGTATATCAAATTCTCGAGTTGGCCGTCATAAATTGTCAAACACTTCAACTTCTTGAAAACCATATCGATATAATTGACCAAATCGAACCATTTTTTCTTTATCCAAATAAAACGAAATTTTAACTTGATTTATTTATTACGCCGAACTTTTATTTTTCATGATGTATGTCCACAACTTTGTAGTAAAACAAATCCACTTAAATATGATGCAACATTTGACATTTTCAACTTTTTTTTTATAACAAAATCTCTCCTTCACCTATTGTAACGACCCATACCATATGCGAGGGTAAAATGATAACATTCGCTCGGTGTGTGTAAGTAACTTTCGTGATCGACTGCACACATAAGCCTCATATAACAATTGTATCATAAACAACGGAATCTTTTGGCGCGGCCGGCTTGCATGACTGTTTGCCAACGAATGTAAATCTCCAGAAGCGGAATGTAGACAGTAGTCGGTGTGGTATGTGCAATGGAGTGAATGAAGACCTTCGTCATATGTTATTCCATTGTGTGATTCCGGAGGAGATATGGATAATATGGTCTAAGGTTCTAGCTGTCCCACCATTTATCTCGAGCTATTAGTTCATGTGTGGACTTTAAAGCTATGCTTGCTTATCTTTTGGAGCATTGTTAGGAGGAAGGGGATTGTTTTCTTGATACAACCTTCTGGTACGTTTGGAAGGCTCGGTACGTGCTGATCTTAAAGCATGTATCAATTGATGTGGGCCGGATTTTCTAGATTTTTTTTTGGACCATGTGAAAAAAATGACTTTGATTTTTTTATGGACTCCGCTAAAAGAGATTCCTGAATCCGACATTGCTTGGATTGATCGTATATCAAGGCCTATAATGGGCGTCCCACCTGGGGCATGTCGATCATTATGGAGAGTGATGCCCTTCTTTGCGTGCAACATATTTGGAATCCTAGAGACAACTTGTCTCGTTTGACCGTTTCGTCTGTGATTGTTTGGAGTTGGCTTCTTATTTTTTTACTAGTGAATGTGAGCCGTGCAAGGCACGGCGAGCCCAAAATAAATCGTTACCAACGATAATACCAAAGAATATATCCCCAACGTGAAATAAATCGCGTAAGCTTAACCCCACCACGTGTTTCACTCATTTTCTATATAACATTTCTATTTCTTATCAATAATGAATACGTTATTGATCTCGTGTTCATTCATTTGGTGAAGAAAAAAACCACGTGTCAAACGGTATGAAGAATATAAAAAGCGATTTGGTATTCCAACGTCAATTTTAGTGACGCTCGTACTGCAAACGGCCGTCGGTTCAACCGACGTTATGTTGTTCAAAATAATAAAAAAATTAATGTGGTGTCAAGAGTGATTTATAATCCGTCGGTCTTGCCTTTTTTTCCTTCCCTTTTCTGCACAAACTACTAACGGTACATGTTTGATAAATTAAAAAAAAACACAAAGGTTAAAAAAAAAAAAGGACATGTGTCGGCCAAGGAGGGTGGCCACGTGGCCTGCTGAGGGCTCACGAAAATATGTTTCACTCATTAATATGCTTGAAAATGTGTTTCACTCATTTTCTATACAACATTTCTATTTCTTATCATTAATGAATACGTCATTGATCCCGTGTTCATTCATTTGGTAAAAAAAAAAACCACGTGTCAAACGGTCTGAACTCTGAAGAATATAAAAGGTGATTTTGTATTTCAACGTCAATTTTAGTGACGCTCGTATTGCAAACGGCCGTCGATTCTAACGTCAAACGGTCTGAAGAATATAAAAAGTGATTTGGTATTCCAACGTCAATTGTAGTGACGCTCGTATTGCAAACGGACGTCGGTTCCACCGACGTTATGTTGTTCAAAATAATAAAAACATTTAATGTGGTATGAAGAGTGATTTATAATCCGTCAGTCTTGCCTTTTTTATCCCGTTTTTTCACAAACTACTAACGGTACACGTTTGATTAAAAAAAAAATTTAAAAAAAAAAAGGTTGCCACGTGTCAAGCCAAGAGGGTGGCCATGTGGCCAATTGTGGGCAAACCCTCTTGGCATCTTATAGATATAATCATATAAGAGATAAGATAAGATAAGAAGATAAGAAGATAAGATGTGTTCGTTTTTTTATCAAGCATTGTGAGAATATTCCAACTCATTTATTAGCACGGACGGGTTTGTCTGTTAAGTCACCAAAACTATATATTTGTACTTCTCATTCAGTTGAATGGAATACAATAAAATATCTTTTATTTTTTCTACATATGGTATCGGAGGCGGGAGATCCCGAGTTCCTTTCGTTTAAAAGATAATTGAAAACAAAAATAAAAAAAACTAAGTGTTGAAATTTCACTCTCTTCTTATTATAGTAGCGCCCAAAAAAAAAAAGATGTCAGTGTTGGGTCTCTCTCATTTTATAATCCGACACTTGAGGGTGCGTGATATAAGGAAATATAAGAAAGCGTTTTACTAACACCAATTGGTTTTAGTCTGACGATAAACGCGATGATTTTAATATAGTATCGGAGCGGTGAGAAGCAGAGGTGGGCAGCCGAAGAAGAAAGAATTTCGGGCGGAGATGGTCTTGTTACAGGAAATTGGAAAAGGAAAAACAGACAAGAATTGGGATTGGGGAAAAAAACGAAAAAGAAAATTTGGGAAAAAAAGAAAATAATGCAAGAATTGAGGGGTGAGGGTTCGTTTAGATTGTTAGAACGAACCTTCACCCGAACGAATTTCTTAAAATTGACTGGATCTAAACGACGTTAATCGAGAAGTCTCGATACTGTATTAAATATCGTTACTACCATTGTCTTAAAACCAATTGATGTTAGTAAATGTGCTACTATATTTCCTTATATCACATCCCCTCAAGTGTTAGTCTATAAGAATGAGAGAGGCCTAACACTATTCTGCTCCTATTCCCGTCCTGCTTCCATGGCTGAATCTCTTGCCGCCATCATCATCAGCCATAATCATCATCCCTTCAGCGCTAATTTCTTCCTCCCGAAACCTCTTCCTCGATTTTATATTTTCTCTAATAGTTTTTTGTTATGTATTTTTCACTATGTCTTATGACATTAATAGCATTTGCATCAGAATCTCTAAACATATTATTTATTTATAGTTTTAAATTCAAAATTTCTAGTTTAGAGATTATTTATTCAAGATTAAATGCATCAGATTCTTTTTTTTACATTATGAAGTAGATATAAAGAAAATTTTACGGAATCTGTATTAATGCGGTAGATATAAATGAGTTTTTTTTTATAAAATCTGTATTTTACCGTAAAACATATAGTTTATTCTACACCGATTTTTATTTTTATTTTTATTTTTATGAAACACTGCTATTTTTCTTAAATGTGAATGTTGAAATCAATGAAATGCAGTTTTTAAGAGGACTTGAAGTAGATATTGTAACACCTCTAAAAATTGTTTTTATTTTTTTTAGATCTCAAAAGAAAAATTACAAAATCTCAAAAAACTATTAAAAAAAAAAAACTGATATACATACTTTAT
This sequence comes from Gentiana macrophylla, assembly GCA_026214975.1. Taxonomy (NCBI): domain Eukaryota; kingdom Viridiplantae; phylum Streptophyta; class Magnoliopsida; order Gentianales; family Gentianaceae; genus Gentiana; species Gentiana macrophylla. The sequence continues at coordinate 128,616,176 of CM047808.1, read as the reverse complement.
TTTGTTACTTTAAAATAAATAATCTTTATAATTTTCTTTACGTCCACCACATTCATGCCGATTTTGTAAATTTTTAACATCATATCTACCGCATTATGTAAAATACAACATCTGATACATTGTATCGTGAGAAAAAAATACGTATTTAAAACCGTAAAATATCAAATTTATTAAGAGTATGCTTTAAATTTATTAAGAGTATCTAATGCTAATTTTCGATCGGGCTAGACAACCCTCTCCTCTGCATTGGGAACGCATATACATCATCTACCTTAAATGTTCTAATGAGATTCCTGCGACGGTTCCTCTACCTTGTGAATTGCATTTACAGTATCTACCTCAAATGTCCTAATGAAGAATTTCACAATGAAGATCAGCATAGACCCCCGAAGGCAGATTTTATATCCCAATCTATACGGAAAGCACGTGAACTTCATCTAGCGTGGTGCAAATAAGATCTAGTTTCCTTCCTTGTTTCTTGTATAGTTTTTTGATTTGATTCGTTTCGAAATAGTTATATTCTCCGTCCCACTTTGTTTGGGACTTTTAACTCATAAAAATAAGGAGACGTCATTTAATGTCTGTCTCTACTCATTAAAAACATATTTCAATTACTTATTACATCCTTTTGTGTTCTTCTACATTTTTCAATAAATTGTTATATGAGCGCATTTTAGGCATTTAAGAGATAAATTTAATTCTAAACATTAGAAGTGAGACTAATTTTATTATCCTAAAAATAATAAGTCAAAAAAAGTGAGGCGGAGGAAAGACTGATTTTATACAATTAATATAAATATCCGATTTAACCAAAAAAAAAAAAAATGTTCTAATGAAATTCCCGATCGGGCCAGGCAGCCCTCTCCTCTGAATTGTGTGCCTCCCACGGATGTATTTGGTTAATAATCCAAATCCAGCTCACACGAGTCAAAGCTTGACCACAAACCCCTTTGATTTACATTTCCTTTTTTGTGCGTGGTTAAATGTATCCATAGAGCGAGGTGACGAATGCAGTGACAAAATCACCCACCACAAAATTCTTTGTTCAAAAGAATATCCATATTTTATAACAGTGACCTACTCAGTACTCATACATGATACAGGTGAATCAGGGAAATTATATATCTTAGTTATTATTATTTTTTACAATATATTACAGCACAAAAAATATTTGACTCCCATTTTTTTTACTACACTATATTATACTACATCCGTATCAAAATGTAAATCCGTTTAGATTTTTTCACCCGTTTAGATTTTTTCATATAGATTAAGAAAGTGGTTAAGTGTTATTAATTTTGATGGTACTACCTCCGTCCCATATTATAAGTCATCCTAGCTTTATGCACACAGATTAAGAAAATCAATAAATGATCCAGCTTTGGTAGTTTTGGACTAAAATACCCATATACTAATTAGAATAATGTAAAGTTTTGGAATAAGAAATAAAGGTCAAACAAGAAAAAGAGCATTAATTATTGCATTGGAATGCAAGAATGAGTGAGATGAATGAAAAATGGTAGAATGATTTATAATATGAGACAGAGGTAGTAAAATTCTAGATTACCTTTTGATCTCATTAATGTAATAGTAGTTATAAAGTAAATGAATGTATAATAAACTATGGATAAAATAATAAAAAATGTAATAAATGCTCTATTGATATTCTACATGGATTTATATTATAGGACAAATTTAAAAAGCTAAACGGACTTAAATTTTTGAACGGAAGTAGTGTGTGTATATATATATATATAAAATATAAAAGTGTCTGTATCAAATAAAAACAGGTTGAAATAAAAATTCAAAGTGAAAAAACAAATAGCATGTGCAAGATAATCAAAGGAAAGGGATATATACCACACTTAACTAATTTTTTTTAATTAGTTTTGGGTTTGGCAAAGGGTTTATTGTGTGCTGTCTTCACACGGTGTTGATATACCGTATAGCACTTTTTAGACTGTATAATTTTATTCTGTATTTAAACTGTGTGGATCTGATCATTTCACCCGTCACTTCACATCAAATCCCTTCACCATACAGTAACTTCCATTGGCAAAGGGGATCAACTTCAAACAACAATCATTCAAACTTTGAAGAAGAGATAAAAACTGTCACATCCCACCGTTCGTGTGCACATTTTCCGTTACATACATACGATATATATATATATATATATATATATATATATATATATATATATATATATATTTCAGATACGAAAGGTTTAGCACATACAATATGTCCTAGATGCTTAAACCCATATTGCCTTGTCATGGTATATTTTAGCTAACTGCTAGACCGGTGTATCAAATACATATACTATATATATGATGCAGTCGATTATTATTGTGCCATAGCGATTACATTACGTAGCAATGATACGGGGACACAATCGTTGTGTAAACACTCAGTGATGCAACAATAATTTACATCGTCAGATCATAATGAATATTATGTTGTAAATTTATCATAAGCAATAATGTAGTTTAGTGTTACAAACTATGATATAACGGTTATGCCCGTATAGTTATTGATGTATATTTATTTAAAGATAAAAGTCTAAATAATAAGTAAGTAGAGAGGTGGGTGGCGCGCCTTTTTCTTCAACTTTAATCCGTCGAAAAGGAACTTACCTGTTGTAGTTCTAGATAGACCAGATACAACCCGCCAAATTCATTCCAACATGTGGTCTTCTTTCTTTACAACCGACTCAACTCCCCCCCGCCCCCTCACATACCCCCTATCCCTACCCCTTTAGCAATTCACGCATATATATAATTATCTTTGGCACACCAAGTGTTCGACGATTTGTGTGTTTCAATATTCAGCTCACGATTAGCAGAGCAGAAGTTCAGTAGTGAAGAAAAAGATGGAAATGGAGAATTATAGTAGTTGTAAGAGAGAGTCAACAGACGGAGGAGCTGAGCAGAAACTGAACTTACCGGCTGGTTTTAGATTCCATCCCACCGACGAGGAGCTTGTTGTTTATTACTTGTGCCGCAAATGCGCTTCTCAACGAATTGATGTCCCGATTATTGCTGAAATTGATCTCTACAAGTTTGACCCTTGGGAACTCCCTGGTAAAATTTTGAAATCTACTTTTTTTGATTTTGAAGAACAGTGTTGAATTATGAGTATCTGGTGCTGATTGAATATGCATATTAATTTGTGGTTGATAGGAATGGCGTTGTACGGAGAAAAGGAATGGTATTTTTTCTCGCCTAGGGATCGGAAGTACCCGAACGGTTGTCGGCCTAATCGGGCGGCGGGTACGGGTTATTGGAAAGCCACCGGAGCGGATAAGCCGATTGGGAGGCCGAAGTCGTTGGGTATAAAGAAGGCTTTGGTGTTCTACGCCGGAAAAGCACCTAAAGGAATTAAAACCAACTGGATAATGCATGAGTATCGGCTGGCAAACGTTGACAGGTCTGCTGGCAAGAAGAGCAACTTGAGGGTACCTAACTTTTCCCTTGTCTTTGTTTTTTCTTGCTTGTCTTTGAAATCTGGGGTGAAATTGGAAGTCTAGATTTGGTTTTACCTCCATGAATGATTAAGGACTGAGCAATTTAAATTGAAATCCATTAGAATTTAGTTTAGAAAATGTTGAAATTTTTGCCAGAAATGATAAAGCTGCCTTTCCAAATTCATGTACCTATTTCATTTCAAACAAACACTTCTATGAACCCATCAAAATTTCACAATCAATAAACTAGCTCTTAATAATTATGGTGTATTTTTCAAAAGAAAAAAAGACCACCTTTTTAGTGCATCTTCATTTGCCAGTCGCCAAGTTCAACATTCCCATTGATAACTACTTAATAATAATACATCCATTTTCCATTTCTTATGTAGTTTGATAGATTTAGTTAATCAGTAGTCAGTGACAAAAATATGAGACTGGATCCTCTGTACCCTGTGGGGTGTGAAGCACCAAAACAACATCGTTTTGGTGCTTCACACTTCAAGGATCATGCAGTCACTGCAGAGGATCTTCTTCCAAAAAATTATGAAGTTGACCATAATTGGAAGTAACCTTTGCATTACATTTTCCTCTGTTGTTGAATCACGATTCATATCGAACCTAAAGTTACCCCGTTGGTGATTTTGGAGAATTCAATGGACTAAGAATGTTGATGCTTTTTTTTTTGTTTTTGAAATCATGGTTTTGGGGAAACTCTGCACTCCCTAAAAAATGCATCTGAATAAGTGAAATTTCAGTTTTATAATGGACTTGTTTAAGGTGTCTGTTTCATACTGAGTGCTTATATGATTATACCTTGATCTTATTGCAGCTTGATGACTGGGTTTTGTGTCGTATATACAACAAAAAGGGCACCCTTGAGAAAGTGAGTATGAAGCCAATCAACTCCCCTGAATTGGAAGATCAAAAGACGAAAATCAACTCATCGACACAAGAGCCCAAAGAAGATCATCAACCAGAGATCCAGCAACGTCAAATGATGAACGATTTCTTCGGTTTTGACACATCAGAATCGGATCCCAGGTTACACACCGACACAAGCGCCTCAGAACATGTTTTATCTCCTGAATTCGGTCATGAGAAAGAAGTTCAAAGTGCATCTAATTGGAATGAATTGGAGATGGTGGTTGATGATTATCGAGTAATGAATTACATGAATGGATTTCAAGATGATAACGAAGATCCTTTTGGCACTCAAATGAAGTACAACGAGCAGTACTATTCCCCATTGCAGGACATGTTCTTGCAGAAGCCCTTCTCATACATTTCATAGTCTCCATTTTCTCTATGTAATTCTTTAGGCTATGCTTTCTACTACGACATTGTCTTATAACGAGAATAAAACACAATTTTGCACCTTTTATCATGACTTTAAAAACAGAGTGTGTGTTTTGTGGTGGCACAACCGTTCTGGTAATAGCGTCACCCTTACTATAATTATTAGTATTCTTTCTATTTCCAGGAAGTATAGGTGCTGGAAAATATATTTATTTATAAAAAAGCAATAACATAAGAGAGAATATTTCATTGTTTAGTGTACAAGTTGGTCTGGAACTGAGAGGGCCAATGGATTAGTGTTGTTGTGTAGGCAGGTTAGTAAGCAGTTAAGGTTATTGGATTATCAAATTTAAGCTTCTTCTCTGATGTTCTCTGATAATTATGAATAATGTCCATGGGAAAAAAAATGCTTATTTGAATTGTTGCATAATTTGAAGCCAAAGTTGTGACTCCATTTGTGGGCCCATGTGTCTAGGCGGCTGCAGGAATTGTGTGACACGGGTCAGGGATCGATAACGACACATCGTATTATAAGTTTTTAATATATTATATAAAATATATATGTATAATTATAGGTCAAGAGTCTATATTTTAAAATTTTAGCGGGTCAGTCAATAGATTAATGTACATAAAAATTTGGAATACAAAGAAATGCAGGTTAAAAACGAGTTGAATGACGAGCATGAAGATCAAGCTTAATGTTAGAAAATGTGACTTGACCTCTCATCTGATCTAGATGAGTACTAAGTCACCGAGCAAAGTCGACAAGCGCAATGTCAAGAATGTTACGTCTGCAGTGAGTCACCGAAATGAGTTCACATCTGGGGTATTTTAGTCAATCGGCTAGCAGGTCTTTATGTCGGCTAGGTCTAGGGTTTAGTGACTATAAATACTCATATGTTGTAACCAAACATATTTGCAGAAGCAGTAGAAGTAGCAAGAGCAATTGAGCAAGCAATTGCAGAGTCTGTAAAATCTCCAGTGGTAATATATTCTCCTCTTTCTGCCAATGGAGTAGTCGGCATATTGCCGAAAACCACGTTAAATGATGTGTTATTGTTTCTTGTTTGGTTTATGCTTTCTCGTTTATTCTTGATTATTGCAATCCGTACTTGATCCCTGGCGTTCTGTTATAACAAACTGGTATCAGAGACAGGTTATCATCAGGGAATCCGAAATCTGTTCGAGTTAGGTGGATTGGCACCAAGGTCGTAATTGACGCTAGGTTTTTTGGGATCAACGCTAGCTTTCCGGAGAGATCAAGATGTCTTTTTTAGATGTAGAGATTGATAAATTCACAGGAAGGAACACTTACAACCTGTAGCAAATCAAGATGAGTGCTTTGTTGAATAAACTAGGGCTCTGGGCTCCATTGACAAAGGCGGTGGATGCATGAAATGTTGAGATGGCCATTCTGGAGGAGAAAGCACATTCAACAATTTTGTTGTGCTTGTCTGATGATGTTATCACTGAAGTCGCTGAAGAGGATTCAACAATAGAGCTGTGGCTGAAGCTTGAGAGTATGTATATGACAAAGTCGTTGACCAACAAGTTGTTGATGAAGCAACGTCTGTTCAGTTTAAAGATGCATGAAGGAATGCCTCTCAGAGATCATCTGGAAAAGTTGAACACAATATTGCTTGATTTAAGGAGTATTGGTGTTAAGATCGAAGACGATGATGCAACTCTAATTTTGTTGGTATCACTACCGGCATCATATGAGATTTTGTGCAGTCTTTTGCTGTTGGGAGAGACACTGTGACATTGAGGATGTTAGGGCATCTCTCCATAATCAAGAGCTAAGGCATGATGCAGCTGGCATAGGTACATACAATCGGGCTGCTGGTTTGGTTGCTAGTAGCAGTTGCAAAGGAAATCGAAATCCTGAAATGAAGACATTCAAGAAGGGTGATTCTAAGGACCCTAATGCAAATCTGGACTGAATCTGATTCTGGAGTGTTGACAAGCAGGTGGAGCTTCAGGTCCATACTCAGCTGAGTTTGCAGAACTCAACTGAGAACAGTCAACACTAATCTGGAAATTCGTTGTGCATCTGAACCTGAAGAATCAATAGCTGAATCTGGTGGAACCAAAAATCTGGAGGTCGGCTGAGTGAAGGTCTCACGATCCGTACCAGTTAGTGAAGGTCGGGCAGAGAGGGAATGTTCAAGTCCTGGGAAGTCACCGAGCCTATCTCATTAGCGGGGTGGCATCTGCTTGAATCTATTGAACATGTCTATGATGGTTCTATATGTGTGTCTGAAAGTCTTAGCTGTGTGAAGTCAGCTAAGCATTTGGTGAACATGTCTGAGGTGGAGTTCTCATCCTGAGTTAAGTCTCGCTCTGCAGAAAGTCTTACTTGGAGTTTGTTGTGTTCACATCCGGTCATTTCGAATCTAAATTTGCAATCTGTTTGGTTGAAGTTGAATCTGAAGAACTCAGCTGAGTGTGCTCAGCTGAGGTGATTACATCTGAATCTGGTAATCACATCTTGTCTGGTGATCAAGTCTGAATTTGTTGATCACATTTGTTCTCAACTCAATAAAGTCTGAATCTGTTAACAACAGAGGATCTCATATGAATCTGGGAGGTTCTCATATGAAATTAGCGCTTATCTGGAGGAATCACATCTGTAGCTGTTAAGTCTGAAGAAAGATGAGGAATCTGGTACAAGTACATCTTGTCATTGATGAATACATCTGGTGCAGTCCATCTGGTTATACATCTGTTTGAACGAGAGTTCATGTCAATGTGGAGATTGTTAGAAAATGTGACTTGACCTCTCATCTGATCTGGCTGAGTACTAAGTCGGCTGAGCGAAGTCAGCAGGGTACGTCTGGTGGAGTCAGCTGAGCTAAGTTCACATTTAGGGTATTTTAGTCAATCTGCTAGCAGGTCTTTATGTCGGCTAGGCCTAGGGTTTTGTGACTATAAATACTCATATGTTGTAACCTAGAAAATTTGCAGAAGCAACAATAGAAGTAGCAGGAGCAATTGCGCAAGCAATTGCAGTGTCTGTAAAACCTCCAGTGATAATATATTCTTCCCTTTCTGTCCGTGGAGTAGTCGGCATATTGCCGGAAATCACGTTAAATCCTGTGTTATTGTTTCTTGTTTGATTTATGCTTTCGCTTATTCTTGATTATTGCAATATTTTCTTGATCCATGACGATCGTGTTTTAACACTTAGAAACTAAGTCGTGAAGTTTCTTTGTGTTTCCGCAGCTTTCATTTATAGTCAACATGAGTTGTAATAAATTTTAGCACTTATTTATGATTTAGGTTGAAAACACTTGTAATCAGTTGAGTTAGTTAATGGAAGACCCTGAGAATCAATTTCCCGAGTCTTTTGCTTGCAACTTCCTTCCGCACGTTATTTAATTACTCTGATATGACAATACGCTTATGTGGGATTTAGAAATCTCTCTAAATGTCAAGTATCGAACGTTTCTTTTATAGATAAATACTCGGTATACATGCGTTACGGTTATGAGTTTTAATAATCATCAAACTCGATCCTTTGTTTTAAAGGATCAAACTCAATCTTGACATTTGATATTACAAGTAATTTATTTTATTAAAAAAATTATTTGGTTGATAATAAATTAAAAATAATTTAATCAATATATTCTAAATATTACTCTTAATTACTAACTACCAACAACGTATCATCCTAGTGATGAGCACTACTAGAGTATAACCTGACAAGTAACCAGATTCGCCATCCTTAGGGGCTAAAAGGTGCGTGCGTAAAGATTTCGTTTTCATAAAAGAATTACTCCTTCCGTTCCATAATATCTCGATCGCGATTCTTAAAAAAGATTCGCTCCAAAATAATCGAGGCGCGGTTGCATTTCAATGGAATATCTAATGTATTTTTTCTACTTTACCCTTCATTAAATGCATATTTTTTGTACTCCAAATGTCTTTTGTATTTCAAAGGTTTTTTTAGTTGAGGACATTATAGTATATTTCATATAAAAGTCAATGCAATAAATAGTTTCTTGGGTTAATTACTTAAAAGCTATGTTGCACCGACACTCCAATATGGGTAACGTGCGCCGTATCCGACACGTTTCCGACACGACACGCGTCCGACACGCGCCCGACATCGGTGTCGGACACGTGTCGGTTGATTTAAAATAATGTTAAATTAAATTTTAAAACCGACACGCCAGGACACGCCCCGACACGCCAGGGACACGTCAAGGACACGGAGGCGACACGGAGGACACGCCCCGACACGGGGACACGTTCCCGACAACGGCTATTTATATTTTTTTATATTTTTTTTGTATTTTTTGTATTTTTTTGTATTTTTTATATATTTTTTTGTATATATATATACTACGTGTCCCCGGCGTGTCGTGTCCTATATTTTTGAAAGTTGCCGTGTCGCCGTGTCCGTGTCGTGTCGTGCGCCGTGTCCGTGTCGGTGTCGGTGCAACATAGCTTAAAAGTATAGTTTTTTATACTTATTAGCCCCATAAGGACATAAAGGAATCTGTTGGACTTATAAGGACACATATTATTCAGCTTACCTAATTTACCCTCCCTTTAAATCCATTAATGGCTTTTACTCTCTGAAAATTAGCAGAAACGAGCCGGTGTGCAGGTGCGACAGCCTTCTTCTTCTCGTCTCGACCGGTGTTGATGGCGGAGCTGATGGCGAGTTCACCGGAGACTATTCCAAGCTCTCGGGATTATTATTCCAGGTTTCGCGTCCACTCAACTGAGAGCTTGGTCAATCGATGTTGATTCATCTGCTTCTCCACCAACACCTCGGCCGCGCCGCTAATGAAATAACACGAATCATAAGCTCGCTTCCTCCGTCGAAAGCCTCCCGTCGATCCTTTGTATTAGCGGTTACAGTAATGGATTTAATTTGCTTTTACGTGTCGCTTCTCTGCGAAACGGCTTAGTGGGATGAAAAGACAAAATCTTGACTCTAAATGTTGTAATCCCATCTAGCTTTCGTTACGGTGGGAGCGACTTGCTTCGAATGAACAGCTTTGGTTAAATCTCATTTGAAAAACCCTTATTCGCCGAATGAGGAGATTGTGGAAGCTTTTAGATCGGCCGCTATTGAAGCATCCAAGGTGGCACTAGCTGCAGCTAAGGAGAAAGTCGCAAAAGCCGTTAAGCGGTGGTGATGCTAAAAATGCTTTGAAATTGGCCGCAATTGTTAATGAGGAAACGATAATCAAGAAAAGCACTTAAAGAAGAAATAAGATGAAGGCAATTGAGTCATTACATATGGTAATGAAAATGGGAAAATAGGAAAACGGGTGATGATTTAGCTCTTAAGTTGGACCAGATGATCAATAGAGCCTCTAGAATTTTAAAAGGATCTTCCACATCTGATTCAGATAGTCCCAAAACTAAAAAGCTTAAGACAGATGTTTGCAATGTAGGTACAAGCAATGGGATTGCAGATGATATAGATTCGATGGTTTTGTCGCAGAGAAACACATTGCGAAGTGGTAGATTTAAATAATAGCGATGGCAAGATTATATACAGGATACGTCTAGGTTAAATGATTCCAACCTTTTAAGAACAATTAAAGAAGAACACGAAAGCTCTGCGTGCTTGGAAAAGATGACGATGATCGCGATCTTCGACAAAGAAATACAAGATTAAGCGAGAAAAAATCGCCTTTGAGCATTTGCAATGTTAAGGATGAAGAAAGCCTCAAGGAAGAAGGCTGAAAGATAAATGCTTGTCTTCCAACGATGATAGTAAAAGCAAATGTGTCACGCGCAAAGAAATCTTTCAATTCATTGGGGGCTTCCGGTGACAATATAGTGCAAGATGAGAATGCAATAGTGTGGAAGTGTAAAGTATTGAAGGTACCAAATTTGCTTGTGTAAAATAGAACAAGCGGTGTAATTCTTGTATGAGTTGCTATCTCGAGGTTGTTCAAAATTTGTGATCTTTTTTTCCCGATTTATTCTTGTGATTGTTGTAATTTGAGGTCGACTAATGACAAAAGCCGATTTGTCGTTCTTAGGTGCGTGGCATATTTTTTTTAGCTATAAATTCCGATTATTTGCTTTCCTCATTGGTTGTTTATATTGAATCATTGGTGAAGAAGTGCGGTGACATTGAGGATTTTTCACGTGTCGAGAATTTACTTGCCCGATTCGGATGGGGAAGGCATGGACTGCGCTTATTGTCGGCAAATGTAAGCGACAATGTAAAGAAAAATGTAGAAGGCTTTCGGATCACAATGCTCGATGCATAAGCCAAAACCAGAAACTCTTCAGTTTCATTTCAAGAAAGCTCTTTTGAGTTAACTTTCTGCATTATTGCCCTGCTACAATATCTTTGAGATTGTAATCGATTTATGTTTGTCAAAATGTCCTCCCATTACTAGATGTTGGCTAATGCTATGTTTTGGAATATTATGTATGGTTTTATTTGCTTTCTGGATAAGCTTATTGTTATCATTCGCCCCTTCATTATGCAAGTTCGTTTTGTGCTTTTCCTTTTCATTTTTTTTTTCGTTTTTTAATTTTATTGTATATGGAGTGAGTGTACTCTCAACAATAAATACTTTCCGGAGGGGATTTACATTGAAACACAAAACTAATTTCTAAATTAGTGAAAAAAAAAATCTAATATGAAGTGACATAGATGTCACGCTGCGGATGTCATCGCATACATTAGACAATTAATGAAGTGACATTGATGTCACTGCGCAGATGTCATCGCATACATTAGACAACTAATGAAGTGACATTGATGTCATTGTGAGACGCCATCGCATACATTAGACAATTAATAAAGTGACATTGATGCCACTACATAAATCGATACAATAAGACGCCATCAAATAAATCGATACAATAAGCCGTGTCTCTGCGTTGCCGTGTCTCAGCGTCGCGGTGTCTCAGATCGTGGTGTCTCGCATCACGGTGTCTCTGCAATGCGGTGTCACTTCATCGCGGTGTCTCTGCATCTGGGGTGTCTCTGCATCAGGGGTGGTCACTGCATCGCGGTGTCTCTGCATCGCGGTGTCACTTCATCGCGGTGTCTCTACAATGCGGTGTCACTTCATCGCGGTGTCTTTGCATCGCGTTGTCACTTCATCGCGGTGTCTCTGCATTGTGGTGTCATTTCATCGTGGTGTCTCTGCAATGCGGTGTCTATGCATCGTTTTATAACATCGCGATGTCTCTGCAATGCGGCGTCTCTGCATTGCGGTGTCACTTCATCGTGGTGTCTCGCAATGCGGTGTCACTTCATCACGGTGTCTCCGCCATCGCGATGTCTCTGCATCGTCAAATGTTATAACATCGTGATGTCTCTCGATCGGGGTGGTCATCGCGATCGCGTGTCTCGCATCTGGGTTGGTCATCGACGTGGTGTCTCGCATTAGAGGTGATCAATGGATCCGGCATGGTCAATGCATCGTGGTGTCGCCGTTGAAGCGTCTTCGCATCGCGATGTCACTTCATTACGGTGTCTCTGCATCGCGGTGTCGCTTCATCGCCGTGTCTCTACATCGCGGTGTCATTTCATCACGGTGTCTCTGCATCGTGATGGTCATCGCATCGGGCGTCGCGGTGTCTCTGCATCGCGATGTCTCTGCATCGCGGTGTCACTTCATTGCGGTGTCACTTCATTGCGGTGTCTCTGCATCACGGTGTCGCTTCATCGCCGTGTCTCTACATCGCGGTGTCACTTCATTGCGATGGTCATCGGGCGTCGCGGTGGTCAATGATCGGGATGGTCATTGCATCTATGCAGTCAATCGACGGAGCCAATTAATGCGTCGCGGTGGTCGTTGAATTCTTTGTAATCGATGTATCGGGGTGGTCGTTATATCGCATGGTCAATACATCGGTTAAAAAAAAAAAAAAACATCACAGGCACAGCCTGAAAAAAAAAATTAAAAAAAAAACAAAAAAACAACCTAAACAGCGTGAAAAAAATAAAAAATAAATAAATAACACACAAAACACACATCACATGCACAGCGCCCTTCTTCCCCCTTTTTTTATTATTATTATTTTTTCTTTTATCATTAAGCTGTATTTGAGTCTATCTATCTAATTTGTGTCGCTTATAAGTTCAATGATTCTTTTTGTCTTATAAGTCAATAAGTCCGTTTGTGTATTTTGGGTCTTTGGCGTAGTTTTTTTAATCTGATGTCGTTTAAGAATCGCGTCAATTATTTTAACGGAAGGAGTACTACCTTGAAGTAATAGCACCTTCTTTGTTTAATGTAAATTTATCGTATATGTCTAACCATTAATCATCAAAATCAGTGAAATAAAGATTAATTTATTGGTGGTAGGTTAAAAATTTATTACACCGATAACTGCGGTAGTGGAAAAGGAGGAGCGATAACTACGGTATATTTTGCCAATTCAAGTGCATGCAGTGTGATCAATACCCGAGATTGAAGCTCAAACGTTGGGGTTTGTGAGTGCTGAAGTTCTAGGGTTTTGGGGTTTAGAGGAAAGGAAAGGAAAGGAAGAAGAAGTAGAGATGGCATGCGATGAGTGTAGTCAGAATTGTCAGTTGGCTCATGGGAAGAAGATGGACTTGTCGCCCAGCGTTTCCCGATTCTTCAAAATTCTTATTGGTGATGAAGTTTCTGAAATTCTGGTAATTTTTACTTTTTGAATTCTTTATTTTTATTATTTAGATGAGAGCCTTTTTCTTGTAGCAAATGAGTTTGTGTTTAATTCAGGTCTAGATCAATGGCTTTACTTGTAATCTATCTCCAGATTTTCTTACCGACACATTATTTTGACATGCGGGGGTGGATCGTCTGCTGAAGTCTGAATTTTCCGCAAATTTTCCCCCTGTTTTCAGTATAAATTTCTTCGTTTGATGCACACTTTTTGCCCCTGTAGGATCGAAGAAAATAAAAGAGAGAAAGAGGTGATTATGAAATCTAATATCATTGTTTTGGGTTAATTTTGATGGGAACTTGGTATGGGAAAAATAAATTATGAAAAGTGCATAAACAATTTTTCAATATTATAGCTATTTTGCAACAATGCATGGTCGTGAAGAAGAGCATTTTAGTGAATAAAAGGAAATCTAGGATGGGAGTCATAAAATTTTCAATTTTTTTTTTGTCTTTTAAACTTGGCCTTGTAAAATATATCTCACACATGATATTGTAGATCAATATACAAAAATTAGCTGGTCAACTTCATATATATACATGTATATTAATCTTGTTTTTCCCTGTGATTTTCTTTTTTAGCGGGTCGACTTCCTCACATTAACACAATGTGGCGCCGCCCCTGGACATGAGACGCCCAAATTTGTGAAGGGGCTTTTCCTAGCTTTCCTTTTGGTCTCCTTTCTTTTCTTTCTTATTAAACCATACCAAACACCCTAAAAGGAAGGACATGAATGTGGTTGATTGTAAAGAACACAGTGTAGAAGTTTCACCGAGAGCTAGAACTCTTATTCTAACTTATATAAAGACATCAAATTTCTTAGTAAAAGAATACATGGCACTGAAAAGATTTTGTAGACAATTTTCATAGATGTTTCCACTTTTTATACATGACAGTACATATCTCCTCAGATTACAATATCAAAAAGGCTTATACTTGGCTGCTACTTTATGTTGTCCCGTCATTATTGTGCTCTTAGAATATACACCTTGATAGCCTGTTCTTCAGCGAGATTTTCATCTAAAAGTTAAATAATTGTATTCTGAACAGTTGGTAGTTACCTAAGTAGTGCTTTTTTGATATAGCATCCCATTTTGCTTTAAGAAGCATGTCCTGTTGAAACATTTCAACCCATACCCTGTCTTATGGGAAAGAGTCAATGAACATGCAAGTACCTTGTTTGTAGTACTTGTATTAAAATGCTAAACTATATCCATTCCACATCTGCTTAAGATTTTATCCCAGATAATTAATTGTGGTATTACAGCAGGGGAACAGGGGCCCTGTCGCGCCACCAAGTCTACTCCCCTATTTGTATTATGCACATGTTGGGTCGGTTATTGATTTATGTGTCATGCCACTCGTGGAGACATGTCAAAGTGCTCAGATATGTAAAATGCATATCTACCTGTTTGTTTAGGATTTTATCTCATGGTGATTCACGATCCTGGAATTCTTCAGAGGTTATTTCATGGCCAGAGTATTATATTTTCAATTGACAAATTCACTTTTAGAAAATTTGGTCTCTGAAAGTTGACTTAGCACCAGTCTTAGTTTCTCTAGATTTCTTCTTAATTGGTGAATCTTTGGTATGAGTTTGAGTGTGTATGGACTATGGCCTCTACACTACCCTTATATGCCTATAAGTTGAAGAGGCGACAAAAAGTTTCGTAGTATTAGTTAACTTAACAAATGCTTATTTTAAATTTTTACTTGTAAACATGGTGAGCGCCATTTAATTTGTTCTTCCCATTGGCCATCTCACTAAAACAGGATCTCATGTAGTTACCACTACCAGTAGTGCAAAGAGAGTAAGGCAAAGATTGGTATTTGAACAAACGGAAACTTGTAGCCATTATAATATCTATCTCTACGGACATACAAACATAAAGGTCGACTTAATTCAAATATTTTAACAAGAAATATACAACAAATGTTCTTTTACCAAAGCAAGTCAAGCTAGGATAAACGTTCTTACCACAAACTCGTAGCCCATGTTTGTGGTGTTGTTTTTGTGACCCTAGTGTTTATTTATTTTTCAGAGGACTAAACTCTCGTTTGTTTGTGGATCTGATATTTAGCATTTATAGTCTCATTGTTGTTTAGTGGTGATTGGAAAGCAGTTTCTCTGTTAAGCAATCTGCTTATGTTTTGACAGATTAATTATAATGGTTCTATGAAATAAAGAAATGATGACCAAGTTTTCGTCCATCCCCTTTGAGAGCTGTGAGTTTAAGTACCGGTGATTATCTAAGAAGATGTAAGACTGCAGAAACTTTCAAAGGAGGACACAAATTCTCTCGCTAACATGCATACTTTTCTCTTCACATTGTGAAACTATTTTTCTCCTCACAACACACATCACCCAACGTATTACACACAAAACGCACTGTAACTTAAACAACATCTCACTTGCTTTTTTTTTTGTTGCTTAAAGTGAAAAATCTCTTATCGTAACTGACCCTTTAGATCTAGGCCAATTTAATGTTTATTTGTTCATATCAATTCATACTTGAATCAGTCTAATTGTATTTTAGTACTTCTATGTCTCATTCTACGTCAAAGAGGTGGACCATTGTCTCATCTAGCTTGCTGACTTGAACTTCGGATATTTTACTTTGGAATACCCCTACCTCCCGCACCCCTTCCCTTTGTGCTGATTCTGGAAGCATGATCTGCAATTGTAGTCCCGGTTTTTGTATGTGGCAATTAGCAAAACTGGTAGAGGGACATAGTATGCCTCTTATTCAATAGGCATCAGATTGGCTCTTAGGGACTGTTTGTTAAACCAATTAAGTACTTATTCTGAAAAATTTAAGTGATTAAAATGTTAAGACTGTTTGATAATTTTTTGAGACACCTCTTAATTAATTAAGATGATCTTAAAATGTTTTAAATTTATCTAAAGAATTTTAAGCGACCGAAAGTCCACTTATCGCTGAATTGCTCTCGTCTACCCGAAAGTAGGCGCATGATATATTTCTTTGTTTAATGTATTCTTTTTTAAAGGCTGTTTATTTATTTTTTATATTTTGTTTATGTTTCTAATAAGTTAGTATAAAATATTTGGTCATAGTATCTTATCATAAAACATGAAAAAGTTGATTGTATACATGGTAATATGTTGGTATAAAATATTTGGTCAAAGTTGATTTTTAAAAATATCAAAGTTTCAAAAAAAATTATTTTTATTATTTTACGTGTTAAGAAGTAAGAACTATGTATCATATAGAAATACAACAAAAATACATGAACCTTGTCGATAGAATATGTGAATGAAAACCATTCTATTTTATCATATGCATTTTTCTAATGAAAGAGAAAGACATATATTATATATTTAACAATATTCACACTTCAAATGAGTAATGTTATCAAATGCTCTAATCAGTTTCAGCACTTAAATGATTCAGTTACTTAACGTATTCAGATTTGATTTGATTTGATTTGAGACTTCATATTTCGGGATTTCGATTTAACAAATGCCCCTTAGAAAGTGCATGACGCAGACTCACAGAGAGAGGGAGGGAGTGGCTGCTTACTTACTGTCAGTCAAAAGCCTTAACCCTTTGTTAATGAACCTTTGTGTTTTCTGGATTTACGCACTTGTAAAATTAATAAGTGGACTGTTCCAACATTTAAATTTTGGATTAATTCTCTTTCCTGTAATTACCCTATTCAAACATTGAACTCTGTGTGTGTGTGTGTGTGTAATATATATGAATTTATCACTTGACATTTTCCTTTTTAACAGTGTTTGCCTCCTATATCTGCTAAAACCATGTCGCACTTGGTTGGTAAAGATGCTAAACTTGAGGATTCAACTGGTGCGCAATGGACAGTAACTTTGTCAAACTACAAGGGCTTCCTTGCGTTTCATAAAGGTTGGACGAAATTTGCAGCTGACCATAAGCTGCAACTCGGTGAGTTATTGGTGTTTAACTACCTCAAGAATGGCCATTTTGTTGTTCATATATATGAACGTACTTGTCGTGAAAGGACAGAATTCGGCAATTACGTTCACCCAGGTAAAGATACTACGACCACTGAGAAAATTGCAGCCGACACAACACCATCTCAAAGAAAGGCTACCGATGGTGTAAGCTTTAGAAGCGTTGGTCGTTCTTCTAAACAAGCAAGGCCTGGTAGAAACTTAGTTAATGCAAAGACTAGCTTAGAAATGGGTGATGGGGACAATGGAACTACAGATACTGAGGAAATTGCAGCCGACACAACACCATCTCAAGGAAATGCTACCAATGGTGTAAGCTTTAGAAGCGTTGGTCGTTCTTCTAAACAAGCAAGGCCTGGTAGAAACTTAGTTAATGCAAAGACTAGCTTAGAAATGGGTGATGGGGACAATGGAACTACTGATACTGAGGAAATTGCAGCCGACACAACACCATCTCAAAGAAATGCTACCAATGGTGTAAGCTTTAGAAGCGTTGGTCGTTCTTCTAAACAAGCAAGGCTTGGAATAAACTTAGTTAATGCAATGACTAGCTTAGGAATGGGTGATGGGGACAATAGAACTACTGATACTAGTGAATCGAACCGAGAGTCTTCAAGCACTTCAGTTCCAATTGAGCCAAACTTCGAAACTCCTTTAAACCAGCCTTCAACGAGTAATATCTCTTTGCAACCTAAATCTGGCAACGACGAGCAGACATGCCTGGATGATGCTTCCTGTGTAATCATCGATCGGAGTGCGTATTATGCAGAAACTGAAAAGAACCTGGTTTTATATGATCTGTCTGTCTATGAAATGCAGAATAGAGAACATATTTCTGATAAGAGATGTATTGATGGAGAAGAAGGTACTCACACTCGTGCTCAGAAATTTGAGGCATCCATGGCAGAAGCTAACAACACTGGGACAGGATTTATTGGTAGCAAGACTGTTTCAAAGGTGCCCAGTACTGGTATGGTTCAAGACACGAAAGCTTCTGGACACATGGGTACTACTGGTATGGTTCAAGACACAAAAGCTTTTGGACACATGGGTACTACTGGTATGGTTCAAGACACAAAAGCACTTATCACATTCCCTCTGATTTTTATCTTTGTTTTCCTTGTCTAAAGATAAGAATTTTGTGTATTAGGTAATTGCAGCAAGTCCTCTTTGGTCGAAGGTAATTGCAGCAAATCTCCATTGGGCAATGGGTTTGCCTCGCCACTTCCTAGACAAGGTATGGCATCTTATATGTACATTGTACTTGTCTCTTGCTCTAACCTCTGATATAAGCTTTGTGTATGCACTATGCCATCTTTTGTCGCTTCCTGGTGCAATTATGGGTGCCTTTAGTGGCACCACACCAGAAACAATCGAATCTTACTTCTCCCCAAATGTTCTACACCTTTATTTGTTTCTTTTCATGAAGAAAGCTACTAAACAAGGCTAAATATGTTCACTCATGAACCCTACTTAGTCATCTGTCTGAATAATGTTTTATTATCAGTTCATACAATGGATACACATGATGAAATCAAGGTGGTAAAGAAAGAGCAAGTAACATTCAGAGAAGAAGCAAGTGATCATGTCCAAAATCCGCAAGGTGTTGCTGCTGTGAATCTCTTTATTTTTTTTCCTTTGTATTGTTTTTTCTTGCGTTTCGAATTTAAATCAACGTGTTTATTCAAGTACTACCACTTAATAGAGCTTTCTTGGCTTAATCTGATATGAAATTCAGATCTGAAGCCATCTTTGATAAGGGACGGCGAAGGCCCCTCAACATCAAGATTTAAGCGGAAAGCTACAAAATTGGAGCCTTATGACTCACTCGATGATGAGCCTGCACTATTTCCAGATAGCGTCACTTGCTTGGCTGGGACAGATAACTGTGATTTCATTGTATGTTTCTCTTAACCTTGTTTATCTTTTGTCCACATTCACGATATTCAAAATGCTAGGCCTTATGTCTAAAGATCTTAAATGTTGTAAAACAAAATTTTTGGTTTGGGACATGCAAAGGCCATGTCATGTTAGTTGAAACATGCAATACATGACGACAGAGTAACTTTATGAATCACTTGCAGGAGTTGCCGGATCGACTGCCATCAGTTGCATTTAAAAAGTGGAAAGGAAGAGTGGATAAGAGATGTAGTATACTGCTCATCGATCCTAAGAGAAGAAGGTGGCCAGCAATATACCTTGACAAGTTTGGGTCTTCCTTTGGTGTAATTTGCGGTTGGAAGAGGTTTAACGAGGCGAACAAGGTTCGTCCTGGCGATCATTATGTTTTTAGTCTAGAAAACGGATCACAATGCACGTACAAGGTTGATGTGGTGCGTACGTAAGCAAAGGAAAACTATTAGGGGGTATATTCGTATGTGCATATATAACGTAGATGGTCACGAGCCGTAACGTGTAAGAGACACGTCGACTCTGTGCAATTTTGTTGACCTAAAATAAAACAAACCTATTTTGGTGTAGCTTTTTATGTTTCCTTTTTGGAAATGAGCGAGTGACCTAGAACTGAGTTTTGTGCAAACCGCTCAACTCATTTACGTTTATCAATCATGTTTTTGCCGAGTGCTTAAAATCTAAGAGGTTCCGGGTTCGAATCTTTGTTATATTTGGTGGATATATTGAATCCCGTTATATTTGGTAATCATATATTCTGTTTACTTGTGAACGTGATAGTGACTTGCATATTATTTTCTTTTAAAATCTTTTATCACAAACAATTAAACAAGCTAAATAATTTTGTATACTGTTACTCTTAATAATAATGAAAGTCTTTTAAAAGGGAAGGGAATACATCTACCGGGTTCAGGGAATGTCGTCGGTCAAAGTCAACAACTCCCTAACTCTCCAATGAAGACCCCATCTCGTGTCGTTCATGGTTTATATATTTATATTTAATTGTGAGAAGAGAAGTTGATGGTTGGCCTAATCATTCAATACCTTTGTCTTGTTATAATTCATTCACATGTAAATTTCTAAAGTCAAATGATAAGATGTTGTACCAATTTTTATATGAATTTATTACATAGCAAGTTGTGCTACTGTCAAATCACAACAGTACTGGTATTAAGTGGGAAATTGGTAAATCAGGCCACTGATATTTTTTTTCAGGCCAAACATTTTATGACATTTTTTTTTCTTGTTTTCCGCCCAAATTTGGACGATTTCATCTAAATACAGTCAAAACCGTTCAAATTTGGATTCCTTTTTGTCCAAATCCATTCATTGACCAAAATGGACGGAATCCATTCAAAATTCAGACGCAACGTCCGAATTATGATTTAATTCCGCCTAAAATTTAGATTAAACGCCTAAATTTGAATTTAATTTGAACACTAGTCCAAATACACCGGTGACCACTTCGTCTTCTTCAATCCATTGTCAGAGACATCTTATACTTTAGCGAATATAACCCCCTTTAAATTTGAGTATTTGACATATTACTTGTATTCCAGAAAGAATATATCTTGATTGTTGGGGGGGTGGGTGGGTTAGGGGAAGCATACAATCTGATTTCTGAAGTACCCAAAAAAGAAGCAGAGATGAAAAATAAAGAAAAAAAATTATCAAAGGGATAAAAGATGAAAAAGAGGTCGAAATAAAAAATCGTTTATCGTTTCGAGGAGTAAGAAGATTAGGTGAATTTACTTATTTTTTTGATCGACGTCTAATTGATGGAATTACCAACATGGTTGGTTTTTTTAGTTTCTTTGTAGGAGAGGCTATTAAATATGGGGGTGGGGGGCGCATTTCTTCTTATATTTTCTTCTATTTATCTTATGTATCCATTTTTTTGTTCCTTTTTTTCATTTTTACCCCCCTTCTCATTTAATTTCGAAAAAAGTGAAGAAGAAGGATCTTCTTCGGTGGATCCCTTTTGTGCTTGTCTGCTAGCGCTAAGACTAGGCCTTCCTTTCTTATGGTATGGATGGAGCAGGAAATGTTCTCTTATGATTTTTCCTACTTTCTTTAGTTTAGTGATTGATATCAAAGAGAGTCTAATAAGTCTAGTCACTCAACTAATCCACTCGTGGAGTGCTTCCTTCATCAATCAATAATATAATAATACACAAAATATGAAAGAAATTACAACAGAGAAGCAAGCAAAATGGGGAAGCAAAAAAACCGATCCAGAAATAAACTTTCTGGATCAATGGATTGAAGAAGACAAAGTGGTCACCGCAGTGTATTTGGGCGAGACTTACAAATTCCGTCCAAATTTGATCGAATTAAATCACACCTCGGACGTTAAATCCGAATTTTGACGGATTCTCCCAAATTTGGTCGATGATCGGATTGGGACGAAAAGGAATCCAAATTTGAGCGGTTTGATCAGTATTTGGACGAAAAATCGTCCAAATTCGGACCGAACACGAAAAAATGTCGAAAAAATGTTTGATCCGAAAAAATATCGACGCGTTACGATGGCGCGATTTACCAATTTCCTTATTAAGTGATATATCATACTAATACACTATATATAACAACACCTACTCGCTACTATATGTAATGCGAAACATTGATGGTAATGGAACTTGCATAAGTTTGTGAGTATACACTATACACTACATGTTAACGGTTGAATTTTACGCATAGTTATCGGACCACCCTGTAATTGATCCGGAAAAGACACCGGGTCACCGGGTCAGTGGTTCAACCGGTGGATCACATCATATACTTAAAAATATAATTGAATATTCAAAACATAAAGATAAAATAAAATATGACAACTATAATTATTTTCAAAATACTCCAACAGACACAATTACAAGTTAGACAACATAAAATGCTCAAATGATTATTTGTTGTGCAAGTTAATGCGCAAATAATTAGCTATTTTTAGGTAAGTATTGTAGCTCTTCTTCTAATTTCATACATTCCTAAAAATAACACAGCAATACATTCAATCCATACTGAAAACAAGCTCATTCTCTTCACTTCAAGTTTTCAACCGTAAAAAAAATTCAAATACCCCTAAATACATACTGCTGCTCGATTTTTTTTTTTTTGGAGAGATCTGCTCGATGTTCTTTTTTTTTATACAAAATGTGCTCGATGTTTTGAGATTTATACTATTTAGAACTGAAGCTTTTTTTAGAACCTGCTGAGGGTGAATGAAATCCTGATGGCAAAAAAAAAAAAGCTGGGTTGATGGAAACCGCCTGGTCACGGGTTGACCGATCCGACCACCGGTTGGTCGTCCGACCGCCGGGTTGGGCGGGTTAGAACGGTTCACTTCCTTAAACGGTCGAATGCTTGACCCGGCCCGGGTTTGGGACCGGGTCACCGGGTTGACCGGTTCAACCGCCGGGCGGGGCCGGGTCTGATAACTATGATTTTACTATACCTAACCATGATCCACCCTCCCTACCACCACAAACTACCTATCTACTCACTATCACCACATCCACATCTGTACCCTACCTTATTTTTCTCACCACTCCACTTTACCCTATCTTACCCCATTCAGGCATCCACACTACTATACCTAACCTTACCCACCCTATCCACCCACCCATCCATTTAGAGCATCTCCAATGAAGGGTTTGTGTTTGTTTTTCAAAGCTTTATGAAAAGTTTTTGCTATTGGACTAGTGATGACTAGACAAAGCTTCAAACAAAAACTTGGTAAAAATGGACCGGTTCATCTAAGAGAAAAACTGTAAATGCTTTCTTTTTTTCCTTTTAGTTTGTGTGTAGTAGAGGAAAAAAAATATGTGTGCGGGGTCCAAGCTATAAAACTTTATAAGAAGTTTATTCTTGTATACAAAAATGTTTATACCGAAAATGTTTATACAGATATGATGTGGAATAGTCATAAACCTTTTAAAAGGTTTATAATTGGAGATACTCTTATCACCACGTACCATATCTTACCCTACCACTCATCTCACCCTACCCAACCCAACCACACATAACCTACCCTACCACATACCACTCATCTCACCCTACCTAACCCGACCCACATAACCTACCCTACCACCTTACTGTACCATATATCTTACCATACTTATGCATACCTTACCGTACCCATCCACCATTTTACTCTTCTACTTGACTCTACTCCACTATACCTTACCCACCACCCCACCATTCCCCACCCACTCTGTACTACCCTATCTTATTCTACCCCACCGTACCCAACCATACCATATCTCATCCATGCATCCACCAGACCACCCTATCATAGACAACCTTACCTCACCACTCACCCTATGCTTCCCTTTCTCACCAACTCACCATACCTACCCTACCCTACCACCCATCTTACCTTACCTAACCCGACCTCGCCTAACCTACCCCACCGCCCTACCCTACCCTATACCTAACCATAACCTAGCTTACACCACCTACCCTACCTTACCTTACCCACCCTACATTATAACCCCATCCTACCCCACCACCACCATACTTCACCTCACCACCCATCCTATCCCACCTTACTCTTACCAACACACTGTCGATTTTAATTCAATTCCATTTATTCTTGAAGGTGATAAAAATGGTAATTTTCCAAAAGCCAATAAGGCTTACCTTAATGGTTAAGTTGAGTCTCATTGTGTGTAGTACCGAAAGACAATTATCTAATTGTTTTTATGATGAAATTAATAATTCATCTTATTATATGCATGTATGCTTATAATTAAGACACTCTTGAAAACCCTAAGTACCTCGTTTATATAATCACATAACTCAAAGTGTATGGCTATACACAAGAGGATTGAGTTAGTGATATGTACTTAAAATTAACTTAGTCCGTAGCGTTTATTAATCTGAGTGCACGGTCTCAAGATTAATTTGCTAATAATGCGCCTGAACACTTTAGGTGTGACAAATCTTATCCGGATCTTGCCGGTAATAGGGTACCTAGTGGGACATTTATATATGATGATAATCATATAGAAATTTGACTGATTTGATTTGAGTTCTCGATATAATTCCGTGATCGAGAAGTCTTATCGAATCACAAGATGATCATATATGGATTAATCTCAATCCTGAGGTGATCACAGATGACTGCTTAGACTAGGGTAGGGTTTGATGCGTTAGTAAGGATCACTTCGTAGTATGTGGTCCAACACTTCTCGTTGGCTCTATTTTAGGATGAGTAAGTAGGGTGTGCTATCACATATATGGAATCCATTCCTTCCCTCGGGAAGTAGATGCGACAGCCTCCTTATTTGTTAATCCTAGAAACTGATCGATGGCACCGGTTCATATTATATTAGTTATGAACTAATTGATCACTAAGGGGTTAATGGTAAATAAGGATAAGATGTTTCGATTAGGGTTTACGGAAATATCCTGATTCGTAACGAACAGTCTATGGAGGATTTATCTGTATGTATTGATTATATCAGTGGACACCTTATGACTCATGGTTGAGTGTAAGTTTATATCTATATTCGGCAGAGTTCAGTTTCGAGGTTTATGGTGGTGTAATCCTGGAATTAATAGATTGAATATTATTGATCGGTCAGACGAATAATTTTATTCAATTTATTGTAGCTACTGAATATGGGTCCATGGTCCCCGACGTGGCTCCTAATATAGCATATACGTTTTCTCATAGTTTCATATCAATTATAATTAAATATGTTTAATTGATATGTGGATTAATTGTTTAGTTGGACTAGATAATTAAATACACGGAAATTTTTTTTTTCGTGGACTTGGCCCAAATAAATGAAAAACGCGCATGACCTAATTAATTAGGTGTATGGCCGCATTTTGTATATTATTATTTGTTGGGAAATTAGTTTTCTTGATAAATAATAAGACATGTGATTAAATTATTTATTTGTTAAATAATTTAAGAAAAAGAAAATCTTTTATTTATCCTAATTAATTTAGGAATATTCTAGATTTATCTTTTTAAGGAAAATGATTATTTTGATTGATTTTGTATTAATTAAATAATGCCTTGGAGGCTAGGATTTCTCTCATATATAAAGAGAGTTCTCCCAAGTCAATTTATAACACATCACACGACTTTTGGGTAGTAAAATAGCTTTGATATTTCGGCTATTTTACTAAGGGTTCGAGTTTCAGAAAACTTCGGGTTTTCTAAGGTAGCATATCGAGGAGGTCCGGCGGCTTGAAACACCATCCACCTGGTGGTGCTTGGAGACACACGTTGGAAGACTTTGGCTTCTCAATTAGGCTCTCAACTAGCTCGGTTTGGATTGACCTTGTTCTTGGCGTTTTGCACCATAAAAGGTTGGTAATCTAACCCCCTCATAGGTTAGATCTGTTATTCATGTATTTTGTTTATTTAGATCTAGATCTGATATTTATTCCGCTGCGTAATCGGGTGATGAATTATTGCAGTGGGAGTATGGTTTGTCCATTACCCATTGCAGGACCTTACGGTCTATATGGTAGATTGATGACCTATAGTCCTTCGTGGCTGTGTATAGATCCTCGATCATGAGGTTGGTTTAAAAGCCATAACCACCGTGAATGGAGTTTGATACTCCAGGTTACATTGAAACTCTTGTAGAACCACCGAGTATCTCGTGGCCAAGTGAGAGTAATTGGAACTACACGGAGAAGAGTCGAATGAATAGAAAAGTTTAACTTTCAACGCAAAGTCGAGTAATTTAGGGGTGATTCCCAAAAGGTAAAGAGTTAACCAGGACCGTGATCTCTCTTACCACTCGGCCTTGCTTGATTTCGCGTCGAAGCGGGAAATAGGGGTGATTCCTAAGACTTTCTTGCCGAACAACGGAATCGAACTCATTCGAGCAGAGGGTTTTAGCTAAGAACAAATGATGATTCGTTACAAAGGAGAAAATAGGGGTGATTCCCTAAGACGTTTTTGCGAGACTAACGATATCTTAATTTATTCAGAAAGAATCAGAAGGTGTAGTGCCTAAAAGACAATTGTATAATTGTTTTAGGGCCAAATTAATAATTCATCTTATTATATGCATGTATGCTTATAATTAAGACACTACTAAAAACCCTAAGTACCTCGTTTATGTAATCACGTAACTCAGTGTATGGCTATACACAAGAGGATTGAGTTAGTGAGATGTACTTAAAATTAATTTTAGTCCGTAGCGTTTATTAATCTGATGCACGGGTCTCATGATTAATTTGCTATTAATGCGCCTGAACACTTTTTGGTGTGACAGATCTTATCCGGATTTGTCGGTAATAGGAAGTACTAGTGGGGCATTTATATATGATGATAATCATATAGAAATTTGACCCGATTTGATTTGAGTTCTCGATATAATTCCGTAATCGAGAAGTCTTATCGAATCACAAGATGATCATATATGGATTAATCTTAATCTGAGGTGATCCTGCAGGCATTTGTAGACTAGGGTAGAGTTTGATGTGTTAGTAAGGATCACTTGAAGTATGTGGTCCAACACTTCTCGTTGGCTCTATTCGGGATGAGTGAGTAGTCCGTGCTATCACGAATATGGAATCCATTCCTTCCCTCGGGAAGTAGACATGATGAGCCTCTTATTTGTTGACCCTAAAAGCGATCGATCGGCCGAGTTCATATTATATTGAATATGAACTAATTGATCACTAGGGGTTAATGGTAAATAAGGATAAGATGTTTCGAGAAGGGTTTACGGAAATATCCCGAATCGAAATGAAATATCTATGGAGGATTTATCCGTATGTAATGATTATATCGATGGGCGACGCCGACTCATAAATTGAGTGTAAGTTATCTATATTCGATAGAGTTCGATTTGGGTTTATGGTGGTGTAATCCCGGAATTAATAGGTTGGATATAATTATTCTGCTTGACGAATAATTTTTATTCGATTTATTGTAATTTCTTGAATATGGTCCATTAAGCCGACGCGGCTCCTAATATAGCATATAGGTTTCTCGTCGTTGCACCTCGATTATAATTAAATGGTTGGATTGGACTATTTAATTGGATATGTGGATTAATTGTTTAGTTGGGCTAAATAATTAAATACACTGAAAGACATTTTTCGCGAATTTCGGCCAGGTGTGGTGTGTTGACCAATTTTGACCCAAATTGGTCAAAAAGAATAAAAGGTGCGTGACCTTATTTGATTGAAAAGGTGCGCATGTTTGTTTTTATTATTTAATTATTGGGAAATTAGTTTTCTTGGATAATTATTTGACGTGTGATTAAATTATTTATGTGTTAAATAATTTAAGGAAAAGAATATCTTTTATATGTCCTTATTTATTTTGGAATATCTTAGATATATCTTTTTAGGAAAAGGATTACTATAATTGATTTTGTATTAATTATTAATCCTGGAAAATAAGTTTTACTCTCCATATAAAGAGAGTTATCCTGCCTTTTGACACACAACACAACACGCCATTATTAAAGAAAGAGGCTTAGAATTTTCGGCCATCTTTCTTCGGGTTTGAGTTGGAATAATCTTCGGGATTATTCCTGTAGCATATCAAGGAGGTCGGCGTTGGGAAACACCATCCACCTGGTGTTCTTTGGGAGACACGCTGGAAGGCAGTGGCTTCTCAATACGTGTTCTTGAGATCTATCGTTCTTGGAGTTAAGCACCATAAAAGGTAGGCTCCTAAACCCCTTGTAGATTTAGATCTTTAATTATGTTCTTTGTTTCGTTTAGATCTAGATCCCGATGCCTTCCATTGCAGAATCGGGTCAATCCATGATTGATCCGGCGATATTACATCTAACAAGTGGTATCGAGCCTTTGATCTAACGATCAAAGAATATGAGTTTTAGATCTGGAGTGGAAAACATGTTTTAGGTGTTTCATTTCGTTTTTTTTTTTTGGTTAAATTCAAATTTATTCATGTTGTATGCTTGTGAATGTTGTGGTTGAAGAGATGGATTGGGGTTGGTATTGTTTACCCGTAGATCTATTTTGTAGCTCCTTTGTTTAGTAACAATTGAAAGTAAAATTGTATTTTATTTATGTCAATTTTCAAAATTCCATGTAAAAGTAGCATCTTTTATTATAATTTTGTTGTTCCGGCTCGAAAGATGAAGATCTTGAAGAAAAGATGAAGATCAGCGAAATCCAAGGTATGAACAAGGAGAAACGGATTAAATTTTTTTTTCTTTTCAACCCATGCATGCGGCTAGGGTTTCCATCTTAAGCGGGCATCCTTTTTTTTTTAATGTAACCTGTTTTACTTTTTTTTTTTTTTTTTTTACATTACAGCCGACTTTATCAAAAAAAAAAAAAAAAAATTGGAATTATTTTTTTTGCCGCATGATAACAAAAAAAAAAAAAAATTAATTATAATAAATTGGTTTTATTTAATTAAAAATACCTTTCTCTCTCTCGGTGTTCGTGGTTCGTGATCCGGCGGTTCGAGTTCAAGATTCAAGATCAAGACTCAAGACATAGTATAAGTTTTACTTTTCCTTAGAAAATAGTTAGTCGAAGTACCAACGGTCCATCTCGGTGTTTACTTTTCGGTATAATTTTGTGTTTGATCAAGATTACGTGCTTAAAACCGGAAAATTGCCATGACTTGCATCTTCATGATTCCACTCCAATGCATACATGTAGCTAGTTTATTTTGAATAAATTAGGCATGTATAACTCGAATAATTAGTATGAATGCTTATTAATTTAATATGTGGTAGTTAAATAATAAGTAGCTAATTATAAAACCGAGGACCGGGTTTTGTCAATCGTTTACGATTTTAGTGATGGATTCTCGGTGAATCCCACTTGGATAAATCGTTGAGCTTTTCGGTGATGGCTTCTCAGTGAACCCACCTTAAACTAAAACGAGATTACGCTTTGGGTGACAATTTAGAAATCGGAGAATCTTAGTACATGGGTTCGGAAATGGTCTAACCATGGTTGGGCGAGTTCAACCGAGCTTCGGCTCAATCGACTCCCCTCCACGTGTGATGTACGTTACAGCAGTTCGATAGGACTTAGCATAGCCGATAAGCCTTCGGGCTAACGGGGCTTCTCCGCGGATTGGCCTGAATCATCACATATGTTCCAACGAATAAGGCGGCGTGAGGCTTGCTACATAACCGACCCTATTCGAGTACTTTGATTTATTGTTTCTTATTGTCAAGGCCAAAACCGTAATTAGTAAACCCACCACTTTTTCAAAATATTGAGTGGGAGCGGGGAAGGCGACAGCCAACCCCACGGCCTCTACTATAAATGCAAGCACGTGAGAGAAGGGTGACACCTCGAGCCGCTTTGATTCCGGCCCCCTGCGGGTGGTGTTCACCCCTATCAAAATTCAAGGCTTGGTTTCCGAAAGGATAGGATTTTGGGTACTCGTTGAGTCACTGACCGACCCTGCGGCGGCATACTCGGGGCGTACTTTGAGATCTGATATAGTAGGTCACACTCTTTATGGATATTTTCGAAATATCTAGGCTAGAAAAGGAAGGTAATCAATGATTAAGGTCCGGGATGTCTGATTCCCGTGAGATTTTGATTCTCAAAGATTAATCATTGAGAGAGATTGTCTCGCTTTAATCGTCGCCTCTTTGACCGACCTCGCAAGCGCACATCGAGGTGTGAGATTAAATCCTTGGAATGGTAGGATAGACTTTTTAACAAGTTTATAATTCCTAAAATAAAAATATAGTAGTGAAAATTTATTTTTGAATTTAAGTTTCATCATTTTGTTTACAACTAAATCTACTAGGTTACTAAACTGTTAGTAATAGAACTTCATTAAAAAAATGTGGAAAGTAACAAGTGCGTTGTAATTATCAATAAATGCGCTTAACTTTTCGGAAGAAATTTTTCTCTTGAGCCTTTAAAAACTTAAGTGACATAAATGCAGTGTGTCACGGGTGTCACTCGTGTTGAACGAGAGACGACCATACTTAGTTTACAAAAGATGACATAGGACTCATCGATAAAATTCATTTAATGAATTTTAAAAGTGTAATTACACAACAAATTTCTAAATTGAAAAATTGGAAAATCATATACATAAGGCGTTCTTTAGTTAGACGGTATTTGGAACCGATAAACTAGTAGAGCCTTAGCCTTATGATTTGTTGTTTTTCCGAATTATTAGAAATGTGTAATAGATCGCATGTTTCTCCATTTATTGGAAAAACAAGAATAAAGCGTTACTAGTTAGGCGAGATTTGGGCCGATAAACTAGTAGGAGCTTAGTTCTCGAGATTTTATAATCGTTGAAACATCATGAACAAAGCATTTCTAGTTAGACAAAGATTTGGAATCGATAAACTAGTGGGAGCTTAGTTACGGGATTTTCGATCTTTGAAAAATCATAAATACAAAGTGTTGCTCGTTAGACGGTATTTGGAACCGATAAACTAGTCGGAGCTTTGGTCTTATGATTTAACGATTAGAAAAATCGATAGTCCAAGCAAGTAACATCGAACGTCCCACGCTTCAAGAGTAGTGTCTACTCACACGAATCGCTAGTTCAAGATCAAGTTTCCATCTAAGGAAAGTCGAGAATGGGAAAGAATGTTTATACGTGTTAGTCATCTAGACTAAGTAGTTTTAAGGCTAAACCGGAAAATTAATAAATTGGAAATTAGAGGATAATGAAAGTGATTTCGGATCACTTTCCAATGTATCCTAGCAATTTTCTTGAAAGCTAAAGTTCTTTGGAAGAACTAGGTAGCTTTGCATTAAACGATAAATAAAATAGACAACGGGCAGTTTTTTCAGATTGACTAGTGGGAGTGATATAAGGAAATGAATCTCGGATTCAATTCTTGAGGATCACAGAAAATTCATTTTCTGTTTTTGGATTCGTTGGAACGAATGTATTCATTTTCAATAGGATAATTTGTTTGTCTTATTGACGATGAATGTAACGATCGTAAGACGAATCCAAGACTCGAACTTTTGTTTGATAAAGTCGAACCACTAATCATTGTTGAAAATGTATTAGTAACACATCTTAAAACATATAAACGCAAAATGGTTTCCGTATTTCGATAAACGCTTCTTTCTATTCTATTAATTAGTGCATATTCCCTAAAGACAAGATCGAAGACTCGGCTTAGGGTGATTCCTATCTCCCGAGTCAAAGGAACACTGCCTCAAAGGAACAATGACTAAGTTTCCTTTCAATCGTGAAAGGGTAATAGATTTAAAGAAGTAACATAGCTTGTTCATAACAACCTTCGAGGTCATATGAAAGGTACAAGCTAGTGGGAGCTTTTGAAGTAGTGACATCTTGTTTGACTACTATTCGAGACTCCGGTAAGTTTATCAAAAATATTTGGAGGAAATCTCTGATTTCACCAGAGATAGAGTATTCCATACTCAGAAATAGGTTATTGCGTAGTCTTCGGGACTGATGCTCGGCCTACCTCCCAGTGAAATGTTTTCACTAAGGGATACACCACAAATTTGCCTTACATAGTTATTGATGTGCTACGATCTGTTTCTTGAACTCATTTAAGATATTGGTTGCAAAATAACGGTTGTATTGAAAAACCGAGAAGTCTACCCAGAAGATGCCTACGCATTTGTGGATAAGAAGTGAATTCGGTTCACCCCACTTCCGTAAATAGAGGCATTTAGCACCGAGTGCTTGAAGGTAGGACTGGCAATTTTGCGTACACGTTCAGGTCGTGAAATATCTTAATGCATTGAGTAAAGGTTGGTTATTAAACTCGTAAAATCGAGAATGACGGGGATATACTGTCAAACTCGGTCTGATAGAGTCTATAAATAACAACCTTAGATCTTGAAGTATTTGTACTCAAGATGTTACTAACTGATGTGTTCAGTCCACATCCAACACCGGCAGTTGGTGATAACACTAATAAGAACTACTAAACTAGATCAGTATATCAATCCACCCCGAACGCAGTGGGAGTATGGTTTGTCCATTACCCATTGCAGGACCTTACGGTCTATAGGGTAGATTGATGACCTATAGTCCTTTGTGGGCTGTGTAGGATCCTGATCATAAAGGTTGGTTTAAAAGCCATAACCCTGTGAATGGAGTATGATACTCCAATTCTGTTGAAACTCTTGTAGAACCACCTGAGAACTCAGGCCCCAGTGGGAGTAATTGGAACTACATGAAGAAGAGTAGAATGAATAGGAAAGTTTAACTTTCACAGTAAAGCTGAGTAATTTAGGGGTGATTCCCTAAAAGGTAGAGAGTTAACCAGACCGTGATCTCTCTTACCACTCAGTCTTGCTTGATTTAAATCAAAAAGCGGGAAATAGGGGTGATTCCCTAAGACTTCCTTGCCGAACAACGGAATCAATTCATTCGAAATGAAGGGTTTTAGCTAAGAACAAATAACGGATTCGTTACAAAGTAGAAAATAGGGGTGATTCCCTAAGACCTTTTTGCGAGACTAACGGCATCTTCATTTATTCAGAATGAACTTTTGGCAGGATGCCTGCCATAGCTTATATCCTTTGGGGATTAAAGCAAACCTCTCGGTCATTTCAAAGTCATATATTTTAATATATGGACTTGACCAGAATATTGATAAGTCTTTCGTAGACTGGGCTTCGATATTAGTATAGTAGTATGTAGATTAGTGTTTGTGAACGGTAACACTGAAACAATTGGAAACAACATGGGTGTGTTATCTGAAGTCAGAGTCTGACATGCCATCGGGATTCATTCTAAAGGATTTGATTCGCTCAAATCCGCAAGAATCGATCATTGGCAATCCCATCCATTCACCTGGTTAAGATATTCTTGCATTTATGCAACATTCAACGATGTAGTCTACCCTACCTCTCGGGAATGGTTATCTAAACTCGAGGATGAATACTGAAAATGGGATGTTTAGTGAATCCTCAAGTATCTTCGGAGAATGAGGAATAATATGCTAGTATATTCAGTGCAAACTAGAATATAAGTGATGACACCGATTCGACTTTAGGTCGGATGAAGGATGATCGTTAAGTCGATTTCGTCCTCGGTGTTGAATCAAAGGCATATTGATATCGTACCACCGGATTAGATGGAAAGCGACGTTTGATCCCAAAGATTGACTCAAGCCGACATCCTACCTAATCGATGTACCAAGTCACATGGTATTCGGATTCGAGCACGCCGCGGGTCATCGACCTACCTGCGGAGGCATACTCCGTCGTGCTTGGAAGGATGAATTACTAAGATGCGCTTGGAGGGTACATATTTGAGGATTCGTCTCACTTGTTTTGAGCAAGTGGGAGAATGTTGTAGATATAGATAAATAAGGGTGTGCTCTAAAACAATTAATCCACTTGCCTTTCGTGCAAGTGGGAGATTGTAAGGTGTAGTGCCCGAAAGACAATTGTATAATTGTTTTAGGGACGAATTAATAATTCATCTTATTATATGCATGTATGCTTATAATTAAGACACTACTAAAAACCCTAAGTACCTCGCTTATGTAATCACGTAACTCGTGTGTATGGCTATACACAAGAGGATTGAGTTAGTGAGATGTACTTAAAATTATTTTTAGTCCGTAGCGTTTATTAATCTGAGTGCGGGTCTCATGATTAATTTGCTATTAATCGCCTGAACACTTTAGGTGTGACAGTCTTATCCGGATGCCGGTAATAGGGTACCTAGTGGGGCATTTATATATGATGATAATCATATAGGTTTGGACCGATTTGATTTGAGTTCTCGATATAATTCCGTAATCGAAGAAGTCTTATCGAATCACAAGATGATCATATATGGATTAATCTTAATCTGAGGTGATCACGCATTTAACGCTAGACTAGGGTAGAGTTTGATGTGTTAGTAAGGATCACTTCAAGTATGTGGTCCAACACTTCTCGTTGGCTCTATTCTCGATGAGTGAGTAGTCCGTGCTATCACGAATATGGAATCCATTCCTTCCTCGGGAAGTGAGACAGAGCGCCTCCACTTATTTGTTGACCCTAGAAAGCGATCGATCGGCCGAGTTCATATTATATTGAATATGAACTAATTGATCACTAGGGGTTAATGGTAAATAAGGATAAGATGTTTCGAGAAGGGTTTACGGAAATATCCCGAATCGAAATGAAAAATCATGGAGGATTTATCCGTATGTAATGATTATATCGATGGACGCTTTCGACTTCATAAATTGAGTGTAAGTTATCTATATTCGATAGAGTTCGATTTGGGGTTTATGGTGGTGTAATCCCGGAATTAATAGGTTGGATATAATTATTCGCTTGACGAATAATTTTTATTCGATTTATTGTAGCTTTCATGAATATGGGTCGTATGGCCCGACGTGAGGCTCCTAATATAGCATATAGGTTTCTCGTCGTTGCACCTCGATTATAATTAAATGGTTGGATTGGACTATTTAATTGGATATGTGATTAATTGTTTAGTTGGGCTAAATAATTAAATACACTGAAAGACATTTTTCATGACTCGACCGAATCGTGGTGTGTTGACCAATTTTGACCCAAATTGGTCAAAAAGAATAAAAGGTGCGTGACCTTATTTGATTGAAAAGGTGCGCATGTTTGTTTTTATTATTTAATTATTGGGAAATTAGTTTTCTTGGATAATTATTTGACATGCGATTAAATTATTTATGTGTTAAATAATTTAAGGAAAAGAATATCTTTTATATGTCCTTATTTATTTTGGAATATCTTAGATATATCTTTTTAGGAAAAGGATTACTATAATTGATTTTGTATTAATTATTAATCCTTGGAGCTAAGCTTTACTCTCTCCTATATAAAGAGAGCTCTCCTGCCTTTTGACACACAACACAACACGCCATTATTAAAGAAAGAGGCTTAGAATTTTCGCCATCTTTCTTCGGTTTTCGAGTTGGAATAATCTTCGGGATTATTCCGGTAGCATATCAAGGAGGTCGGCGTTGGGAAACACCATCCACCTGGTGTTCTTTGGGAGACACGTTGGAAGGCGTGGCTTCTCAATACGTGTTCTTGGAGATCTATCGTTCTTGGAGTTAAGCACCATAAAAAGGTAGGCTCCTAAACCCCCTTGTAGATTTAGATCTTTAATTATGTTCTTTGTTTCGTTTAGATCTAGATCCTGATGCCTTCCGCTGCGTAATCGGGTCAATCCATGATTGATCCGACGATATTACATCTAACAAGAACCTTTGGCAGGATGCCTGCCATAGCTTATATCCTTTGGGGATTAAAGCAAAACTTTAGGTCATTTCAAAGTCATATATGGTTTTTTAATATGTGGACTTGACCAGCATGTTGATAAGTCTTTCGTAGACTGGGCATCAATATTAGTAAAGTAGTATGTAGATTAGTGTTTGTGATTGGTAACACTCAAATCTTGGGAAACAACATGGGTGTGTTATCTCAAGTCGAGGCTAACATGCCATCGGGCTATTTTTCTAAAGAATTTGACTCACTCGAATTCTCGAAAATAAGCAATTGGCAATCCCATTCATCCATCTCAATGGTTAAGATGTTCTTGCATAGGGGAATGCAACATTCAACGATGTAGTCTACCCTACCTCTCAGGAATACTTGTCTAAACATGCGAATGAATACTAAATGGGATGTTTAGTGAATCCTCAAGTCTCTTACGGAGAATGAGGAATAATATGCTAGTATATTCAGTGCAAACTAGTATATAAGTGATAACACCGATTCTCGGCTTTAGTCGATTGAGGATGATCGTTAAATCGATCTCGGTCTCGAGTGTTTACTCACGTGATAAAGTATTATCCATGAAGCCAATACCACTTCATTGTGAAAACATTGGAGAGGTAGCTCACAAGGATTTTGCAATCACTAGAGGTCATAAGCATATTGAAATCGTACCACTGGATTAGATGGAAAGGCGACGTTTCAATCCCAAAGATTGACTCAAGCCGCCAACCTACCTGATCAGTGTACCGAGTCACATGGTATTCGGATTCTAAGTACGCGCCGGGTCACTGACCTACCCTGCGGCGGCACACTCCGGTCGTGTTTGGAAGGATGAATTACTAAGATGCGCTTGAAGGGTATGAATCTTAGGGATGTGTCTCACTTGTTTTGAGCAAGCGGGAGAATGTTGTAGATATAGATATAAAGGGTGTGCTCTAAAAAAATTAATCCACTTCACTTTCGTGCAAGTGGGAGATTGTTAGGTGTAGTGCACGAAAGACAATTATCTAATTGTTTTTATGACAGAATTAATAATTCATCTTATTATATGCATGTATGCTTATAATTAAGACACTACTGAAAACTAAGTACCTCGTTTATGTAATCACATAACTCAGTGTATGGCTATACATAAGAGGATTGAGTTAATGAGATGTACTTAAAATTAATCTGAGTACGGGTCTAAAGATTAATTTGCTAATAATACACCCAGAACACTTTAGGTGTGACAGTCTTATCCGGACTGTCGGTAATAGGGTACCTAGTGGGGCATTTATATATGATGATAATCATATATGGCTGGACCGATTTGATTTGAGTTCTCAATATAATTCCGTGATCGAGAAGTCTTATCGAATCACAAGATGATCATATATGGATTAATCTCAATCCTGAGGTGATCACAGACGACTGCTTAGACTAGGGTAGGGTTTGATGCGTTAGTAAGGATCACTTCGTAGTATGTGGTCCAACACTTCTAATTGGCTCTATTTTAGGATGAGTAAGTAGTCTGGAAGTAGACAGATAGTTCCCTTATTTGTTAATCCTAGAAACTGATCGATGGCGCCGGTTCATATTATATTAGTTATGAACTAATTGATCACTAGGGGGTTAATGGTAAATAAGGATAAGATGTTTCAAGTAGGGTTTACGGAAATATCCCGATTCGTAACGAACAGTCTATGGAGGATTTATCCGTATGTAATGATTATATCAGTGGACACCTTATGACTCATGGTTGAGTGTAAGTTTATATCTATATTCGGCGAGTTCGATTTTGGGTTTATGGTGGTGTAATCCTGCATTAATAGATTGAATATTATTGTTCGGTCGAGATTTAATAATTTTATTCAATTTATTGTAATACTTTAATATGGGTCCCATGGTCCCGACGTGGCTCCTAATATAAGAGATATCGTTTTCTCGCGCTTTCACCTCAATTATAATTAAATAGTTGGATTGGATCGCTTAATTGATATGTGGGATCTTGTTTAGTTGGACTAGATAATTAAATACATGGAAAAGAAATTTTTAGTGACTCGCCACTAAATAAATGAAAAATGCGCATGACCTAATTAATTAGGTGTATGGCCGCATTTTGTATATTATTATTTGTTGGGAAATTAGTTTTCTTGATAAATATAAGACATGTGATTAAATTATTTATTTGTTAAATAATTTAAGGAAAAGAAAATCTTTTATTTATCCTAATTAATTTAGGAATATTCTAGATTTATTTTTTTAAGGAAAATGATTATTTTGATTGATTTTGTATTAATTAAATAATGCATTGGAGGCTGTGATTTCTCCTATATATAAAGAGAGTTCTAAAAGCCCAATTTATAACACATCACACGACTTTTGGGTAGTAAAATAGCTTTGATATTTCGGCTATTTTACTAAGGGTTCGAGTTTCAAAAAACTTCGGGTTTTCTAAGGTAGAATATCGAGGAGGTCCGGAGGCTTGAAACACCATCCACCTGGTGGTGCTTGGAGACACACGTTGGAAGACTTTGGCTTCTCAAATAGGCTCTCAACTAGCTCGGTTTGGATTGACCTTGTTCTTGGCGTTTTGCACCATAAAAGGTTGGTAATCTAACCCCCTCGTAGGTTAGATCTGTTATTCATGTATTTTGTTTATTTAGATCTAGATCTGATATTTATTCCATTGCGTATTCGGATGGATCTTAGATCCATCCTAAAGATATTACATCCCTACTGAGTCTCGTACATGCGTGTGTGAGTTTATAGTCATCTAATGAGATATTTCATTTCGATAAAAAAATGGTAAATTTTCATCCTATTCTATTACTTTATAATCATATACAAAACAGAAATAAAATGAAAAAACCATTCGATTTCTGCATGCCAAACAAGTCATACAATAAAAAATTGATGGATGAATACAACTTTATTGGTTTACATACCTTATTCACACACGGACGATAAAAAGCAAACTCAAACATCTGAACCAAGTGTTAGGTAATTTAGGATTAAACCAAAAAAAAAAAAAAAAAAAAAAATAGAGTTGCTACCAGTTGAATATTAAATTTATCCGTTCATCATTAGCATATACAACCTTGGATTTTTGGGTCACTTTGAAATAAGATGATTAAAATGAGTACATTGTTCGAACTGACGAGTGTGTATTCTTATTATTATTGTAGATATTTTTTTTTATTTTTTTATTTTATGTTTCTTGAGATTTGTCTAAAGCAAGGTTCGAATCCCAATCAATTGTCAAGTTATACCGTAGTGAATTAAAAGAGTGATTTTTTTACCGCTAACATATAGAATTTGAGTACAATAAATGGTTGTTGTAACTGTCAATTCATTGGTTCGTTAGCAACTATATATGTCATCGACGCATAAATAGCTTAACCAACATTTTCCATAAGAAAAAGCAATCTGGATCCTCAGCTTTTGAGATTCCAGCTTTCTCCAGCTTTGGCGACGTGGAGGGCAGCTCTACCACATATTTCAACCGAGGAGAGAGAATACACAATTTCTGTGTGGGCGGCCACAATTTTTGTGTGGTGAAATTTGCCTCCATGTCGTCAAAAGCGGGAAAATTCCAATTAAGCTAAGGATCCAGATTGATTCTCAATGTGCGCCATAATTTTTATGGTCGAAACGCCTCCACGTCGTCGTCAAAGCTGGGATTCCAAAAGCTGAGAATCCGGATTGAAGAAAAAGGTACTATTTTTCTAGAGAAGTAAACAACATAGTAGTACTAGCGAAAAGCATTAAATAGGTAACATGGCGTGCATCTACAAATTAATTTTACTTTATTAAATTTTACTAGTAGTACTATATTCGTTATACTTTAATACATGGAGAATATTCATTATACTTTATTAGGGTTTACTAGTAGTACTATGTTTCTTTAAGACATTCATCAAACACTTAGATATCAAAGTTAGTTATAGTAATTAACTTTGCCGCCTAAAGTTTTTTTTTTTATACCAGAAACGAAAGATTTCATTAAAAACTAAAAAGACAGATTATAACCGGACCAACGCCGAAAAATAGTCGAACAATTTCCAGATCACCACCAGCCTAGAGCTGGACTAACCAAGGAAAAAAAAAAAAAAGGACACGGGAGACCATGTCCACCAAATTCTACCTCGTTATAAAGGATTTGATTTGGTAAATTAATAAAATAGTCAATCTTGACCATAGCATATATTGACTTAAACAAATCTACAAAGTTAAACAACAATCCGGAAAATCCAACTATTACCGACCCGATCCGTAGCACATACAAATAGATAATACACCAAACAACACCAAATTGCAAGAAGAACAAAGATAAAAAGACAATACAACAAAAGCCTTCAATAAAGAAGACATGCAGAGCACCGACACCCAGGGTGAGCAAAAAAACCGAAAATCCAATCCGAACCGAAAACCAGCCCGAACCAAACAAAAATAACCAATCCAATAACAAACCAAATGAATCGGTTTGGTTTGAAACCAAACCGAATAATATTGGTTTGGGTTTGGTTATTTTTATTTTACCCCGACCCAACCCAAACCCAAACCGAAGTCAATAATAAAAACACCATCATTTTGTTATTGATTTATAAGCTTATAACCTAACTCTAAACCCAACCCATCCAATTCTTCATTGTTCAGACATGTCGGCACCTTCCACTGTACCACATAATTCTCAGCTTCATGTCGGCTTCCATCATAATCGCTTGCCTCATACACCACATTAGTGACCCTTCCAATCTGCTCTCATCATCAGTTATTTTGCCACCTTCCTCTTCTTAGCAATTTTATTATAGTTTTACTTTAATGGATTCCGATTCCTGAATATTTTCTTCTTTGCTTGATATATCGAGTCTTTGTGTAAAACATATTGTGTTTTTATAACAGAAAATTATGGGTTTCTTCTTTCAATTATTGTGTATTATTTTTCTCTTTCTTCGTTGCGGCTGGTTGATTTAATTGATTATTCACAAAGTATAATTTTGTTCAAGAGTCTTTGGATGAATGTTTTGCGAATTGGGCTTCAAAATTCCGAATGATCAAATATTGTTTTGAACCATTACACTTTTGTACTCTTTTAAAAACCAGGCCTGATAAAACCGAATCCAAACCGAAATGAGTTCAAACCAAACCATTGTAGTTGACTTCATTTTGGTTTGGTTTGGGGTACAAAGCATAGCCCCCAAATTGACCCTGCACTTTTCAAACCGACCCAATCCGGCCCAAACCAACCCACGATCAGCACACGAGACCACTGCCGCTCATTAGATAAGCCAAAATTGTTCTGCCACCTCCATCGTCAATCAAGAACAGAGGCCAAGGGATGAAGAACCCAGAATCCGGCGATGAGGGCTCAGCAAACTGATCCTGAAAATAAAAAGCCCCAAGCTTTCCTCCATAGGCATGCAAAGCAATCCACCGACTGAAGCCGATCTCGATTTTCACCAACCGCCAAATCAACATAATAGCACCATCCCTGACTACCAACCGGCAATTCAACAGGAAATCGCCATCGGAAAAAGATCCCCTACCTAAACACCGTCTATCCATAACATAACTGAGAGGTAGCCATCTTCCGGCGGAGGACACTGACAAACCGGTCGGAGTGGCTATGGGAACGACTCCAGATCTAGAAAAAGGGTGAAGGAAAGCGGACAACAAAAGAAAAAAATAGAGCAACAGAAACGAAAAAGAAAAAAAGAAGCGAAAGAAAGCCGACACCGGCACCGGAAAATAGAGGCATAACAGAAAGGGGGTTGGAGGATTTTGATAGAGAGCGGGCAAAGCAAAAAATTAGAGAGAGAGAGAGAGTATTTTCTGTTACACGCCAGTTGGTTTATTTTTCCGCCTAAAGTTGTTTGATAGATGATCATCCTCTCCTCTTTATAAATAGACGTTCCTGCCCCAATTAGCTTAACTTGAGATCTTTAATTTCATCAATCTTGTATCATGTATTGAATCAATTCATCTAACAAATTTCGAGTTTTACTTTGTTTTCTCTATTGGTTAGTTTGAGGATTGAACTTAAGAGGTCATCCTAGTTTGTAGAGTTTTCTTGCTTAGTAAACTCCCTTAATTCTTCATTTTCTGCATGGTATCAGGGCTTTAATGCTCAAAACACTGCTGTTATTGAAGATTTCTTGGAAGCATTAATTTCCTGTTTTTCTAGTTTTCTTGATCGAAGATTTGTTTGTTTTCCTGAGTTCTTGATTGAGAGTTCATCATGGCAAGGAATCATAATGCTGCTGTTGTGAATACAATGGCAAGAGGGGCAAAAATATCACAGTGAATTTTGACTGTTAATCCATATAAATGTTGATTTCAATGTCAACATCAAAGTGAAGAAGAAAAAACAAGAAAACTATTATTCGCAGACAATCGATCTATTCGATTGTCCTACACTGCATGTCGATATTCATATACATATTTTCACAGAATCGATCGTGTGAAAATTGAATGTATGTGCAACATCGCGCTTCCCGCATCGTCAATACTAATTCAAGTTTAACGAATCGCATGCAGGCCGCCGCGAAATTTTTAGCGCCCACTATGTCGTCGAATTAAGCGCATTAGTTCAAGTAGTTTTTTTTCTTCTAAAAAATATAATTACAAAATATTACTTCAATATCTCCTTTTTAACATAAGTGATTTCAAAATTCAATTCATTGATAGCCTTAAAACATACTACAAAGCAGGAAAATTCAACATTCGTTTTCTAGAATATTTAGAAATAAAAACCAAATTCATACGTATACACAAAACATACTTACATATTACTACTTCAAGATCGCTCTTGCAGTACATTTAGATGCGAAATCACTAATCAAAGTAGAATTGTCAATTTCATTAACCATATTCTTCTCAATTGATATCATGGCTAACACATTCAAACGTTCTTGAGTCATCGTGCTTCGAAGATGGTTCTTTATTAACTTCAACTTTGAAAAACTTTTTTTTTCATAGTCAACTAGTCAAGACTCAAGTAGTCCATAATATTTTTGTTTATTTCCCGTGTGATGTATGTCTATAATTTAGACATTGTAATTTTTTTTGATCCTTTATCAACTGAGGTAAAAAAAATTTTGGGTCAATTAAATTTTTCTTGGCCTTTATTAACACATTCTATTATGTTAGATTGTATTGGATCTAAACAGTTTTTTTTTATTTTAATTGCGGAACATGTAAATTCGGGTCCTCGAAATTATTAGCGCTTGCTCACGCTAACTTATGAACATAAGATGGACCGCCGATCGCGTATTCAAACATTCGACTTTCATGCGTCGATTATACTTTCGAGTGTATATATAACGTGATAAACGTTAAAAACGTTGTAGTCCAAATAAATATCTCTAAAACAAATTTTTTTTTTTTTTAGGGACTAAAACAAAAACAAATATAATTTGATGAAAAGAAAACAAAAAAAATTTCTTCTTAGATCGGTGGAAAAATTCCCCCAGCGTGGTTTTCCTAACAGACACATCATTTTCCCGCGTTAATCACCGACGCTTAGCTGCACTCTGTATTGTCGGCGGCGTCCACATCGTCGGTCACCCACTTTTACATTTTCTTATTGCTTACCCTGTTTTTCACTATTTCACCCTCCTTTTAATATTGCTGTCAAAATTCTTGAAATCAAAGGAAGGTACCAAGTCTTGAAGGTTTCTTGCAGATTTAAACTAGTTGAAGCAATTAACCAAGTTACCCCACAATGAATGAGTAAGCAGTAATAATTGTGATTATCTTAATATGCATTTGTTTTTCTTTCTTTAATTACCCTGAATAAATAATTCTACCATTCGTCAGCTCCCTCTATATAATGTGAACCCATATGCCCATTCTCTTCTATCAGTTTTTTTTTCCACACTAGTAATTTGTGCTGAGGGCCCTGAAATGATGATCCCATGAGCCCAGATCTTGGTTTTCTTATCTAGATCTGCCTTTACTCTGGAGGATTAACATCCCATTTGGCCGATATACAGGTACTTCACACTTACTACTTCAAGCCTTTTTTTCTAAAATGTCTACTGAGTTAGCTTTTACTTCATTGTTTCCGTAATGGGTTATTATTATTGTTCTTGAAATGCTGTGCTGTAGATGTGTATTTGATGCAGATCTGGTTCTTGATGTGGGATCTTGATCTAACTTTTTTACTTCAAGAATCATAATGTGCTTGTGATTCCATTGAACTTGTGTCTTACTTGCTTCAAATTACTGATCTTGCTGCAATCTTTCGTTCAAGAATTTGTGCCAACTCAATGTTGTTCTTTAAGTTCTTTTTTAATAGC
Source organism: Gentiana macrophylla (assembly GCA_026214975.1). Taxonomy (NCBI): domain Eukaryota; kingdom Viridiplantae; phylum Streptophyta; class Magnoliopsida; order Gentianales; family Gentianaceae; genus Gentiana; species Gentiana macrophylla. The sequence goes on along the minus strand of CM047808.1, from coordinate 128,572,474 downwards.
TAGTTCCTTGAGAATGATTTTTCAGATCAAGCAATACTTGTTTATGTCACTTCACTATAATGATGTGTTGGTGCTATTCTTGACCCACTACTGTGTTTTTACCAGGAGGAAGTGTATTGGGCTAGGTGATTCAAGCATTTGGTAGTATAATTAGAGATATGGCATTAGGGAGGTATTCTAGAGTTGATGGCAGAAAGCCATCATCCAGTTATTGTTCCACAGTTATCGTAGTAGTCTTTGTTGCCCTTGGCTTAGCCGGGGTATGGATGATGATGTCATCATCCGTCGACCCCGTTCAAAAAACCGGTGTGTCCTCCCAGACAGAGAACACTGATGATGTGAATGTCAAGGAACAATTGACTGATTCGCGTGATACTAATCTTGATGATGGTGCTAATGAAAGTAAAAAGGATAACACCGAGGGTGATGAGGGGAAGGTTAAGCAGTTTGAGGATAATCCTGGTGATTTACCTGATGAAGCCACTAAAGGGGACAATAAGGAAGAGAAGATTTCTAATTCAGAAGAGACGGAAAACACTGCAGAGGTGAAGAAAAACGAAGAGACAGAGGATAGTTCCAAGACTGATACAGGAGACAGTGAAAAGAAATCTGGTGGGAACGATCTTGAATCGCAGGAGACGAATGAAAGTAATGGTGGTGGAGAAGATTCTGAAGCTGGACAGAAATCAGATACCGAAGCTACAGAATCAACTGATGGTGTTAAGGATGAGGAAACAACGGACGCGACGAAAGATTCTGATGGACAAACAAAAGACAACTCTTCGAATGACGTGTTCCCATCTGGAGCTCAGTCAGAGCTTTTAGATGAAAGTACCACCCGAAACGGGGGATTTCCTACCCAGGAAGCAGTATCGAAGAACGAAAAGGAAGCTCAAGAATCATCTGAACTTGAGAAGCAAAGTGAATACCAATGGAAGCTCTGCAATGTAACTGCTGGGGCAGATTATATCCCGTGCCTTGATAATTTACAAGCATTAAAGCATCTACACAACACAAAGCATTATGAACACAGGGAGAGGCATTGTCCAGATAATCCTCCTACATGCCTAGTTTCTCTTCCAGAAGGCTATCAGATCTCAATCAAGTGGCCCACAAGCAGGAACAAGGTTGGCTATAGGATTGACCAATTTTCGCTTGATGCGTTTCTGTATTGTTCTTTGTAACTAATTGATGTTTGACGTTCTTTTTTGTAGATATGGTACCATAACGTACCACACACCAAGCTTGCAGAAGTTAAGGGTCATCAAAATTGGGTAAAAGTGACTGGTGAATATCTTACCTTCCCTGGCGGCGGGACTCAGTTCAAAAATGGCGCACTTCATTATATTGATTTTATTCAGGAGGTAACGTATAGCCGAGCTTGGTTACAACCATACTATAAGCATTGTGTGATCCTGTACTTTTTGTAGGTTTAACTGTAATCTTACTATGATAAGACTTCATGAATACTTATAATAATGGATTTTATCACAGTCTGTGCCTGATATTGCATGGGGAAAACGTACACGGGTTGTACTGGATGTTGGATGCGGAGTTGCTAGCTTTGGAGGCTTTTTGTTTGATAGAGATGTTCTCACCATGTCATTGGCTCCAAAAGATGAACACGAAGCTCAAACTCAATTTGCACTTGAAAGGGGAATCCCTGCTATATCTGCTGTAATGGGTACAAAAAGACTTCCTTTTCCTGGTAGAGCTTTTGATGTTGTTCATTGTGCACGTTGCAGGGTGCCTTGGCATATTGAAGGTAAACTAGTTTCTTATTTCTTGATTCAAAAGGTTACTTATATTATTGGCATGCTTTGAAGATTACCTAAACTAGTTACATAGTTTTATCTCAAGATTTGAGTATGTTATTCGGTGTTTTATCTCCACATGCAGGTGGTAAGCTCCTTTGGAAATTAAACCGTTTATTGCGCCCTGGAGGTTTCTTCGTCTGGTCTGCTACTCCAGTCTACCAGAAGATTCCTGAAGATGTCGAGATCTGGGAAGGTACGCGTTCATTATGATATGATAATCTGGTAGCCCTCTTAAAATTGATATGTTATGGTCACTCAGAGACTTTGTTTTTTTGTGGGTTCAAATTCGCAGCAATGAAGAAGCTAACAAAGGCAATGTGTTGAAACTTACCTCAATCACCAGGGATACAGTGAACAGTGTAGGTATAGCTATATACATAAACCGATGAATAACGAGTGCTATGAACAAAGGCCTGAAATGGAACCTCCACTGTGCTCGGAATCCGATGATCCTAGTGCTGCCTGGTATACTTCTTTGGCCCAATATGTCATTTCATTCTGATTCCTCTCTAAGAAAATGTTTTATTACAATGCGCTTTTTGTTTGTTTTGTAGGAATGTGCCATTGCAAGCATGCATCCATAAGGCCCCAGTTGCTGAAACTGAGAGAGGGTCTAAATGGCCAAAACAGTGGCCTGCCAGGTTGCAGAAACCGCCTTATTGGTTATCGAAATCACAGGTTGGAGTCTATGGAAAACGCGCCCCGGATGATTTTGTGGCGGATTATGAGCACTGGAAGCGTGTTGTCAACAACTCCTATCTAAATGGCCTTGGAATTGACTGGTCTACAGTGAGGAATGTCATGGACATGAGAGCAGTCTATGGAGGGTAAGCCACATAAACTCTGTTCCCTTATCGAGTTTCCCGGTTCAATAGAGACTATTTATACGAGAATTTCCCGTGATGTTTGGCATGAGATGGTTGATTGTTTGCACCATTACCTTACCTGCAGATTTGCTGCTGCCCTGAGAGATAAGAAAGTATGGGTCATGAACATAGTCTCCATTGATGCTCCTGATACATTACCAATCATTTACGAGCGTGGCCTTTTTGGAATTTATCACGACTGGTGTGAATCATTCAGTACCTATCCCAGATCATACGATCTTCTACACGCTGATCATCTATTCTCCAAGATTAAAAAGAAGTGAGTTGCCAACTGCCAGCACTACTACTTAACTAACCCTCAACTTTCGAACAAGCTCACCATTTTCCTGACTTTTTGCTTCTGAATTTGATGTTGTAGGTGCAATTTCCCTGCATTTGTGGCGGAAGTGGATCGGATTCTTAGACCGGGAGGAAAGCTTATTGTTCGAGACCAAGTGGAAACCATTGGGGAACTTGAAAGTATGTTGAAGTCTATGCAATGGGAGATTCGGATCACTTACTCTAAAGATGATCAAGGATTGCTTTGTGCCCAGAAAAGCATGTGGCGTCCTAAGGAATGGGAGACGGTTACTTACGCCATTGCTTAAATTCTCTGGTACAAATACCTTTCCACATAAATGATAGTGTTTTTTAAAATTGGTTACTTGTATTTCTTGACGTATTTTTTCCCCCCTCTTTAGGAAGAAAGTTTTGTTTTTTACATACTGATTTTTTATATATATAGAGGCAGTTCTTTAAGACTGATATTGCTACGTTTACGCCTAAAGTGCAAAAATGCACACGTTTGTTCAATTGTAAATCACATTTGATCAATATGGGATGGTTTACTTTTTTCAAATTTTTGGAGTACTTTTGCACTGTAATGTATGTGATCATGGTGTGTCCCCTGTCCAAAGACTGTGTATTCAGACCGTGTTAGATGAGTGTCACGTGCGTAAAAAGACAACACTCTGTCTTAAAAGTGAATGAAATAAAGCTTTGAACTTGAAATAAATGAACTAACAAAATTACTTAACCAAAAAAAGCTTAGAAATCCCATAAGCAAAATGAAGTAGTAGTATAATAGAAAAGTCACATTGTAATAAGTACATGTGAGAATTGGTATCAAGTTGCTTATTCTTCTGATATGTAAGTCTGTATACACTCATTATTCACAATGGGTTTTACTTTTTGACTTGGATATTCAAGACACATTTACAGACCACAAAATAAAAATAAAAATGTAGATATGGTTATAGAGTGAGCAAAATTGTGTTTGTGTAATTTACCCCTGTCCAATCGAGTCGAGTTGATCATGGGCTTGTAGTTGTTGCTGAACTAAATTCTGTGCAAAAGGCAGAGAAAGTAATGGCTGATCTGCAGAGACAAAAGGTGAGGAAGAATATACATGATTAGGATAAGCCACAACATTTGGTTTTTGATGATCATGGCTATGGCTATGAATACGTTGTCGTTTCGGTACATTTAGCTTCTCCCCTTCCAATTCTCTGTACCTATTAAGATATTGTTTTAAGGGCATCACATAATCTTCAAAACCTAGTGTTGTAATAGCCCATATGATGTCATCACCATTGATTGTCTTCCTCTTTTCTCTCTGGCATTTGTCTGAAGCTTCACCAGTAACGAAGCTTATGAATTCTGACACGCATTCTTGCACGGTTTCTTTCGCGTCTTTTGATATCTTACCGTTTCCCGGGATCTCTTTTTTCATGATTCTTCCTACGTTGGCGATCGGAAGGAAACGATCCTGTTCTTTGTTGGAGGTGTTTGTGTGTGAAACGAATCGATCTTGTGTCTTGTTGTTATTATTCGTGGTGGTGGTGTTGGTGTTGGTGTTGGTGGTGGTGCTGCAATTGCTGCTTGTGCTATTTGTAACATTTGGAGAGAAATTTATGACTCCATTTGTTGGCCCTATTCCATGTTTTTCCTCTTCCATTTGAAAGGTGTGAGTTTTTTTGTTGTTTTTATTTGTTTTTGTTTTTGGAAAAATATGGGATTGGTTTTATTATATGAGATAAATAAATAAATGGAAAAAAAAAAGCATAAAAAAAGGCACTTGGTTAGGGAGATTGAAAGGCTTGGATGATTAGTATCCTTTAGACTCGCTCTAAAAGCCCAACAATATGAACAAACTTTGCCTATAGTATATGACTAATTTTGACACAAGTCTCTCTTAAAAGTATTCTAACACACACACACACACACACACACACACACACATATATGATTTTTGCCAAGCACACATTCAATAATAAATCAGGGTACAAGTACACATTAATAAGGACAATATTAATTTAGAGTTCCGATAATACCCATAATTTATAATTATGCTTATATATTTTTTCTCTCTCCATAAATGGAGGTTACAATCAAAATATAAATAAAGGGAAGTAATCCTGACAATTAAAGGAGGAGTAATTATTGGAAATATTGAATCTTCTCAAATCTTTTATCCAATTTTCGAGAAAAAAAACAAAAAATTGAAAACAAAAAAACACAATTCGGTTACAAGTTTATATATTACGAGTGAAGTAACAATGCAATAAAAATGGTAATTTCCAACATATAGTAAAAATTACGAGTGAAGTAACAGTAACACATGAAATAACAGTGCAAAAAATTATTTTTTTCCCATATTTTAGATTGTAGATTTAATTAGTTAAAGGTATTTATGACTGCAATAAATCCAAATAACGGTTCATGCATTTATTGGCGCATTTAATTAGTCAACATGGGTATTTCGGTCAATCTATTTTTATTTTGTTCTTTTTAATCATTCAAAATGATGATATAATTGGATCCCCAATTTTGACATTTCATGTCCTTCTGGCCCCTTCCCTATATATATATATATAATGCACATACATGCATGCATACACAAAATAGTATTTAGGTAATGATACATCTAATACATATATGAAGTATACATTCTTGTTTCCTTATTATGTCAAATTCTTGTTAATTACCCGCAATGGTTTAGTATACATTCTTGTTTCCTTATTATGTCAAATTCCTACGGTTAATTACCCGCAATGGTGCACATGATTGATTGAAAAGAGCTAGTAGATATAAGAAAAAAACTATCATATCCATAACATTGAAGTACTACATATATAATGAAGAAATCAGTTCCCCGTAAGGAACCGAAAAGCAAAAGCAGTAACAACAACAACAACAGAACTGGAGAATTGCAGAAACTTCAATTCCACTAAAAATTTGAAGAACAAGCCGGTGATTACGTACGTACTTCAAAATTTAAAAAATCCAAAAGGAAATGCAGTAATTTCTAATTTATTCATGAAAAGTAATTAAAAGCGAGCGACCATGATAAGTAAGTCAAAGTCAAGCGGAGGCGGATGATATACGTACGTAACATATATAGCATCGATCGATCGATCGATCCCTGTTGCCGATCGAATAAAGAATTTCCCCATAATTAATTAGTGAATACATAATTAATTGAGAGAGAAATCAGAGCGCCATTGGCAAAGGTGTTGAAATCAGCTTGAGAGAATGTGAAGGTAGTACTGCATCCATTACAGAGATTAACTATCTGGAATGGATATGACTTTGTTGGATCACAGTATTTTGTGTCCAAACATGTAATGCTGATTGTCCTCCCACATGTTGTACCGCCGGGGGAGCTGGGGTCGATGAATGCATCGTTGTTTGCAAGTACCCATTTGATCGCCGAATTAACGTTATTACAATTTGCACTGCACACATAAATCGATCTCATGTTAATCTCATGCCAGATACTTAATGAATCGTCCGTCCGTCCGTCCGTCCGTCCGTCGCTTGGGTTAAATTAATGTTAGTCAATGTGTCAGAGAGATCGGTTATATGTAATAAAGACGAAATTTTTTTGAATGAAATAGAACAATTAATCAATACCTATTGTTTGCTCATTAGTAAAACCTACTGTTCCAGAATAAGTTGGACCCTGTGCGGATACCCCAATATTGATGCACACAACCACCATTGCTGCCAATGCTAAAATCACTGCAACCTTCATTTCAGCCATTTTTTCTTCTTTCTTTTTATGTTATGTTGTATGTATATGTTTTACATTCAATATATCTATTTATATATAGCTATTTATAATCCCCAAAGGTACACAAGAAATTAGTGCATAGTCCAAGAGATGATATTATTAGATCGAAAAGTGTTTACAAAACTCTATCTCCGAGAGACGATCCAGGACCAGTCTTGGCCGTCCTGTCGAGGACGCCAGTCCCTTATAAGGGGGGGAGAATGTAAAGTCCCACATCGGTAAAATAAGAGAATGCTCACCCCCATATAAGTGTGAGACATAAAGGTCTTGTCAACTCGGGTTAGCCCTTTTAGACCAAGCGAGGACGGCGGTCTAAGCAGTTGACCGGACATTTATGACTCATTTAGCGCTACCAGGCCCGGGGTTTGGTGGCGTTACACATACATCACTAGTCAACTACATTCTGGTTAAATTAATCAAATATGATATTACTGATCGAGTAGAAAGGTAGTGTGATTGTATCCAGGATTTGGAATTCTTTTCTCTGTCTAGGACCCTTTCATTTTCCTATTCATTATATATCCTGGGTTTTTGGCCGATTTATTTTTCACTGTATATAGAGAAGTTTTGTAAAATAGGATTATATCATTAATTCCATCATAATGTTGCAGAATACATTTAGCACCTTAATAGGCTACAAACAAGGACACTTGTCAATTACACATAACAACACATAATCACCTTAATCTACTACTACATTCACTACTAAACTAAATAGCGACAAGTGTCTCTACAAATGACAATGATCCACACCATTGATCATGTCTTGACCTTCCCCTCAAACGAAGTGGCGAGTACCTCGACATTGTGTTTGATACCTAAAGGTGGAATCTTGAAACAGGCAAGGCATGGTCAATAGGTCGACTATTTGATATTGAGAGGTAACATGATGGACTTCATGTTTGCCATGTAAAACCTATTTTCTAACAAAATGCACATCAAGCTCAACTTGTTTAGTTCTGTTATGGAACATGAGATTATTGACCAAAGCATTGACACTGATGTTATCACACCAAATGACGAGTACTCCTGAGATAGGTAGACTGAGCTCACCCAGTAGATGCTGCAACCGTTTCACCTCAGCTGTGGCATGGTCCAAATCCCTGTACTCAGATTATGCACTGTTGCATGAAATCTGGATAATTCACTGTCATAAGTATGTCATCTACATATACCAACACAAATATTAGAACATTGTTTTGTTTATAGAAAAATAAAGATGAATCTGCCATGGACTGTCTGAGACCCCAACTAAGGAGCTGATGTCTAAGAGTAGCAAACCAGGCCCTTGGTGCTTGTTTCAGGCCATATAGTTCCGTCCTTAGGTTACACACATGGGATGGTTTAACAGGATCCACGAAACCTTCTCGGGTCAAAACCATGTAAATGAGACCACTTTTAAGGTGCCAATCAAAAAGGCATTATTGATGTCAAGTTGTTTGATTGGCCAATCCTAAAGTCAATGTAGCAGAGAAAATCACCACTAATTGTTGAGGCCCTGGCTAATGGGTTGAAAGTTTCTGAATAGTATATTTCAGGAGTTTGATGAAACCCCTTGGTCACCAGTCTGGCCTTATGCTTAAGGACAGTGCCATCTGGGTTCAAATTTAGTGAGAAAACCCACTTGTTGCCAACTAGGTTTTGATGGGGAGCAACTGGCATGCATAAGATCTCGTTTGTGGTTACCTACCAGAGCATGAAACTTAGCTTGCATTGACTTCCCCCACTCAGGATGCTGAAGGGCTTCTAACACCGTTGTGGGTTCTGGAGGGTATGAGTGAGCAGGTTAGGGTAAGGTGTTGGTAGAAGAATTTCTTAGCTTATGAATACTTAGACTTGGATCTGGTTTGCATAAGGTGATGATTAGTTTTAGGTGATGGAGTGGATGGAGAGAGAGATGATACATGGTCTAGAATGTCACTAGAAAAGTGAGATGAGGATGTGCTACGTGAGGTGTTAGGTGAAAGAGATGAAGACTTTAAGAGTGGTGGTGAGGGTCCGACAAGATCAAACTTGTCAGGTGAGAAAGGTGTTGAAGGAACATGAGGGTTTGAAGATGGGATTGATATAGGTTTTGGTGAATGGATTGTATCAGTTGCAGGGTATCCTGGACACACTGTGAGACAACGTGTACTTTTCGAAGATTGGGATTCTTGGGATGCGACCATGGATTCATTAAAGATGACATCTGGATACATAGATCCTACCATATTTATCAATACATATATAGCTTTTGTGGTTAGGGTAGATTACTAAGTGGACACATCTAATAGAGTGAAGCTGAAACTTATGTTTCTGGTGTGGTCTCAAGTTGGGGTAGCAGGCACATCCAAAGTCTCTTAACTTGGAATAATCAGGTTTGTGGTTGTACATGATTTCTGTTATAAAACGGATGGAGATAACTTCAGATGCAAGAAACAGAAACAGAAGCAATCAAACATAAACAATCAAAGGAGAAAACAGAAACAAGAAGAACACAGATTTAACGTGGAAAACCCCTCACTGGGAGAGGTAAAAAACCACGGGCAGAAAAGAGATATTTTATTATGCACCTCAATTTTCTGATTTCAACACACTCGGATAATGAGACAACAATCGTATTTATAGGCACAAATCCACAAACCCTAGCCGTCGTGAATCTTTATCTCGATGCACCATAAATACCCTTACATGTGTCCTCCTTTAAATGACACTTTGTATAGTTGTCACATAATGTAATTAGCGGATGATGGGACCTCGCCAGATTCAAGTACTCAGAGACTATCACCTGCCGATAGTCACCTGGCCGACGAAGCTCAGTGAGACTCCACCCTACCTGAAATGCCTGAATTGAATACACTTCTCACCGACCATCACTCACCGAGTCTTCGATTGGTTCCACCAAAATGTAGAGTTTAAGTCACCCATCGACAAATCTCCACCTTGACTTCAACTCTCCTGAGAGTCAAACAGTTGCACAACCAGGATGTACTTGTACCGGATGCATTCGTCAATGTCGGATGTACTTGTACCGACTATCTCCACAAAGATCCACTCCACCGATCCGCCTCGGTAGAGTTTCCAAACAGATTATAAGCTTTGAATATTCGGTAAGTCCAGGCAAAGTCGAAACTTACTCTCATTGAATCGGTTTAGTGAACATATCGCAGGATTCTCCTTTGTGCCAATCTTCTTCACCACAACCCTCTTCTCATTCCTTAAGAAATGATACGACATCAATATGCTTGGTTCTCTCATGATGAACTGATCCTTAGCTAAACATATTGCACTTAGATCATCACAATAAATCTCACCTGATCCTGATGCAACCCCAAATCACCGACTAGCCCTTCAACCGATACCTCCTTAATCGCTTCAAGAAGAGCCATATATTCGCTTGATGAGTTGATAAGGCTATCAGAGCTCAAGAGTAGCTTTCCAAATTGACCACCGCATTTCCCAATGTAAACACATAACCGGGCCATTGATTTTCTCTTGTCAACATCACTGCATAATCAAGATCACAAGAACTTTGTGACTGCACTCATATCACCTCCATAAATGAGACCAACATCACTGTACCTCTCGTGTACTGAATATCCTTTTAACGACTTTCGGTGTTCCTTTCCGTGTTGAGCCATAAACCTGCTGACAACACTGATTGCTCGCTGAGCTGGGAGATCGTGCCTAGTGCATACCATGGCATACATCGATCGCTAACCGCACTAGCATAGGGAACTTTGACATATACTCCTTCTCTTGGTGGATCGTGAAGCATAAATAGACAAATGAACATTTGATGCCATAGAGTATCTATTGGTTTTGCGTGAGACATCCCAAACTTGGCCAATATCTTCTCGCACATAACCCTGCCGAGACAAGAACAATTTCTTCGACTTCTATCTCTCCGGATCTCCATCCCCAAAATCTTCTTGGTTGCACTCCAAATCCTTCATTTCAAATTCAAAGACTCGAGAAGGTTCTTCAGATTTTGAACATCGACTTCCTTGTCACAGCCTATCTGCATGTCATCCACATACAGAGGACAAGATAGATATATGATCCATCTTTCAAATAGATCAGAGTAAACACACAATATCATATGGACTTCTGTTATAACCTCGTTTGAAGCATGAAATCACAAACCTTTTATACCAACGCTTTGGAGCTTGCTTCAAACCATACAATGATTTCTTCAACTTGCAAACATAGTTTTCTTTGCCAGAACTTGAAAACCCTCAGCCGTGTCATGTATATCTCCGTATCCACCTCACCATGTAGAAAGCGCTTTCATCTAATTGCTCAAGTTCCAGATCCTCGCCGTGCCACCATTGCTAGTAACACCACGATTGAAGTATGTCCTGACCACCGGTGAAAATATTTCATCAAAGTCAACCCTTCCTTTTGATCAATCCTCTTGCAACCAAACGTGCCTTATACTTGACCCCTTCGCCTTAGTTATTCCTTCCTTTTCTTGAAAATCCATTTACAAGTCACAACTCCCTTGTCGGTAGAGTCGCTTTGACCAATTCTCAAGTCCGATTCTTCAATAATGACTCCATTTCATCTCCCATGGTCGCATGCCACCGAGATGCTTCTATACATGTCATCGCTTCCACTGTGAGTAGTAGGTTCAAAGAACCTCTACTTCTTCAAAGAACTTGGAGTGCATATCCACCAAATCATCATATCCATATCTCCTGGAGGTATCCCAACATTAGATCTTCTAGCCTGCTTTGGCGCTTAGACTCTGGCGATCAACGTTTGTATGACGCCTGCTTTGAGGTCTCAAGCAGTCGGCTTGACTCGATTCTCGTTCATTATCCAGATCGAGATAGTGTTGATTTGGATCCACCGATTGTTGCATATCAAGTGGACTCCATCCAAGCTCCACCGCTTTCTCAACACTATCGATTCAACACTGTTTCGCACTCAGTGAGACCTCCCACCGATGAGTTTAACATAGAATTTTCATCAAACACAACGTCCTGCGAGGATTACTCGGACTCTCTTTGATGACCAAATCCTATATCCTTTCACTCCATCACCATACCCCACAAACACTCCCTTCTTGGCTCTTGGCTCTTGGCTCCAACTTCCTTCACTAACATGATAGTAAGTCGTGTACTTCCAAAACCCTTAGAATCGAGTAGTCAAGTGGGCTTGCTCGACCACATCTCAAATGGTGTCTTGAGATTGATTCCTGTGTGAGGACTCCTGTTGATTAAGTAGCAAGCTGTCTTAACAGCTTCTGCCCAAAATCTCCTTGATAAACCAGCTTGAGAAAGCATACATCTTGCCCTCTCCAGTAGAGTTTGATTCATCCTTTCAGCTACACCATTCTGCTGAGGTGTATTCCTTACAGTATGATGTCTAGCAATACCCTCAGCTGCACAAAATGAATCAAAATCCGTCCAGCAGAATTCCAGACCATTATCTGTACGAAGCTTCTTGATTTTCTTGCCTAACTGATTCTCCACTAGGGCCTTCCACTGCTTGAAGTTACTGAATGCATCACTTTTGTTCTTCATCATCACCACCCAAGTCATCCTTGAATAGTCATCTATGAATGACACAAAATATCTGTGACCACCCAATGACTCAACTTTTGATGGACCCCAAGCGATCGAATGGATATAATCAAGTGTTGCCTTTGTATTGTGCAACCTGTGCCGAGAATTTACTTCTATGCAACTTCCCAAACACACAATGTTCACAAAAGTCCGCATTCTTGACCTTATATCCCCAAGAAAACTCTTTGAAGAAAGAATCAGATACCCTTTCACCCATGTGACCTAGTCTCACGTGTGCCACAAATTGAGTCTGCTGAGATCGGTGAATCTGCGAGGATGCAACAAAGAAGAAGCAGATCTGATGAGATCCTTGTAATATATACAAGGTTCCTCTTGATGTCTTTGAGGACTACAATCGAATCTTTGAAGACATTCACCGCCCACCTTCACCCTTGAAATTGAACCTCTTTGTCATCCCAAGAGACTAAGAGATACCAAATTCTTGGTCATCTGTGGAACATGTCTTACATCTTTCAAGTGTACAAAATTTACCATCCTCTCATCCTTAACTTTACTTGAGCCAATTCCCACAACTTTGCAAACCTTGCTTTGTTGGCCATATAGATTTGACCACCATCCATCTCGCTCATAAGTAGAAAACCACTCCTGCTTTGGACAAATATGGTAGGATGCTCCGAATCAAGTATCCACACATCATTGTGGTGTGTAGAATCTCCTGCAACTAGAACCGATCCTCATCGATTGCTCAAGAGCCAAAGGCGATATGCCGTAATTGCCTTCCTCTTGCTTTCTTCTTCCTTGGGCAGTTGGACTTCCAATGTCCCTCGCTCCTTACAAGAATTACAGAGACATCAGTAGACTTAGGACCTTTGGACCCCGACTTCTTTTCTTCTTCATCCCATATCATTTTCCACTATTGCTTTGCTTACTAGCCCAAAGAAATGACTTTTGTCTGTACTGTGCGCGCCCTTGTGTCTAAGCTCCTGGCATGTAAGGCGGACCTTACATCCTCCAAAGCCATCATATCCTTTCCAACTATGAAAGACTCGCACAAAGTTTTCATATGATGCCGTAATGACACCAACAGATTAGGGCTGCATCTTCATCTTCAAATTTAACATCAATATTCCTTAAATCAAGCAATATTGTGTTCACCGGTCCAGATGTTCCCTCAAAGGACTTCCTTCATGCATCTTCAAACCGAACAACCTCTGTTTCAACAACAACTTGTTGGTCAATGACTTGGTCATATACAAGGCTTTCAAGCTTCTTCCACAACTTGGTCGGTGTCTTCCTCAAAGAACCTCGGTGATAACATCATCGATAAGCACAACATGATGGTTGAATGTGCTTTCTCTTCAGATCGCATAATAATCTGCTGACCAGTATTTGGTTTGTCGGATAAAAGATTCCACAAACCTGCTGTTTCAACAATTGCACGATCTTGATTTGCCACCAGCACCAAAACTGCTCCTTCCTGTAAATTTATCGATTTTTACGTTTTCTGCTGACATCTTTTCTTGCTAAAGATCACAACTTTATCACAGATCCTAGTGTTAGGTGTAATGCCCGAAAGACAATTTTTGTAATTGTTTTATTTAATAAATGAAATGATGTTATTATTCATATTTATTATTCTCATATTCACCGATGTGACAATAGTATTTACACTACAGAAAACCCTAAGTATATCGTTTATGTAATCACTTAACTCAGTGTATGGTATATACACGGGAGGATTGAGTTAGTGAAGATGTACTTAAAATACAATTAGCCCGTAGTGAAGTTAATCGAGAGTATCGGGTCTCTCCTTTAACGTGCTATTAATGCGCCCGCAACACGCTTGGTGTGATTGTCTTATCCGACTTTCGGTTAAGAGAACCTAATGGGGCATTTATATATGATAGATATATCATATAGTATTTGACCGATTTGATTAGAGTTCACGATATAATTCCGTAATCGAAAGTCTTATCGAATCAATGGATGATCATATTTATGGATATATCTTAATCCGAGGTGATCACGATCAAGCTGCTTGAATCGATGTGAGGTTTGACTTGACGGTTAAGGATTACACCGAGTCCGTGGTCCGAATTACCCCATCTTGGCATTGTCTTGGATTGAGTGAGTAGTCCGTGTTATCACAGATACGAATCCATTCCTTCCATTTATGGAAGTAGATAGACGATTCCACTTATTTGTTAGCCCTAAGAAAATGATCGATCCCGGGAGTTCACATTTGACTAATTAGCTACTAGTCAGTTATGTGCACTAATTGATCACTAGGGGGTTAATGGTAAATAAGGATAAGAGGTTCTAAAAAGGGTTAACGGAAATTTCCCGATTTAGAATGAACAGTCTATGGAGGATTAATCCATATGTAATGATTATATCAATGGACGCTTATTATTATTATCGTGACGAGATAAATATAATCTGATAATCGGAGGAGTGCAGTCTCGGGATTATGGTGGCATATTCCCGTAATTGATTTATCGAATATAATTAATCTGTTCGTAAGATAATTATTTATTTGATTTATCGGAGCCATGGTGATCTATATTTATACGTATAAAATATTAGATCTAGGAGTGGTAAAACATGTAGATTTTTTGTCCCAATTTTTTGGGGGCGATGCATATGTTTAATTTTTATGCTTATGAATGTCGTGGTTGAAGAGATGGATTGGGGTTGGCATTTTTACTGTTAGATCTATTGTAAACTCATATAAACGATGAAAATTCGTTCATATGAGTATAGAAATATGTAATTTATCTTTATTGCAAGTTTAATTTCCAGCAAATAGATCTAGTTAGTAGCTGTTTAGTATTTTTTATTTTCCCGTTGATCGAACCGTTGAAACGAAGATCCCTCCGGTCAGAATCAAGAATAGAAGATGATGATCAACTCCACAAATTTTGGCATCGATCAGAGTCAGTTTCAATATCCGTTCGTTGCTGCGAAGACGCTGCTGTAACAGAAAAACGCAGGATTCACAGAAACTCTACCTGTGACTTCCTCGATTTTCTGGGAGAGTTTGGACCGTTGAAACACAAATCCGACGGTTCAGATTGATAAAATTTGAGTTTTGGACGTACCATAAAAATTTCAGGTCGATCGGGATTCATCTCGATTCCCGATCTGCCTCAGGAAGTCCTTGATGCAGTGCAGTCAAAGTCAGATTCAGCAGCAAGTTTGGGCGTTTTACTGGAGATAATTGGTAAGTCTAAGCACCGATCCAACCGTCCATATTGAAGTTCAAGGTGTGCAGATAAGATTTGGAAAGTTTCGTCCCGATCCGAGTTCGTTTGGTATGCCGATCATCAAAGAGTTCGAACAGCTGCAGATTTAGTTAGAAAGTAGTAAACCCTAGTTAGGGTTTTGGTTTTTATTTTCTAATAGATTAGATACGCGAAAGGCCAACGATCCATCTCGGTGTTTAAATTTTCCGCAATTTATTTTTTATGTGTTCGATCATAAAATAGATATAAAAAACGGAATTGCCATGACATGCATCATATCATAAATCCACTCCATGCATACATGTAGAATTTTAATTTTGGTAATTAAAATAGGCATGTATACAAACTCGTGTAATTAGTTGAAATTTAATTAATACGTGGTAATTAATAAATTTAGTAACTAATTAAAGATCCGAGGACGGGTTATGAAATCGTTAGCCTTTCGGTGTGTGTTCTCGGTGAACCGCCTTAAAGTTCAAAAGCGAGATCACGTTTTCAATTCGTAGTGTCTCACGAGATTGAATGATGGTAAAAGAACAATAAATCTTGGATAAAACGGTTCGCCTTTAGGTTGGGTGGTCAATCGAGCTTCGCTCAAACGACTTAACCCTCCTAGTGTGATGTATGCACGGGGTCCGGCAAGACTAAGCCAAACCGAGAGCGGAGGGGTGATTCCTTCTAATCTCAATAGGGCTCTCTTGACCCGATTTAGTCCGATCATCACATATGTTCCAACGAATAGGGCGGGTAGGCTTGCCTACGTTACCGACACCATTCGAATCCTTGATTTGATGTGCTTTTATGTTAACATCAAAAAGACGTGGTTAGTTAACCCACCACCACTTCCAAAATATTGAGTGGGAGCGGGGGCGACGACCAACCCCACGGCCTCTACTATAGATGCAAGTAAGTGAGAGAAGGGTGACGCCTCGCGGCGCTTTGATTTCGTCCCCTACGGATGGTGTTCACCCCTATCAACATTCATGGCTTGGTCTCCGAAAGGATAGGATTTCGGGTACTCGTCGGGTCACCGACCTATCCTACGACGGCACACTCGGGCGTACTAAGAGATCCGATATAGTAGGTCACACTCATCAAGGGTATTTTTGATAAATACCTAGGCTAAAAGGAAGGTAGTCAATGAATAAAGGGATGTTCGATTCTCGTGGGATATCCGATTCTCACAAGTTATTCATTGATTTAACCGTTGATCTCTTTGACCTACCCTACGGCGACATCGATGCAAGGTTAAAACCTTGGAATGGTAGAGTAGACTTAATTTTTAGTTTACAATTCCTAAAATTTAAATATAGTAGTGTTAAACTTGAATTAATTTATGTCATTTTATTTCTGACATTATCCCTTACTAAATTGCTTACAATTGACTAGTATTGACTTCGTTAAAAGTGGAAAGTAACTAGGACGTTGAACTAGTTAATCGATAATGCAATTATTTCTCGGAAGAGATATTTTCTCTTAAGCCTTTTAAAAACCAGAGTGACATATAGGTATGTCACTAGTGTCATTCGTGTCAAACGAGAGACAAACTTAGTTTGATCAAAGGTGATTACGGACTTTGAAAATTCTTCTAGTGAATTTTCAGTGTGTAGTGACTACACACGTAACCGTTCTAATTGAAAAATCGGAAAATCATAAAATCGTTGCTAGTTAGACGATATTTGGAATCGATAAACTAGTGGGAGTTTTATGATTTGTATTTTTCTGAAACATTAGAATCGTGTAAGTGTTTACACGAGAGATTTTCAAATTGAAAAATTGGAAAATCATAACATAAAGCATTGCTGGTTAGACGGTATTTGGAACCGATAAACTAGTGGGAGCTTTAATCTTATGATTTGTTGTTTTTCTAGTATATTAGAAAATCCGACAAGTCTGGACAAGTAACACTCGAAATAGACATCCCACGGTTCAAGAGTAGTGTCTACTCAAACGAACCGCCGGTTCAAGATCGCTTTCCATTTACGGAAAGTCAAGAATGGGAAAGTATGTTAAAAAGTGTTAGTCATCTAAAACTGAGTTGTTTTTAAGGCTAAACCGAAAATTAATCATAGGATAAGGATAGTGATTTCGGATCACCAACCTATGAATCCTTGGCGATTTTCTTGAGCTAAGTTCTTTGGAAGAACAAGACAGCAGTGCATTTAACGATTAAAAGAATAAACAACGGGCAGTTAATTTTAGCTAGAATAGTGGGAGTGATATAAGGAAATGAATCTCGGATTCAATCCTTGGATATCGCGGAAAAATTATTTTCCGTTTAAAATTAGTTGAACGAAAGGATTTACCTTCTATTCGATAATTTGTTTGTCGATATAAAGTGAATATACCATTTGTAGTACGAATCCAAGACTCGGACTTTTGTTTGATAAAGTCAAAACCACTTACAATCACTTTGAAATATGTATATAACACATCTTAAGAACTATTAAAAGCAATTGGTTTCTATATTTAGATAAACGCTTCTTCATATTCCATAGTTAGTGCATAGTCCCTAAAAGACAAAACCTGAAGACTGGCTCAGGGTGATTCCTTTCTCCCAGTCTGGTTATATTGTCTCAAAGGTTCAATGACTAAGTTTCCTTTCAATTTGGAAAGGATAATGGTTATAAAGAAGTAACATTGCTTGTTCATGACGACCTTCGGGGTCTGATGAAAGAAACAAGCTAGTAGGAGCTTCTGAGTAGTGACTTCTTGTCTGATAACTATTCAAAAACTCCGGCAAGTTTATCCAAAATATTTTGAGGTTTTCTCTGTTTTCAACAGAGATGGAGTATTCTATACTCAGAAATGGGCCATCACATAGTCGTAGGGACTGATGCTCGCCCTGCCTTATAGTGAAATGCTTTCACTAAGTGAGAAACCGTTAAATTGCCTTTACATAGTTGTAGATGTGCCACAATACACTGCTTAACTCAATAAAGATATTGGAAGTGAAATAATGGTTTACATTGAAGTGTAAAACCGAGAAGTCTACCTAGAATATGCTTTGGAATTAACGGATAATGAGTGGATTCGGTTCACCCAAATTCCGTCAATATAAGCATTTAGCACATGATGCTTGATGGTTTGACTGGAATTTCACATACACGTTCGGTCGAGAACCAATCATTATATATCTTGTAGCATTGAGAAAAAGGTTCGTTATCGATTCTTGACATCGGGAAGGGACGCTTATCTTTGTTGCATCCTTTCTCGATAGAGTCTATGAACAACAAACCTTGAACCTTGGAGTACGGTTACTCAAGGTAGTTACTTATCGATTAGATCAAACCACATCCAACATTGGTTGTTGGTGATGACACTAAATACTCTCGAACTAAATCGTAATTTCGATCCACCAAGAAAATAGTGGGAGTATGGTTTATCCATTACCCATTATGGGTTCTCGAGGCCTTGATGGCCTACAGGATCGATTGATGACCTATGGCTCTTTTGTGAGTCAGATAGGATTCGATAATAGAGGTTGGTTTATAAGCCATAACCCTGTGAATGGAGTTTGGTACTCAGGAGTCGTTTCATACTTTTGTAGAACCACCGAGTGTCTCAGCCCAGTGGGAGTAATTGGATCTACATGGAAGAGAGTAGAATGAATACGAAAGTTTATCTTTCGGAGAAAAGCTTGAGTGGTCTAGGGGTAATTCCTACAAGAAGTAGAGAGTTAATCGATTTGATGGACTCTCTTACCACTTGGTATTGCATGATTTCGTTCTCAAGAGCGTAAAATAGGGGTGATTCCTCGAGACTTTCATGCCGAACAAACGGAATCTGGATTCATTCGAATGTATGGTCTTCGCTTAAGAACCTATGACAGGGGTGACCGCCCGTGCTTATGTCCTTTGTGGATAAGAAGCAAACCTCTTGGTCATTAAAGTCACATGTTTCTAAAACATGTGGATTTGACCAGAATATTGATAAATCTTTTGTAGACTGGATATCAATTTTAGTACAGTAGTGAATATATAAATATATATATTAGTGTTTGTGAAGGATAACACTGCATCAGTTGGAATCAACATGGGTGTGTTATCCAAGTCGAATCGACAATGCCACAATTCTCTGCAATGAGATTTGGACAACATTCTTAAGAGTTTGACTCGGTCGAATTCATTAGAATCGATCCATTGGTTTCCCATCCATCTTATTGGTTAAGATGATGCATCCGTATGCAACATTCAACGAGGAAGTTCTACCCTATGCCTCAGGAATGACTCTCTTAATCTTCGGATCAAGAGAAATGGGATAGATTCTCTTTCTAGTAAGAGATGGTCAGGTTATTGAACGTCAATTTTGACCGAATCTTAGATTCGGCGGTTAACGAAGCAAGTTTAGTATGTCCTTTAGTATCTTGAGAGAACGAGGAATAATATGCGGGCATATTCAAATGTGAACTTGGATATGTGAGAATACACCGTTCGACTTTGTGTCGAGATTAAGGATGATCGTTAAGTCGATCTCGGTCGTTGTTTACTCTTGTGTTGAAGCTATTGCCTGGAGGAATCCAAAGAACGCCAACTCGACTTTAACTAGTTGGGTGATTAGCAGCTTTTGTAGTAGCTAGAGAGGCGATATAGCCTCAGGATTTCCTTTTCAGTTCTGGGAGTGATTCCAGATTTGGAAAGCCGATACCACATCATTGTGCAAACGATGAAGGGGTAGCTTATAAGGATTTCTGAAATCACTTGAGTTCAAGAGCATATTGGGAAAGTACCACATGATTAGATGGACCGGTAACGTTTCGATTCTACGGAGCGTCTCGAGCCGACAACCTGACTGATCATTAAGACCCATGACATTCAGATATAGGTGCTCCCCGAGTCACTGACCTATCCTACGACGGCATACTCGGAGTGTACTTTGGAATCTGAAATGGTTATGATAAGTTTTGTGGGTACTAAAATACGGGATGAGTCTCCATTGCTTTAGAGCAAGTGGGAGATGTAGTTTGTTGTATTTTAAATAATAGGGTGTGCTCTAAAACAATTAATCACATGCTTTCGTGCAAGTGGGAGATTGTTAGGTGTAATGCCCAAAGACAATTTTTGTAATTGTTTTATTTAATAAATGAAATGATGTTATTATTCATATTTATTATTCTCATATTCACCGATGTGACAATAGTATTTACACTACTGAAAAACCTAAGTATATCGTTTATGTAATCACTTAACTCGATTGTATGGTATATACACGGAGGATTGAGTTAGTGAAGATGTACTTAAAATACAATTAGCCCGTAGTGAAGTTAATCGAGAGTATCGGGTCTCTCCTTTAACGTGCTATTAATGCGCCTGAACACGCTTGGTGTGATTGTCTTATCCAGACTTTCGGTTAAGAGAACCTAATGGGGCATTTATATATGATAGATATATCATATAGAATCGGACCGATTTGATTAGAGTTCACGATATAATTCCGTAATCGAAGTCTTATCGAATCAATGGATGATCATATTTATGGATATATCTTAATCTGAGGTGATCACGATCCAACCGCTTGAATCGCATATGAGGTTTGACTTGACGGTTAAGGATTACACCGAGTCCGTGGTCCGAATTACCCCATCTTGGCATTGTAATCGATTGAGTGAGTAGTCCGTGTTTATCACAGATACGGAATCCATTCCTTCCATTTATGGAAGTAGATAGACAGCTTCTTTATTTGTTAGCCCTAAGAAAATGATCGATCCCGGAGTTCACATTTGACTAATTAGCTACTAGTCGATTATGTGCACTAATTGATCACTAGGGGTTAATGGTAAATAAGGATAAGAGGTTCTAAAAAGGTTAACGGAAATTTCCCGATTTAGAATGAACAGTCTATGGAGGATTAATCCATATGTAATGATTATATCAATGGACGCTTATTATTATTATCGTGACGAGATAAATATAATCTGATAATCGGAGGAGTGCAGTCTCGGGATTATGGTGGCATATTCCCGTAATTGATTTATCGAATATAATTAATCTGTTCGTAAGATAATTATTTATTTGATTTATCGGAGCCGCTGATTATTAGTCCATGGTCCCCGACGTGCCTCCAATATAGCATAGCTATTCTCGGACGTCGAATCCTAATAATAATATTAATTTAATTCTTATTAGAATTTAATTAATCGATATGTGAATTAATTGTTTAGTGACTATTTGATTAGTTGGAACTAAATAATTAAAAATATGGAAAATACATTTTCCATAATCTTGGCAATTAATGTGTATGGAAAATTAATTGACTAGGTCAATTGAATGATGATACACGCCCATTACATGTTTTATGGAAACAAGAATTAGTTTCTTGTGTATTAATAAGACATGTGCATAAAATATTTATTGGATAAATATTTATGGAAAGAAATAAAGATAAAAATATTTTTGATTGGTTCTTAAATATTTGGAATTATTTTTGTTTATAGGATTTATTAATAATTGATTTTGTATTAATTATTAAATCCTTGGGGCTTATGCTTGACTCTCCTATATAAAGAGAGCTCTCCCAAGCTTAAACACTACTACAAATTTCGACCACCATCTCATTAATTGGAGAAGGGGAAATTTTTGCCAAGGGGAGAAAGAGAGAAAAACTTGGAGTTTTTCGGGTAGCATATCGTGAGGGTTCGAGTCGAGGATTTCCTTCCACCGGGAGTTGCTCCGATCACACGTACGGAAGATCGTGGTGCTCTTCACATCAACCTTTGATCTTGCCATTGCGGTTCTTCAACTTGGATTTAGAGATCCAAGAGGTATGTTCTACAACCCCCTTGTAGATGTAGATCTAATTATTTTATTACGTCTAATTTATAGATCTAGATCCATTAAATCGTTTCCGCTGCGGATGGTATTACTAACACCTAGCACCTTGCTGAAGGCCTTGGTGAAGATGAAGTTGATCGTACAGATTGTTTTCTCCAGAACCTGTCTCTGATACCACTTGTTATAAAACGGATGGAGATAACTTCGGATGCAAGAAAGCGAAACATAAGCAATCAAACATAAACAATCAAAGGAGAAAATGAAAAACAAGAAGAACACGATTTAACGTGGAAAACCCTCAGCGGGAGAGGTAAAAACCACGGGCGTAAAAGAGATATTTTATTATGCACCTAATTTTACTGATTTCAACACACTCGGATAATGAGACAACAATCAGTATTTATAGGCACAAATCCCTAAACCCTAGCCGCCAGAATCTTTATCTCGATGCACCATAAATACCCCTACACGTGTCCTCCTTTTAATGACATCAGATAGATGTCACATAATGCAATTAGCGGATGTGGGACCTGCTGATTCAAGTACTCAAAGACTATAACCCCCTTATATAGTCACCTCGCGTGAAGCTCGATGAGACTCCACCCTCTTGAAGCACGTAATTGAATACACTTCTCAGCTGACCATCACTCAGCTGAGTCTTCAGATTGGTTCCACCAAAATGTAGAGTTTAAGTCACCTTACTGACAATTTCAAAAGGAGTTTTGAAGTTAAGAACATGAGTTGGCAACTGTTGATGAGATAAACAGAGTACTGGAAGCTTTGTAACACCCTTGGTCTTCATGTTAAAATAATACATGTATAAAATGCAACTGGACACCTGCGCTCTTCATGTAAAAAGGAAATATATCTATACTCGTAATAAAAATGCGATGATGTGTTTCCCCCAAAAAATGTTCCATACATTTGGTTTTTTCCCCAAAATGTGTTTCCTACTTTCGGTGTCTCTCCCTAATATTTAATTTAATATTAATATTAATTAATTAAAATACAATATTAAATTATATACATCGATACCAAAAACATTGTCGACCATGATAAATAGTATATTGAACGGATAAGTATTGATTTCCCAACCCAATGTATATCACTATACGTCCCAGAGCATATTTATCAATGATTTTTTACAATCGAAAGTATTCAGATTTCCTATCCTACGCCAGATATATAGTTTTTTTTTGTAGCCAAAGACCCAAAAGATGTAAAATCGATTTATTGAACTTATAAGACAAAAAAGAATCATGTTGAACTTATAAGACACACAAATTAGATAGATAGACTCAAATACCCAATAAAGAAAAAAATAAAAATTATAAAAAAAAGGGTGGGATGTCCGAAGAGTTGAATGAGTTGATTATCGGAAACGCACAGTTGTTGTAGTGATGAGTGAAGTGTTAAATTTGTGGATAATTGAAAATATTAAGTTGATATAATTACGCAACAAGCACATGATTTGTGCCCATTTTTCTGACACTTTTTTTTTGGGTGTAAAAGACACGGTTAACCGTATGCGAAGGGTATGATGGAAGTGAGACATCAAATGGGGATGTATTGATCTTTCCGGACATGGTGAGATACAGGTAAAAGCTTATCTTTTCTTAATTCTTTATACAAAGATTGAAATTTGTTTTTTAGATTTGATGAATGTGGTTATATGAATGCAGGAAATTGACCCATTTTGACGTTGACACTTTTGTGGAGGAAGTGCTTGTTAAGGATGGTGAGTGGTTGCCCGGAACTCCAGAAATTCTAAGGGACTGGTACATTTTCGTATGCTGTCATGGTAGTAGAGATTGACCACCGCGACGCATTGACCACCCCGATACATTGACCACCTCGATGCAATGACCATCCTGATGTATTGACCACCGCGACGCCCGATGCGATGACCATCGCGATGCAGAGACACCGCGATGAAGTGACACCGCGATGTAGAGACACGGCGATGAAGCAACACCGTGATGCAGAGACACCGCAATGAAGTGACACCGCGATGTAGTGACCACCCCCGATGAAGAGACGCCGCATTGCAGAGACACCTCGATGAAGTGATACAGCGACGTAGTGACCACCCACGATGCATATACGCCTCAATGAAGTGACACCACGATGCATTGACCACGCCAGATCCATTGATCACCTCGATACAATGACCACCTCCGATGCAGAGACACCACGATGCAGTGACCAACCCAGATGCAGAGACACTGTGATGCAGTGACCACCCTCGATGCAGAGATATCACGATGTTATAACATTTGACGATGCAGAGACATAGCGAATTAGAGACACCGCGATGCAGAGACACCGCGATGAAGTGACACCGCATTGCAGAGACACCACGATGAAGTGACACCGCAATGCAGAGACGCCGCATTGCAGAGACATCGCGATGTTATAACATTTGACGATGCAGAGACACCATATTGCAGAGACAACACGATTAAATGACACCGCAATGCAGAGACACTGCGATGCAGAGACACCGCGATGAAGTGACAACGCGATGCAAAGACACCGCGATGAAGTGACACCGCATTGCAGAGACACCGTGATGAAGTGACACCGCGATAAGAGACACCGCAATGCAGAGACACCGCGATGAAGTGACACCGCGATGTAGAGACACCACGATGCAGATACACCTTATTGTATCGGTGTATGCAGTGACGTCTTATTGTATCGATTTATTCAGTGACGTCTTATTGTATCGATTTATGTAGTGACATCAATGTCACTTCATATTAGATAAACTTAAATATGGTTTGTGTAAGCTATCTTTTACCTGTGTATAACATAGTCTCCGGCGAAATTCTTTCTTGCCTCTCTTCTTTCATGTATGTAAGAACATCCATATGAGTTTTAAGTAATCCAGATAGATAAGCTGTTGTTCCTATATATAATACTACTATTCAACATTATATAATCCGATGATTTTTTTTTTCGCTAAACAAAACGATATGAATCAAATTATTGAGTCAATTAGGTCATTATGTTTTTAGTAAGAAGGCCTGAATGACTTGGCAATTCCCTAGGCGGACAGACGAATTTCAGATACTTCAAGTCGATAAATGGAGAAGGATGTTGTTGGAGTACATCCGAGTCCGTCGAAAGAACCTTTGACACCACCATAAATCAAAGCAACAAGAAAACAATATTTTAGGTTCATTGCCGTGTCGCTTCATCCGAGCGAAGGTTGCTCGTGCTGCAAGAGTTGTAGCTGATGAGAAAGCTGCAATAGCAGCCAAGGCAATGGCTGCTGCAAAGAGAAAACGTCTAATTATATTTTTCCAAAGCATCCATCATTAATTAATTACTGATCGATATAAAAGTCAATTGTGGTTATGTATATAGCATCTGAAGAAAAAACGTCAGACTTAGATTTTTTTTTCGGAGCCTGGAACAATTGAATGAATTCCCTTTTTCAATCCATTTTATTGCTAGCTGATTCTAACAGCGTTTTTGTTTCTCTTTTTTGTATGGTAGAGGTATCAAATATATAATCCTTAACGGAACTAGTTCACTTTGGTTTCGAAATGGATGATATTGCAGTCCGTAATTCCTCCCAGCAGAGACAAAGAAACAAGGATCTTGATATTAGTGTATTTTTGAGTACATTATAGATATATTATGTCCTATAAGTTCAACAGATTCCTTTACGTCCCATGAGACTAATAAGATAAAAACTATACTTTTAAGCTTAATTAAACCTTTTTTTCATAAATAATAAAAGTAATACTCATACAACATAATTATTAATATTATTAAATAAGTGTGTATAAATAAATAAAACTTGTCTGTACTTATGTAGCATGCAAAAATAAAGCATGAAAATATTTTTTTCTACTAAAAATTGAGTACAAAATCATGACGAACTAATATAAAATTATGCTACTAAAAATTACAAGTAACACCGGTACGTTTGCATAAACAACTAAAATTACATATACAACTATGAACATTTACCAACCACTTGAAAATACACATTTGATGGCGTTTAATGAAAAATTATGGAAGGCATATATTATTCGGTAACACTTTAATGCGCTTGAAGCACGGACTATTTTTTCTATACCTCTATCGCGGGCAATATAGAGGATACTCTTATATGACATTGTTCCAACAATTGTATATATTCGTGCGCTCCGGCTATCATTTATCTCGCTATATTAGACGGTCATTGAAACCGAGACTCTCGGTCTTCTTCCTCTGAGCAAGGAAAATTTTGGTTTATATGTTATGGAGCCAAAAAGTTAAACCAAGAATCTCACTTATGTGGAATGCCAACCATAACGCTCTTCCTACATAGATGGGACTAAAAACCAGGGGATCGGAAATGGAATATGTACAATATACAAAGAAACACCAAGCAATCGCTTGTTCAATGTCATATATTAAAGCAATATAGAAAGAATCAATCACAGACGGAAAATTGCATGCAAGCTTAGAGTCACATCATCTGCTAACTTCCTGGATGTGCTTGTAGCGAAAGAGATAGAAAGTGAAGCAACTTTTATAATTAACCTCTTTTGGATCATTAGGAAATCTAGATGTTTATGGATCTTTGAGCAAAAAAATGTCTCTATCTCTTCCCTTATTCTTTATGCTTCCAGTGAAGCGAATCACTTCTTACAAGCTGCTTCGACCTCTTCTTTTTCTGGTGAGAAACCTTTGTGGAAGGACTCATGGCAACCCCACCTCTCATCTTATTAAATTTAATGTGGATGCTTCCTTTCATGATTAATCAAATGCTATTGGTGGTATTCTTTGAGATTCGACTAGAAATATTATTCGTGCATTCTCTTGGAAATTGGATGGGAGATATGAAGTAAATATTGGTGAGACACTTGAAATACACCATGTAATCTTTATATCTATTACATGGGGATTCTTTAATGCGATCTTCGAGGAAGACTCTCCGACAGCCATCCCGAAGCTCAACTCGGAGACCCAAGATTTTGTCTTAAGTGGAAAAAATTATTGAAGATTATCGGAATGCTTAGATGCTTTTCTTATTCTGGATTTTCCTTTGTTAAAAAATCGGAAAACTGCACGGCTCACCTTCTTGCAAAAGAAGAAGTTAGTATGGTTGGAACCAAGTATTGGAATAAAGTTGATTAAAAAAAACTCGGAACATAAAGAAAATTAAATTAAACGTGAGTGTGTTTACCTATAATTAATTTCACCATACTTTAATTTTAAAATCAAATCTTACCTATAATGTTTTCATTATACTGCTCTCTCTCTTTTATTTTTTCTCTGCCTTCTCTCTAAGCCTCAGCCTTCACCGCCTTAAAGATTGTCCTTTATCCGGCACCGGCCGCCGAAAGGTGCCGGTGCCGGCTACCGTTTTCTTTCCTCTAGTAGTTTTTTCGTTTACTCTTTGTAGATATGTTTCTGTTCGTTCTTATTTTCTTCCAAATAGATTCAGATTTGAAATCTTTTCTCTTGATATTCCGGCGAAGATGGTGCGTTCGCTGCCGGCGATCATCTTCTGTTCTACTTCGTTTGGAATAGAAAGACTCTCATCCAGCGTTGGGTCTTGGGATCTTTCTTTGTCTTGAAGAACCGGTTGCCGGCCGGAGGTGGTTCTTTCACGATATTTCGTCGGTTTGTGTCAAGAGAGATGGAGTTCAGGCTATGGACTTCGTTGCATGTTGACGGGGGGAAAGATTTGTGTTTTCCATTTTCAGTTTTTGTTTTCTGGGCCGTCATTGCCGGAATCTGTGTCCTCCACCCTCTCGCCGGCGATGCAACTAAAGTTCAGGGGTGTTAGATTGGTTTTCGGCTTTCAGCTTGGTGGTTCATGGGTTCATCGGGTCGGTCCGCTGCACGGTCATTCCGGATTAGTTTTAGTTTAGGTTTTTAGTATTGTCTGCGTCCTTTTAGTCTATGAAAAAGGCTGTTATTGTATTTGGTACCAAATCTAGTCCTCTCTATTGAGGTAGAATTTGGTGTAGATGGATTATTTCCATTTCCGTTGTCTTTTCTTATGGTGTTAGTTTCCGGCTTTAGGTTGAGGTGATCCGGGAATTTGTCAGGCTATTGTCCGGCGTTGGTCCGGTGTAACTTGTTTGTTGTTGTTATTAATTAAAACCTTTCATTTCCGGTAATAAATCTTACCTAGAATGTGAGTGTGAGTGTGTATTAATGTGAGTGTGTTTTACATTCTTTCTATCTATTATTTTGGAGATTTATAATTCTTCCGTTTATTGGATGAAATTAGGCCCTTAAAACTGTCAGTAGACTAATTCCATCAACTTAGACCAAGATCAGAGTAGAGAAATATATATCAAAATTTAAGGAATTAAGAAGCTTGGTGAAGTTAGAGAATCCTATGTTGACAGAGACTTACTTCATCAAATGTTTTATAAGATGCCTTAAGATTGAAATTAAGTCTATGGTGAGATTGATGAAGCCCGGGGACGTTGATATTGTCATATGTCAGGAATATATTATAATGACATTTAATGACATGCATGTACATAAAAATTGCTCTAACCCTAGCCAGTCTAGGTTCCCCGTTCATCACTAAGGTGAATGATACAATAACTGACACTGATAATAAACCAATGGTACATAAGGCAACTACTCTTAAGAAGTTGCAGGAAAAGAGGGCCATTGGGTTATGTTTCAGGTGTGATGAAAATACACCCGTGGCCAAGTGTGCAAGCAGAAACACATACACTTTCGGGTACCTGAGGATGAAGGAGTTTGGGGAGAGATTGTAGTGTGACAGAACCAAATCACCCAATGTTAATCACAGAAGTAGATGGAAACAGAATGGTGAGTGAATTTATGTGTCCTAACAATATGTGAGAATGATCAAGTTGAGAGATTGTGATATTTTTTTAGGGTGGATGGATGAAAAAGTATAGTGTTATAGTCTTTGACGACTTCAAAACGGAGGTGGTTTTCATTAACGAGGGATCGAGAACAAATTAAGCTGAGAAGTTACACATAAGAAGATCAACTTAAGATGAAAAATTGCAAAAGCTTTACTAAGAAATTGAGAAATGGGGCTTACAGACTCTTAGGGAGCCTTAATTTGATACACGAACACACTCTGAATCATGTGCCCGGTGAACTAACTCATGTCCTAGAAAAGTGTCATGAGATGTTTGCAAGTTCCCAATGATTGCCACGAAAAAGAAGTATGAGCATACCATAACTTTAAATGTAAGTGTTGAACCAGTGAAACTAAAACCTTATAGGTATGCTCACTGTCATAAGGATGAAATAGAGCAGTTGGTGGGTCAAATGCTACAACAGGGGATTATACACCACAGTAATAGTCCATTTTCACCACCCTTGCTCATTGTGTAAAAGAAAGATGGAACTTGGAGATGTGTAGGTTACACAAGTTTGAATGACCTAATTGGAATAGATATATACCCAATTCCATTAATTGATGAATTGTTGGATGAGATTGAGAGTCTATGGTATATTTTAAACTAGACTTAAGGTATGAATTCCATCAGATTGCGATGAATGGGGATGATGTCCAGAAGACCGTCGTTGTGACTCTTCATGACTGATTTGAACTCAAAGTAATTCCATAGAAGTATGAATGAGATGTTGAGACCTTACTGGGGGGAAGTTTGTGGTGATATTTTGTTTATGACATCTTAATCTTCGGCCTTGACATGGATTTCCACATACAACATCTTAAAGTGGTTCTAGAAGTTTTATGTAAGAACCAATACTATGTTAAATTGTCCAAATGCTCTTTTGGTCAAACCAAGGTGGAATACTTGGTTTATATCATGCATGCAGGTGAAGTGCATGTTGATCCAAGCTAGATTCAAGCCATGTGAGATTGGCCCCATCCTTACAATGTGACTGTACCGAGAGGGTTTTTGGGCCTAACATATTTCTGCAAGAGATGTGTGTTTCATTATTGGATTATTTCTAAAAACTTGAATGACCGTAACTCAAGAAATATGAGTTTTTCTTGTCACAGAGTGCCTTAAAAGAATACTAGAGACTCAAACAAATCATCGGTACTTGCCTTACCAGATTTTGGAAATCCATTTTTCATTGAAACACTTGCATGTGGCAAAGGATTAGGGGCTATTTTACAACAAAACAAGAAACATGTGCTTATCTAAGCAGGGACTTCATCTATAAGGAGATGAGATTGTTCCTCAATGAGAAGGAACTCCTAGCAGTCCTCAAGGTAGTAACCAAATGGAAGCCATATATTCAAAGGCTGGCCCTTTGTCATCGAAGCTGATCAATGGAGTCTGAAGTTCATTCTAGATCCGAGGGCCACTACTACACCACAGCAAAAAAGAGTGACCATGTTACTTGGTTTGGATATCATTATTGATTACAAAAAGAGAAGTGATAATAGCAGCTGATGCCTTGTACAAGCAAAGTGCATGTTGGTTTATATCATGCCTTATAAGGGACAATTGTGTGTTGCGAGCATAGTATTCCCTTCTTGGATGCAAGAAGTAACTTCCTGCTACAAGGGTGACCTAGCTGTTGAGGAAAAATTTAAGGCACTGATGATTAGTATAGCCCCGGATCCCCACTACACTATGCCCCAAGTGATTCCTAAATACAAAGAGAGGATATACGTAGGAACCATGGTGGTTTTGAGATCCAACTTGATAGAGCACTCAAGTCCAATATGAAATATCCAACTTAGAATAGATGTTTGGGAAATGATACAAAAGTGCATTACTTGTCAGCAGTACAAGAGTGTACATGATAAACCTCAAGGACTACTCCAACCATTACCAATCCCTTACAAGCATGGTCCTAACTCATCATGGATTTTACGGATGGATTGCTCAAGTCTGAAGAAAAGGAAGTCATCATGGTAGTAGTGAACATGCAGACCAAATTCAACCATTTTATTCCACTTGAGAATAAAAGGCACATAGCATCACAAAACATGGAATAAAGCATGAATGATACATAAACGATCAAAATACATATACTTTAAATCAATTCGTACAATATTTTTCTTGTATAATTGGTTTTATCTAAGAATAATTATAACTAAGTAACACTCCTGTGACACAATTAATGATTCTTTGTTTTATTATTAAATTTGACTTACAGTAGATTATTTTTTTAGTCGAAACCGGATATTTCATTACTAAAACTGTACACAATGTACAAAAAAAACAGATTAAAGCAAGATACAAGTGTTTAAGTGCATCCAAATAAATCAAGGGCAAGCTACTTGTTAAGGGTGAAAATCTATGTTTTGTTATGATATATTTTACGGTATTTTCCCTCTTAATTGGATTAATTGCATAATAAATGGCCCTTATATGGAAATATTGAGCATATTAGGTTTTTAAGGACTTAAGCGCAATATTGAATAAATTATGTGTTTTCATCGTGAATTATAATTAATTGGACTTTATTACAGTTTTGCGATGTTTTCCATGTGTTATAGGTATGTTCATTGTGCTCAAATGATGATAAAAAAGGGTTAAAATTCGAGCTATAAAGATTTAAGAAGAGATAATGATCGAATGGAGTGGGCGGAAAAGAGATAGAGATGATTTAATCAAGTTTTATTCCAGCTAAATCAAGCGTCCAAGTCCCGTCCGAGAGTGGACGGGCGCCTCGACAATCCAAACGGGCGTCTGTAGAGGAAGAATTCAATATTGAGGCATCATGAACTTACCAACGAACGTCCGTAAGAGAGCATTTGGCGTCCAAAGTGCAAAAAAGAAGATCGAGAGTTTGGGCGCTACCTGCATTTAACGCCTATATTGGAGTTCGTAACAATCGACGAAGCGCCCACTTAATCGAACGAGCGTCGGATCGCCGACTTAGTGAAACCGCCTCAAATCTCTATAAATACTTGCCTATTTTCACACATTGGGATACCAATTCTACAATTCTCGAACCCTAAACCCTAGGGGCGGCTATAGGCTGCGTTTTTACTCAGTTTTTTCCCAGTTTTATGTTTTTTAATTCCTAGATAAAATTAGTTTAGTTTATGCAATTTACTTCAACAATTCAAGCTATTCAAGGATGCTAAGAGGCTAGGCTTCAATCAAACGAGCATTGTGAAGCCATCCAACTTACATTACTTTTGATTCTTCGGTTATTTTGTAAGTTTTTAATCAAGTTGTTTCCTTTATCATGTCTTATGTTGATTAATTGCATTTATATCGAAAGATGTGCATGTATGATGTTTTATATTTGATGAAAGTCTTTATAAACATTAGATCACCATGATTTAGGAATAGATCTTTAATCTATGTCAAACGAAAGTTGATAGGTTGGAAATCTAGGTTAAAACGTTAAAGTTTACATCTTTGTTTATGTTATGACGCTGCGTTAATTTCCGTAAATCGAAAGATAGAAATTAATAGGCGAATCATCTACTTAAAGTAGGATTCATACCTTTGATAAGATGAACCACAACTTGGTAGAAACCGCAATATAATCGGGATGAGAGATTAGTGTTTGTTGGATAGGTGGATCAATACTCGCTTGCCCGCATTAAACTTGATTTAACCTCGAGACTTGAACCGCTTAGTTAGTTTATTTTCTATTCGCACTTTTAGAGTAATTTGTTCGCAACCAAACCTCCCTAGCTTTGGATTCGTCCTCTGCCTAGTTTATATTCAAAGATATATGTTCGGTTTAGTTTTGTTTAATCGCTGTTTAGTTTAGTTTTCCGTGGCATAGCTTAGTTAGACAAAAACTAGGAACCACCATCGTCTAGTTCCCCGTAAGATCGACCCGGCATTAACCACTAGTACTACGATCCTTATACTTGGGGTTAACTGGATTATAAATTTATTACTTGTTTGTTTTGCATAGATAAAATCCGTAGACAAGTTTTTGGCGCCGTTGCCGGGGAATCGGTGTTTTGTTGAATCTAATTGAATTAATTTTTCTATTTTGTTACGTGTTTTTTGTTTTTGTTTTTCAATAAAAGTAGCATTGAATAAATTGAGGTTTTTTTATTTTGCCGTGTTTCGATGACCGTAGGTTAAGAATGTGCAAAAGTTTTTACTCAACTGCTTTTACGTGAAGTTTGTGTTTAGTTGTTACCTAGTCTAACCCCTGTGCTAAAATTTATCTATGGCTGTTGTCTGTGCTCTATGTTGTGTTTATAAGATTTAGGGTTTCTGTGTCTTTCCTGCGTTTCTGTTGCAAATTCGTTGTTTGGACGAGCGTCCAAGTAAGTGAACGCCCGTCCAGTCCATAACATGCAGGTAAACGGGCGTCCTGACTAGTGAACGCCCGTCCGTCCAGTTTTGCTCAACTCTGTTCCAGTTTTTCTGAGGCAGACGAATTTCTAGCGTTCAGCCCATTGAACGCCCGTCCAGGGCTAAAAATCCAGGTGAACGCCCGTCTGCTTTGTTGAACGCACGTCCAGGTTCCAGAATTTCTCTTAACTTGATTTTTAATGCTTTATTTGATATGGATACTTTAATTTGAGCTTCTGTGGCTAATTGTTTTTACGTAGATGATCTGAACTTGCATATTTATATCTTTCCATCTACGAATCCGTGTTAAATAATTGATTTATTTTTATATACTTGATTCATCTATGCAAGTTATAGTTACTGTCGGTTCTCGTATGCTATAAATCGTTTTATTGTTATTTAGTAGCTAATGTCGGTTTCGTATGCTATGCTACTTACCGCTGTGATGAATCTTTTAAGCTTTGAGACTTATGTGCTTTCTTGTTGTTTATGTAACTCATATGGGTAGCTACTGTCGGTTTCCGTATGCTACGTCCTTTTCCATATGAGTTATATCTGTTTAGTATAGCTAACTGTTGGTTTCCATAATGCTATCACCTTTGATGAGTCTTAAGGCGCGTCTACATTGCATGTAATGAACAGAACTGTCGTTTATCGTAACCTGTCATTATTTGGTAGACGTTTATTATATATGTCATGTTGCAAATGAGTGGGCTAGTTTTCTTTCTTTTATTTTCTTTTATTTTTGCATATCATATAGATGCATATCATTTAGTTGCATATCATCTAGTTGCATTGTTTTTCTATTTTTCTTTTATTTTTCTTGAGTGTAGTTAACTGTCGGTTTCCGTAATACTACCTCGTTTTTTTTCTGATTCTGCACGGGCCGTAGTCACTGTAGAGTTGTCGTCCCAACTTGCTCAGCCTGAGCCTGTCTGCATCTTTTTAGTTGCATTTCATGTAGATTGCATTGTAATATATTTTCATATAGTGCACCTAGCCCTACTACTTTGTAATGTTTCATGTATCATTATTTCTGTATGCACATGTTGGGCCTTATTTGTATTATAAGCTTCGTGGGCTTTTTATTCTTAGATGTCCCGAGTTTAAGTGTTGATCTTTCCATCTCGAGCTATTATTTTTTTTTGTGCTTATATCAAACTTCCGTATTTAGACGCTTAGATGTTCTGTACTTTCCCTGTTTGATTTTTCCATCTGAAGCGATTCTATTTTGGGCTCTGTGTGTTCTATTCCCCCTTGTCCCGAGATATTTCCTTGTTTGTCAAGTGTGCGGGATCTTTGCGATAGCAATTGTGAGTTTCGGATGATATCCGCTTTTCCGGTGGATGGTCCACGATCATCGCTTTCATCAAGCATTTACGAGCTTGATCACTTCCGCACTTGCCATTTTTGAGCGACAATTAGCCAAGTTCTTTCTTTCTTTTTATTTACGCACAACATGCGGACATGTTGTAATTTAAGTGTGGGGAGGATAGTTGGTTATGTGTATCTATCATTTGCTTAATACATTATAATTCTATGCTAAAGGGCTAAATTTTTCAAAGCTAAATTTTTCAAATTTTCAATTTTGTTTTGTCCCGGTAACTTCAATGGCATGCTAGTTTTGTAATTTGACACCTTTAGTTGTTATCGTGAGTCGTATCATGTTCTAAGAATAGGTTTGGTAGATCTCGATACTCACTTGAACTTCAAAGACACCTAACTCGTTAGATGAAGAACCAAAATTTAAATAGTCTCCGGTTAGTTAAAGGATAGCCGATTCTCGATCTGAGATAACACTTACTTAGCATTGATGAAAGTTAAGAATTCGTACTATACTCACAGTTAGAATCTAAGTACCTTAGTGTTCTTGAGAACCTTAAAAGTCTTGAATGTGTTAGAAATAATATCTGACTAGGAGTTTCCAAAGAGTTTGGGATTAAATATAATACTATATATATATATATATAATAAATTGAGTTTGTTTGTGACTATCACCTCGAGTCCATTTGGATACTGCCCCAATTGGGGAGTGTGGTTTACCTTGGACAGTATGGGTTTGAGTGATCTCGGGGTGACTGCTTCTAAAATAGGGGAGAGTGTTATACTTTTGAGACGCAACGATAGAAAACCAAAATTTTTGCTTTTTGGAACTCTAAGTCAAATTGATCTAAACCCAGTAGAGACCTGAAAGGTATTTTCTTGGCACCAAGTAAAGGATTTTAAATGTGAGTTGGTTACGGTGTTCTTGGTAATTAGTTTTTGTAGGGTAAGTGCTGTAGACGAGATGAAACCT
This sequence comes from Gentiana macrophylla, assembly GCA_026214975.1. Classification (NCBI taxonomy): domain Eukaryota; kingdom Viridiplantae; phylum Streptophyta; class Magnoliopsida; order Gentianales; family Gentianaceae; genus Gentiana; species Gentiana macrophylla. The sequence continues at coordinate 128,536,679 of CM047808.1, read as the reverse complement.
TCGTTTATTTAACCGGATGATCATATTGCTTGAGTTAATACTTCAAGAGTGGATCGGTGGAAGTTCAAGGTTTTGCACACACAATCACCGAGTGAGTTTGATTTGCTAAACACTAGCTTAACGTGAGCATGACTACATCTCGTGTCGTTATGTGGGTTTTGAAAGTTTGTTGTTGTTTTGTTTTGCTCGGGACGAGCAAAAGTTTAAGTGTGGGGTGTTGTTCAGTAGTCAAATTGTATGATTTTTATAGATATATTTTATATCAATTTCCCCCGTATATGTATTATTTTCATAGAAGTAGGGCTTTATATCGAAATATTTAGTAAATGATGTTTTTAAGAGGTTAATTGCAAAACGTAACGAATTATGTGCTTAAATGATGATTTTATGTTATTTTGGAAATACGTTACGCTTTGGTATGTTTTCCTATTGTTGTAGATACTCATTGATGATGGAAGAGAGGATTTTAGAGAGCCAAATTCATGCTTGGAAAGGATCAATCAAAGTTATGGAAGATTGAAAGATATAAGGAAAGAAATCAATCAAGATAAATGTCGGAAAATCAGGATTCCGGGTAGTGACGACCTTCCGACGCAGTTCTTGATATGATATAAACTGATTTGACTCTCGACCTCAAGAGAAGAGTTGTAGGGCTTGAAGAGAGGATTCTACAGGAGTTTGAATCACTCCATTACGACTTACGAGGCCCGAGATATGAGCGTTACAAGTTTGGATGCTGTTGCTGAAATTAGCGGACGGGCGTCCGGATCTTCAAACGGGCGTCCATCGTTTTTACTGTAGCAACCGACCTGAAAATTCTATAAATACAGCAGCGAATTGAACCCTAAACATAACATTATTTTCAGCCGACTTTTGACAAAGAAGGGCGGCCACTCGAAAGCGATTTTAGAGGCGATCACCCGAGCCTTGTGCTCGGGTGATCGGGTTAGATTAGGTTTTATTTTTCGTTTCTTTCATTCCTTTTGTTCGACCATGATGATCTTTTGAAACTTTGAAACATGGAGCAGCCATGGGAGACTGCTTGCAACAGCTTTTATTTTCTTTCTATGGATGTTTTGTAAGTCTTTTTAATTAAAGTTCGCTTCTTTCCATGCGTTTATTTGTTAATGCAATTTATATCGAAAGATGTTGTTATTGATGTTTACCGTAGGGACGAAAGTCGGTGTAAACGCGAGATCACCATAGGAAAGAATAGACGTTTTGATCTATATCAAACGAAAGTTGATAGGTTGAATGTCTAGGTTGTTAGATCTAGAAAATCTTGCACCTTGGTTTATTTTATGATGCGTTAATCTCCGTAAATCGAAAGATAGAGATTGATAGGCGAATTCATCTACGAAAGTAGGAATTCATACGTTTGATAGGTGAAACCACAACTTGAATTAAATCACTATAAGATAATCTAGTGGAAGAAATTAAGGGTTGCGGGATGGTGGATTATGGTTCGCTCCATGTTTGATCGCTTACCATTATCATGTTCGTTAGATAGATTTATTGTTGTAGTTTAGATTTATTTTATGTTGATCGCAATTATCCTTCCCGGCTTTGGATTAACAATCCTCTCCGTCCGCTTTACTTTTCCGCTTTAGTTTAGGTTTAGGTTAATAAAGAAGAATTAATAAGTTAGATTCGACAAATTTCACCCCTCGAGGATCGATACCCGTGCACTTATCCAACTTTACTAGCAACTACCCGGTATTCGGCCGGTTAGGAGGTAGTTTTGCATGGTAGTATAGGTTTTATAAATTTTCTTTTGTTTTAATGATGCAAAATCTCCCCAACACTACTCTAAGTTTCCAAGCTCGGCGGATAGCTTCAGAGATAAAAATCGTCTTCAGAGGCCGTAGGGTGCTTGAGTTGTGCATGGTAGTCCTTGTTCCGCCAATACCACAGGCTCATCACAATCACACCGAATAGGAATCTTCAGAAATCCATGGTGTCGTGCTTATTCATGTTTATTTTTAGACAATGCTCCAGCCAGGATGGGGTATCAACGACGGAGATGAAAGGAGTCCAATAATGTCGGTGAATAATTCCACATAGTATAAACCCAGGGACAGTCTCTCAGGGCATGTAGGGTAGTTTCCAGGTAACTGCCATAAACGACGCAAGCACCATCATCAATAATAGATCTCGCTTCGAGTAGGCCTGCGGTTGGTAGAGCATCGTAGTGGATCTGCCAAAGTAGGAGGTTCCCACGCAATGGTCCTTTGATTGACCACATGATGCGCCATATATTTTCTCTGGGAATCTCATGTACATGATGAAGACTATGGTAGGCCGAACTTACCGATAACTTACCCGATGTAGTCAAATTCCAAGTAACTTTTCCTGCTTCATCAGAGCCCAAAGCATCACGGAAGGAGTGTGTTGCCGAACGTATATGACGCCATATTGATGAGCAATTTGACTTAGGAGTATCAAGGGGGGAGCCGTATTTGCATTTGAGAAGTTGTACCCACGGTTTCTTAGGCTCCGTTAAAAGCTGCCATGACAGTTTTGCTAAAAAAGCGTTGTTCATATAAAGAGTATGTGCAGTTGTAATTGAATGTTAGTATAAAAATATATTTATACATAATTATTTGGCCATATAATATTTTGATAATGTTCTTTTAGGTTCGAAGGAACTTAGAGAGTATCTAAAGATATACCATATAATTAAGACAAATCTTCATTTGATACGAATACAATACATGATTTTATAACTAAAAAGCTTATCATATTTAAAAGAATGAAAACGTAACATGGCGACTTTGATTCAATGCGCATTTGTAAAGAGAAACTAAAATTAATTCTATCAAGCGTAAAATCATTCTATAACAATTATCATTATTTAACATATATATGTTTGTTTATGTAGTTTTTCACCGGATAGCATATATTTATTTTATGAGTTAAACGAATAGTCAAGAATATAGATGTAATATTAAAAATATTAAATAATTAAGTCTAACACGTCACGAAAACGTGTATTTTGCTAGTATATATATAAAAGGCAAGTGGACACTAGAATGGCTTCTTAGGGTCTACGTCAAACACTTATGGAAATAGTTAGTTAGAAGGTAGGTACAAGACGGAAATTTTTGCACGGTCTATCCGCATACGGATATAAAGTACAGACGGTGACGTGGCTAAAGAAAAACCACATAACAAATCCACTATTTTTTAACCAAAAATAAAGAGATCGGTTCCGCTAAAATAGATGAAAAATTCAAACCCACCAAAAACCCACCAATCTCTTGACGTAACTTTCTCTCCCTGACAACTTCCGACCGGCGACACTCTCCAAAGAAGTGCGCCTATCACCTTTCCGGGATGCTCATCGGGCGAACCAAAGCTTAAAGTAGGCTAAATTACAATTTTGGTCCTCTAACTAGACACGCCGATTTTGGTCCTGGTTTTCTCCGGCGACAATTTTAGTCCTGTAAGTGGTTTTTTTTTTGCAAAAATAGTCCTGAACGCCGGAAAGACCACTTACAGGACTAAAATAGTCGCCAGAAAGACCACTTACACGACTAAACTTTTTGCCGGAAAAGACCAATTTTAGTCCTGTAAGTGGTCTTTCCGGGGTTCAGGACTATTTTTTGCAAAAAAAAAGACCTTTTACAGACTAAAATTGTCGCGGAGAAAAAACCGTAACCAAAATCGAAAACGTGTCTAGTTAGAGGACCAAAATTGTAATTTAGCCATTCTAGAAAAACCAAACATGAAAGAGTCCAAAGCAAATTAAAGGGATTATTTACAATATGTGAACTGTAATGTCCTTATATCCTCATAATTTAACTAGGACACTGTGTAATTCAAATAAAAATCGAAAATTGAAAGAGTAATAATGTTCATGAACCAAGATAATTAGCATTTAATTAAGGGTTAAAGGTTTGTGGTCAAGGGGGGTTTTCTGGTATCGAAAATTTGTTATTGGGACCAAATTCAATGTTCGCATTCGATTCAATCTTTTCTATTGAATAATTTTACCGTCATGCGAAGAGAATAAAAGCTAGAATCAAAGGTGAAAAGAAGAAGAATTACTAGAATCAATAGAGAAGAAGAAAAGAGGGAATACTTTAAGCTTCGGTTCGCCCGATGAGCATCCTGGAAAGGTGATATGGCCGCCAGCTGGAGAGTGTCGCCGGTCGGAAGTTGTCAGGGAGAGAAAGTTACGTCAAGAGATTGGTGGGTTTTTGGTGGGTTTAAATTTTTTCATCTATTTTAGCAGGACCGATCTCTTTATTTTTGGTTAAAAAATAGTGGATTTGTTATGTGGTTTTGCTTTAGCCACGTCACCATCTGTACTTTATATCCGTATGCGGATAGATCATGCGAAAATTTCCCGTACTAGACGGGAAACGGTCTTCTCTGTTTACTTTAGGAGCTATTTCAGTGAATATAAAACTGATTATGTTGTGACATAGTCGATAATTATGTTAATCAGATGTACAAAATTAAGTCTAGTGAATCAATTGAATAAAATTGAGTAATTTCATTGTCTTCTTCATCATTATGTTATCTATTTATTGTTCAAGAACTTTCAAAGGTTATTATGTTTTAGTTTCAAGGGTTGTTGTTGTTCTGGTTTTTTTGCTGCAATTATTGTAGTTAATGAGCACTGCCTCAATGGTGAAACTGAGAGACACATGAAAAAAGCTAGCATGCAGATGCAGAATAAGATAAGGCAATGATTAAGAAGGTATAGAGTAAAAAATAAAAAGAAAAAGAAAACTATCATATCCATTACATTTGGAGTACATAAAAGAAAAAAGTTCCCCAGTAAGGAACCGAAAAGCAAATTAAGCAGTAACAACAACAACAACAACAACAACAGAATTGCAGAATTGCAGAAACTTCCACCGAGAATCGAAGAACAATCTAGTGATTGCGTACTTCAAATAAAATTAAAAGTTCGAAAAGGAAATGCAGTAATTTCTAATTTATTCATAATAAGTAATTAAAAGCGACCATGATAAGTAAGTCAAAGTCACGCGGAGGCGGATGACGTACGTAACATAGCATCGATCGATCGATCCCTGTTGCCGAATAAAGAATTACCCCTCAATTAATTAGTGAATACATAATTAATTGAGACAGGAATCAGAGCGCCATTGGCAAAGGTGTTGAAATCTTCTTGAGAGAATGTCAAGGTAGTACTGCATCCATTACAGAGATTAACTATCTGGAATGGATATGACTTTGTTGGATCACAGTATTTTGTGTCCACACATGTCATGCTGATTGTCCTCCCACATGTTGTACCGCCGGGGGAATTGGAGTCGATGAATACATCGTTGTTTGCAAGTATCCATTTGATCCCCGGATTGATGTTATTACAATTTGGTCCTGCATGCACCGCACGATAAAGCTCATCTTAATCTCAAATCAAACACTTAACGAATCCGGCCGTCTCGCTTCAGTTAAATTAATGTTAGTCATTATATCAGAGAGAGATGAATGAAATGTGACAAAATTTTATAATTAGAGACGAATAAAAAATACGTCAGCTCCGGAAAAGTGTCGTTATTCATGTAAGAACTATAGGAAAGCGGTAGCTAGCTACTAGACAGAAGAAACAGAAAAACAATTTGAGTGAAATCATTAAATAAAAAAAATACCTATTGGTTGCACAGTAGTAAAACCTGCATATCCAGGAGTTGGACCCTGTGCGGATACCCCAATATTGATGCACACAACCACCATTGCTGCTAAAATCACTGCAATATTCTTCATTTCAGCCATCTTTTTTCTCTCTTTATTTTCTTTCTGTTGTATGTAGTTGTTTGTTTCACGTTCAATATCTCTATTTAGCTATTTATAATCTCCAAAGGTACACAACCAATTAGTGCATAGTCCAGAAGATGATATTATTTGATCGAAAAGTATTTTTAAAACTCAATCGGTTTGGTTAAAATATTAAGACATACATCACTAATCAACTACATTATGGTTAAATTAATCAAATATAAGATTACTGAGTATACTAGATTATGGTTAAATTAATCAAATACAATATATATTACTGAGTATAGAAAGGTAGTGTGATCGTATCCAGTATTAATTTGTAATTCTTCATTGGAAAGTCAGAAACTATTCGTCTTAATTGAATAATATTTTAGTACTCTTTTAAAAAATATCCTCCTTTCTTTGGCACATGCTTTGTACTTTTATCCATTTGGAGGGCCTTTATTTCCCACTGATATGCTTATTTCGGTATCTTTCCATGATTTTGTGAGAAATCGAATCTTGAGCAACTGTACAAACATAAAATACATTCAAACTTTAGTCTTTTAGCGATATGCTCCTGAAATTCGAGCGTTTTCAGGAAAAACGAATCGTTCGACCCGCGTCATAGTAGAATTTCACTATGACAAGTCGGTTTTAACTCAACTTATCCATAAACCAATGAAAACGGAAGCATTCAGACTAACTTAGGTCGGAAACAACATCAACCAACTTTATTTTACTAAACTTGTTCAAAGATGATTACAACCTTGTTAGCAAAAAAGAAACTAAGCACAACTTTAGAGGAAGAACCGATCGAACAACTAGAACCAAAACATAAACTACGATCTCTAGTGCATCTCTAGGGTTGCATCAACTTGGATCATTCTCTAACTCACAAAACTCATTAATTCTCAGAATTTGTGAGGAACGGGCCGGCATCAACTTGCACAGTAAGAAAGATAGTGTCAAATGTAATTCATGTGTCGTCCCCTGGATACGATGTTGGATATATATAATTACTAGGTTCTGACTGTAATAACATGATAACAGAAATTTAAACAGAATTGAAACAACACTTGAACAAAACATGTTGAAACACAAAATTGCAGAACGTCATTTTATTCATAGAACATAGATGAACATAGTAAAATGCAGAAAAATGTAAATGCAAAAACTTTTTTGACTGATGCGCCGTGGAACGATATCCTTAACACTTTAATGCCCCGATAATGTGTTCACGGTAATGACATAAGTGTCCCAAGGTACAATAGTCAGTACCTTCTCTGGGTTGTAGCACTTCAATGCAGAGAAGCAGTCGAACTGATTGGACCTGTTATCTTTGAACTTCACTTATGAATGCAGGAAACAATTTTGGCAAAGTTTTAGTATATGATTTTTCGGTCTGTTTACCATTAAGTATTGGAGGCTTTTAATAGGGAGAAATAAGGCATAGTTCCTTTCATTTTGAAGAGAAACATCTCTTCAAATACAGACAGAATATTGTTGATCTAATTCATAAGCTTAATATGACAGAGGCCAAAGCCGCGGTCACCCATTTGCTCGCTAACGCCTCACGAGCTTATGGTTCACTTTCGCTCACGCATGATGATATCGTCGCCTTCTTGGCGCCTTTAGTATTTATTGTTCAATGACCGACTTGGCGCGTTTGCAAAGTGAATAAATTATCTCAGTTCATGCATGCTCCAACCATTCAGCATTGGACGTTAGCCAAACATCTTCTTCGTTACTTAGATGGCACGTCACACAATGGTCTACAGCTATATCGCTCATCTCCTTTGGTTCTTCATGCTTTCTCTGGGGCAGATTGGGGTGGTAATAAGGATGATTATTCCTCTACTAGTGGTTATTTGGTCTTTCTTGGGCGTAATCTTATATCCTGGAGCTCTAAAAAGCAACATTCAGTTGCTCATTCTTCCACAGAGGCTGAGTATCGTTCGTTGCTGCTACTGCTGCAGAGTTAAATTGGGTAGCCTATTTGTTGCAGGCTCTTGGTTACTCGTCTTCTCATACTCTTGTCATTTTCTGCGATAATATTGGGGCAACTCAGCTTAGCGCTAATCGACTTTTTCACTCCCGCATTATTCATATAGCCATTGATTTTGATTTTATTCGTGACCAAGTTCAGCAAGGTCACCTCTTTGTCGCTCATGTTTCCAGTGCTGATCAGTTGGCTGATACTCTCACCAAGCCTTATCTCGCATCCAGGGCCGGCCCTATCACAAGCCAGGCGAGCCAGTCGGCTTGGCCCAATGAATCCCGATAGGCCCAATCGGTACATGTTTTGCTTATCCGAATTTTTTTTTATAGAGTTAATCCGATCGATTTATAAAAAAAATCGTATATTAAAAAACCCGATTTTGATAACAAATAGGCCCGATTCTTTAAAAAAATACCCAACCCAATAAAAATTTATATATAGGCCCGATTCTTTAAAAAAATATCCAACCCAATAAAACAATTTATATGTTACTAAATGTTACTTCATGAAGAAAGTAGCATATAAAAAGAATTGAAAAATTGAGCCATGCTTTATATATTGAAGACAAATAGGCTAGTCATAAAGGGAAAAAAATAAGGGAAATCAGCATAAATCAAAGGATAAACACACTTACGAATGGGCAACTTCTGTAGCCTTTTTCTTTCCAAATACATATCTGATATCCCATCATCGCCAAGGCACAAATGACAGGCGGTAGGCGAGGCGTGGCGGCGCAGGTACTTCTTCTCCTTCCTGGCTTCCTCCTCCACTCAAATCAATCCAATCCAATCCAAGCCTATTATTATTAGGTATGTTTTCAATTAATTTTTTTTAAATATTAGTACTAAATTAGTTGTTAATTTTAATAATTAGTTGTTAATTTTAATAATTAAATTTGCCATGGATATTTTGTTGATATACCTTTAGTGAGTCCTTTTGTTTTTGAATTTTGAGAAAGATGTGAAATTGTGAAAAGATTGAAATTGAGTAATGTGGTCTAATGTTGATGTTGGAATTTAAAAAGTTGAAAAGCTTCAATAGAGTGTTTCTTGTGTAGGAATTAGAATTTAGAACAATGGGTAAATGTATTAGAAAAAAAATTGTATTTTCGGTCGATTTTTTTTTTTGTGTACATAGGCCCAATTTTTTTTAACTGGCTTCGGCCCTAAAAAACGTAGGACCGGCCCTGCTCGCATCCCACTTTAGCAGTTTTGTGTTAAACTTAATCTCCGACGTCCAGCTTGAGGGGACGTATTAGCTGTACACATATTTCATAACATATTTTGAAATAACTTTTGTATTTATTGCGTATATTCTGTATTAATGACGTATACTCGAATACTCCACTAGGGCTTCCGATTGTACTATATATATAACACTCTACCAGTTATTTTGATCCATGAAATCATTCTTTCAATTACATTCTGTTGCTTCTACCTCTTGCGTATTTTTTGCTTGTTAAAAGGCCGGAGAGAGGGGGGAGGGGGATGGTAGCTCATTTGTTGGCAATGCGATGGGCAAAATTAGGATTTTAGTCCTCTAAGTTGGCCTATTTTGGATTTTAGTCTTGCTCCTGCTCCGGTGAGGAAAATAGTCCTCTAAGTTGGTTTTTTTGATTTTAGTCACTGTCTCACGGATATTCTTGACCGACACCTTTGAATATTTTAAAAATGATGATGTGGATGCCACGTGGGATCCTACATGGCTTGTGGGTCCCATTTCTCCTCCATTTACTAAAAATAAAAAGTTAAGGGAAGAAGGATTCGAACCGACGACCTTGTGCTAAAATACCAAGCACTTTGCCATCCAAGCTATAACTTCAATTTGTATATTATGACACAAGTAATTACTTATGCACAATAACATTTCTACCAACATTGTATGTGCCTAATTTAAATAAACTTATTTACAAAATTAATTTAATCAGTAAATGATATATATATATATATATATATATATATATATATATATATATATATATATATATATATATATATATAAGAGCTCTTGCATAATGGTTTTTATTTTTATTTTTTATAACCTATTATTCTTATTATTATTATTAATGTAAGTCGACCTTACATTACTGGAAAAGTAACAATTATAAATTTTTTTTATCTTACTATTAATTTGTATATATTCGGTCAACTTTTTTAATATCATAATTATTACATTAATTAATGATAATCAAATTGTATATCAAACACTATAGTCTTTTTTGAGAACCAAACATTATAGTCTAATATATTTAATCACCGTGTTTTTAAAAAAAAAAAATCACTTTCTTAATGTATATGATAATTCTAAATCCACTTACATTTAGGGACATAGATAGTATTTTTTTATTTTATTTTTTATATAAAAGAACTACATCATATTAACAAGCAAAATTAAACCAAAGGAAACCATATCATGCATAAGTAATAAATCTTGTCATAGTATAAATATTAAAGTTGTAGCTTAGATGGCAAAATGCTTGATAGTTTACTACTAGGTTGCTGGTTCGAATCCTTCATGCATCAACTTTTTAATTTTTTAGTAAATGGTGTAGAAATGGGACCCACCGCCACGTAGATCCAACATGGCATATGATGTGGCGTCCATATAAGTTATTTTTGATGATTCCGGTGTCCAGTCAGCAATTTCCGGCGGACATGACTAAAATCCAAAAAAAAAGTCATCTTAGAGGACTATTTTCCTCACCGGAGCATGAGCAGGACTAAAATCCAAAATATGCCAACTTAGAGGACTAAAATCCTAATTTTGCCCAATGCGATGATAGGATGTTGTTGGCTTAGCCACGTGGGGGTACAGTCCCTCTCCCTCTAATGTAATTGACGCTAATTTGGCCAATTTGGCTTAATAATATTTGAGGTTTCACAACAACAACAACAGAAGAAAGGCAGAATTGCAGAACTTCCAGTGAGAATTGAAGAACAAGCTAGATCACGTACTTCAAAATTGAAATTTCCAAAAGGAAATGCAGTAAAGCTAATTTATTCATGAAAAGTAAGTAGTCAGGGTACTTCTTCTGTGTTTACTTCATCTGAGTCAGAATGATACCACGTCATATCACTACTCGATCAAACGTCAAATGGAGTGACCACAAAAGAATTTCCCCAACGAGATGGAGTTGTAATAATTATGAGATTACATAATTAATTTGTATAACAGACAGATCACCGGGGGCAATCGTGTTGTAATCAGTTTGAGAGAATGTGAAGGTTTCAGTGCATCCATCACACAGATTAGCTATTTGGAATGGAAACGACTTTGTTGAATCGCAGTATTCGGGGTCCACGCATGTAATCGTGACGGTCCTCCCACTTGTTGTACCGTCGGTGGTAATGTATGCATCGTTGTTTGCCAGTACCCATGGCGTATCCACGTTATTACAATTTTGCACTGCAGTTAACTAAAAATCATGTCAAGCACATGTTAATCAAGCTCAAAGCAATTTAACGTTAATTTTATTCTACTTTTAATTAAAGTACTTAATCACATTATCTTGTTAGACTGATAATAATAATAAGTTGCTGTTCAAAAAAAAAAAAAAAAATTAATCGCATTATGCAAAGGCCGGGCTGACCTATTGTTTGCGCATTAGTAAAACCTGCTGTTCCAGAAAGAGTTTCACCATCTGCGGATACCCCATTAATAATGCACACAAACACCATTGCTGCAAACATCACTGCAATCTTCATTTGTACCATTCTCTCCTTTCTTTTCTTTGATATGTTGTGCTTTGCCCGTTGAACCTCGAATATGTCTCTGTTGGGTTTTATACTCTCAAAAGCACACAAGTATTTCAAGGCATAGTCCAAAGTATTTACAGAAATCTATCTGTTGGTCAAAATATTAAAGACACACTAATTCACTTGTGTACCAGATTATGTTTAAATTAATCAAATATAGAATTTGAGCAGATATGTTGTTTGACCGTATCGAGTATATATTTGGAATTCTTATGCTTACATATTCTTTGTCTTGGACCTTATTCGTTTTTCTATCCAAATAGACGAATAAAACTATGTAAAAGTCTGGGTTTGTAGATGCAGTAAATTGTATATATATCTATGTGGGTGATGACTGATGAGTGAGTGCATCTGGGCTGGAATTGAGTTGATCGACTCATTGGAGGTCAAGCTCGATTTGATTTACAAAACTCTTATTCGAATGAGTTATAAAAGTCTAGATCAAGCTTTCCTTTGATACTCAATATATTCTTGATTCGATTCATAAACCCGACTGTCTGTCATAGGTGAGATCGGTCTATCTACACATGACACTAATTAGTCATAATTATAAGCATAAGTCCACCCCACCCCAGTATACGGGCCGAGCTAGTTTTCATTCATCATTAGACTTTATCATTTGCTAAGTGTCCGGACAATGGCATCAGTATGATCGCGTGTAAGAGACTAATACAGTAAAACCTCTATAAATTAATAATGTTGGGACAGGGATATTTTATTAATTTAGCGAGATATTATTATATCGATAAATTAATAATTTATTAATTTAAAGAGGTTTTACGTATAACCTTTAAATTTCCAAGTCCAATGTACTAGTTTCAATGTATATTAGTTAGAGATGAAAAATAAATTACAAAAATAAGTTCCAAGGCACATTCTATGAATGTACATTCACAAATTATTTGAATTTGACAATGCCCCAACTCTTAAGTGCAATGAGGAGATTTAAAGATGAACTCAATATAGATTTGAAGTTCAATAAAAAAAACAAGTGACTATAGATTCATTTTTTACTAGATAATCTTAGAATTTGGAATCTTTTAGAACATATATAATTATTAATTTATAGTTTCGTTGGGACCAATATATACACTGAAATTTCAAAAAAGTTATTATCTTATTATTTTATCGATTGGAGTCCAATTTTGTACTGGTCCCAAGTTGGGACTGGACAAATTATTAATTTTATCGAGGTTATTAATTTATCGAGTATTAATTTATAGAGGTTTTATTGTACTAGCAAGAGTACCCAGGGAAATCGTAGTATAGTGCAGCGAATTAAGGTCGATCCCACAACAGATCGAGACTCATGATCGGTTATCAATAAAAAAAAATGAAACAAATAAACTAGAATTAACGACACAAAAGGGTGGTGTCGGACCAATATAAACGTGAAAAGGGAAAATGTTAAATACCAAGGAAACGAAAACACAAATTCAAGAAACTCGATATGGTAATTCAAAGAAAAGCTTACCAAACCATGCTTTAATCATATTTTGTAGTAATTAACTAGATGCGTATGATTTAAACATGCAAATCATAATTTTACTCGATTAATGGTGTGATCCCTAATTTGATTACTGTAACATCCCAAATTTTTATTTGGGCTATTACCGTGTTAGAAAATCAACACCAAACTGGATTATCGATTTCACATATCCGACACGTACCCGTCACGGGCATCCTGATCTTTTATAACTCCCCCACCATAACTTTTCTCCCGCTCTTGACCTGGAAACGACGGCTCGGTCGTTACTTTTCCTCCGGCGATTCAAACGTTGTTGCTGCTATGCTTCAGGGCTACATTCCCAGTTCAAGGATCATATTGAGATCTTTAATAAAAGTTAGTTCCCAGTTATACTTTTTCAGCTTCATGTGGGATTCTCGTGGGAAATATTTTTTTTTTTTGAAGCATCGTGGGAAATATTGGTTTGCTGTATTTTCCAGATTCGTTTGTTATAGATGCTCTAGGGGTAGAGGTGTTTTGGGGGTAGGGGAGGGGGCAGGATTTTAGATTGTTTTTTGTTGAAAGCAGATTGTTGTTAGAACTTATAAACGTATATTTTGCTGAAGAGATTGTTAAGCTCATTATTTTTGGGAGGGTGGCTTTGCTAGCTTCTTAGTCATATTCTTCTACCACTCTTTTGGTAAAAACAAAATCCAGACGTCTATGCAATTGATAGTGTCCTTGGCTTTTACATGCGGTTTGAACTTTGAAGATGACAGTGTGGAAGTGGAATCATCAGCAAAAATCATGAAGCAATGGAATGTGAAGATTATCTCTGTGAGTTGGATCTCTAAATCCCGTACGTTTACTATTTTATCATCAGTTTTGGCATCGATAAGTTGCTTTCCTTATGAGTTGACAAGCTCTGAGGTGCATAGGCTTGACCTTATGCTATTTCTATTTCCTTTTGTGAGCAGATCAGTAAGAAATAAACGTCACCAGGATAGAGCAGCTGCACTCAGGGCCGTTCCTCACGTTTAATTGGCCCGGGGCAAGATTAAAACAAGTGTCATTTTTTATCATCAATTTATTAAATACTAATTAATAAACGAAATAGAAAACAATACAAAAAGTACTTCAATTGTTATTAATCTAATTAACAAATAAACTACAAATTATAATTATTTTGGTCTTATATGACAATGTGAAAAAAAAATACTGAAATAGTAAATGGCTTTTTCCTAGGGGTTATTGGATTTTTAGTCCTATAACTTTCCCCGTTTTTGTAAATAGTCATCTTTTTGCCCCGGTAGCATTTTCAGTCCTATAACTTTCTATTTTCTGGATTTTTAGTCCTTTTTGCCTAAACATCACCGGAGCTCCGGTGAGATGGCTTAGGTGGCTGCCAAGTGTATTGTGTGACCCACAAAAATAGACTAGTGTGTTACTGTGTAATTGTGTTACTGTGTTACTGTGTTAAGAACAAAAATAGACTAGTGTGTTACTTTGTTGGTGTGTTACTTTGTTGAGAACAAAAATAGACTAGTGTGTTACTTTGTTGGTGTGTTACTGTGTTACTTTGTTGAGAACAAAAATAGAGTAGTGTGTTACTTTGTTGGTGTGTTACTTTGTTGATGTGTTACTTTGTTGAGAACAAAAATAGACTAGTGTGTTACTTTGTTGGTGTGTTACTTTGTTGAGAACAAAAATAAACTAGTGTGTTACTTTGTTGGTGTGTTACTTTGTTTGTGTGTTACTTGGTTGGTGTGTTACTTTGTTGGTGTGTTACTTTGTTGAGAACAAAAATAGACTAGTGTGTTACTTTGTTGGTGTGTTACTGTGTTACTGTGTTGGTGTAAACGCTTCGATAAAATTCAGCTTTCAAATACTACGTCGAAAGGGTATCAAACGCGGTCTCAAAATGAAGATAAAAAAAATATGAATTTTGGTGAAACAATTTTGATGATCGGTGTTCTAAATCATAAATGACGGTCGTTTATAAGAAAAAATGTTCCGGTTAATACAAATATTTTTCGACTTTCAAAATATAAGCCGGAAGGGTATCGTGTTTGGGCTCAAATTAAACAGCAAAAAAAAAATATGAATTTTGGTGAAAAAAATTTGACGATCGGAATTGTAAATCAAAAGTTACGGTTGTTTGAAAAAAAAAAAAAAAAAACTAAAGCTGAACGTTTGTAAGCAGAATTTTATCGGAACATTAAGCAATTAGTTGAACGGCTGAAGAAATGCGCGCGACCCTCTTAAAGGGTACTTTTGTCCGTCTGAAAGTTTTTTTTGTCATTTTTGCAACTAAAAAAAGAAGTGTGTCCTATTTATTCATTTTGTAAATATTTTGGAAATATTTTTTCACATAAAATTTTGTCTTATTACACAGTATTTTGTTTTCCAATTTTGCCCTTATTTTTTTTTTATTTACGCGCCTACATTCTGACCGGAGTTTGGTGAGAATGTAGGACATTATAACTACCCAATGTGGTCAGAACAATTTAGTTTATTCTGACCCGATCGTGGTCAAAAAAACATTACATGTTTGGCCTCTAAAATGGTCCGATACGTTTTCGAATTTTTTATAGCGACGTTTTTATATTCTTGCTTGAGATAGGGTTAGACCTACTCAAACGTGGTCAGAACAATTTAGCTTATTCTGACCCGAACGTGGTCAGGATAACATTACATGTCCGGCCTCTAGAATGGTCCGATACGTTTTCGAAATTTTCAGAGTGCCGTGGTCATATTCTGACTAGAAATAGGAGCGGAAAACGTTATTTTTCAGCATGTAAAACGATCCGTATTGTTTCTCAAGCGTACATAATAATGTCTCTTTATGCAGACCAAAAATTGGTCTGGAAAACATAATGTTTCAGGCTTGTAACATGGTCTGAATAATATACAATTCCTGACTCATTTAGGGTCAGAATGATATGTGTGTTAAATGTCAAAACGAAGCCCACTCTCGCCCTTGGAATGTGTAAAACATGTTTTGTGTGAAAAGACAGTCTCAATATTTTTATCCTTTTCCCTCGATCCCCCTTAATATAATATATTTTTTTATTGATTAAAAAATAAAACCATATCCCAAATGAAAATATAATTTCCATAAACTCTTCTTCACCTAATGAATGACAGGAGGGGCGTGCAAACATGTATCGATAATTCAACACACTGGATTAATTGAAAAGTATCAGTCATCACAGATATTTGAATACAAAAAAATGCAAGAAAAAAAGTACCACTCACCACAAACAGAAAAGCAACAACAATAATAAGAATAGAATTATTCATGAAAGGTAGTAATTAAGCAGTGGTGAGTCGCGCAGCAGCAGCGGATCGAAGAGTTGAATCAGTTAGCCGGAGATTTGAACTGAATTGCGATGCCGCTAGCCGGAGATTTTTTGCTAAATATAGCTTTATGGTCAGCTAGAGGGAATGAGAAGGTTGAAGCGCAGCCATCACAGATACTGGCTATTTGGAATTGATATTCTTCAAATATATTACAAAACTGTACGTGTGTCCACGCAAACAAAGAGTACTGTCTTCCCACAATTGACACCATTGTTGTATGCTTCATTGTTTGCCAGCTATGTTGCACGGACACGCCGCACGGCGATACGGCTAATTCCAAAATTTAAGGACACGACACGCCGCCGACGCGTTATATATATATATATAAAATTATTCATAAACATCTGAAAAAATTAGAGAAAATAAGATAGGTATTACATAAACTCTATGAATATCTAGAATAGATATTCTACCTTTATACGGTGCCAAAAGAAATTGTGATTGACCTTCAAAATATTATAAATTGTAAAAATGATTATTTATCAACAAAAAACATATAAACTTGATCCGGCGTATTATTTATTTAATTATTATAAAAATGAAAATCGGGTATTTTAGCGTTTCCATTGAAAAACTTAAATAAAGAAAAAAATTAAAAAATTCGGTTCAGGAGTGTCGGGGCGTGTCGGTGCCGTGTCGGGAGTGTCAACGGTGTGTCGCAAGCGTGTCGGATATTTAAAATTTTAATAATATTAATTTAATCAGCCGACACGTGTCGGACACGATGTCGGAGTGTGTCGGAGCGTGTCGTGTCGTGTCTTGTGTCGGACACGGCGCACGGCGACCATATTGAAGTGTCGGTGCATCATAGTTTGCCAGTGTAATGTTTGGTCCGGTGATCAAGTTTGGACAATCTGGTACTGCATATTTATTTATGTTAATCAAAGTGTCAGCAAGAAAAAATATCATTTCATAAATGAGCTATAAAACATTTTCTAAAGCACCGTAGCGAATCTACTTCAATAAATTACAATTTTGGTCCTCTAATTAGACATGTTTTTCGATTTTGGTCCTGCTTTTTCTCCGGCGACAATTTTAGTCCTGTAAGTGGTCTTTTTTTGCAAAAACAGTCCTGAACGCCGGAAAGACCACTTACAGGACTAAAATTGGTCTTTTCCGGCGACAATTTTAGTCCTGTAAGTGGTCTTTCCGGCGTTCAGGACTATTTTTGCAAAAAAAAAAGACCACTTATAGAACTAAAATTGTCGCCGGAGAAAAAGCAGGACAAAAATCGAAAAACGTGTCTAGTTAGAGGAGCAAAATTGTAATTTAGCCTAAAATTATTCATCTAATTTGATCTTCGTTTTTTTTTCCTTCTTTCAATCATTTGATGCCGTGTTAAGATCAAGCGCTTACCGTTGTACTAAAACCAATTGGTGTCTGTAAAGGCGCTACTTTATTTCTTATACATTATGAGTGTGGGCAATCTGTCCCAACACCCCCCCTCAAGTGTTGTGCAAGTGTTGGGACAGATTGCCAACACTTGATGGGGGTGATGAGACAGATTGTCCATACTCTTAATGTATAAAGAAATATAGTTGCGCATTTACTACCACCAATTGGTTTTAGTACAACGGTAAGCGCTTGATCTTAACATGGTATCAGAGCCAGAGGTCACGAGATCGAACCCTGGTTGGAACATTATTTAAAATGAAATTGTGCAAGTGTTGGGACAGATTGCCAACACTTGATGGGGGTGATGAGACAGATTGTCCATACTCTTAATGTATAAAGAAATATAGTTGCGCATTTACTACCACCAATTGGTTTTAGTAGAATGTTAAGCACTTAATCTTAACATGCCGGATGATGATGTGGCAAAATTTTCGACTGGCTTTTATCTGACGTATTTTTGAAATTAAGAAAAAAAATAAAATCTATCTTGACATACAAATTGCAAATTTTTTCCTTTAATTAGGCAAGTGATAGGATGATTTTTGAAATTGAATCTCGATTTTTTTTCTGCATATTCAGCGCCATTTTAAAGCCAAAATCAATTTTTCTCTAATTTCAGCCTCCTCTAGCACCGGAGGACTAAAATTGTTATAAAAATAATATTAAAAAAAAAGGCAAATTCAAGTTACAAAACAATAATTGCAACCTGAGCAAAAAGAGTAATGATACGTGCAAACGGTTATGCCACAACAAATGATATAACAGTGATATGCATAATTGATCATGTTATATCTGATCAATTTAGACACATTATTATCAACGGTACGTGAGATCACCGTTGTGTCATTCGCTGTGGCACAACCGTTGTGCCCGTATCATTACTCGAGCAAGAACTAGACGGAAACGCTAACTAATCCAAATTACAGGACTACTTGTATATTTTTTCTGTGAATCTATCAATACACCACACTTCGAATTAAGTTTGTTTTCAGAGAAGTTAAAAATGAACAAACATTCTCTCCAAAATCGAATATTGAACGTAGATTCGACTTTTAAAAAATTCAAATATTACTATGATGTTCGAAAAATAGATTCGGTGTGATGCTTTTAACCACCGGTCTTTCTATAGAGTAATGATAGAGGTACAACGGTTGTGTCATAACGAGCGACACAACGGTGATCTCCACCATAGATCATAATGAGTTAAATTGATAATGATATAAATCTAACACGATTAATATTGGAGATCACGGTATTTATTTCGAGAGGTTATTATGGGAGCTTGGTATTGGCGGAACCAAGCAGTTCACCACACAGGTACTCAGCGCCCTCCGACGATTGTTTTCCTATCCCAGGCTGTTAACAAGGCAAGAGAGTTGAAAATCGCTTTGCACACCGAGTAGGGGTAGTTCATTAATGTTTTTTTTATTTTAAAGCGTGCAAAAGAGATGTTTTTTCCTTTTGGGGTGCATTGTACATAAGTTTTTCACAGTTTTAATGAAAGATCCGGTTTACACAAAAAAAAAACGGTGGAGATCACGGTTGTGTCACTCGTTGTGACACAACCGTTGTCTCTATCATTACTCCTTTCGAGTACTCCTTTCTATATTGGGGGCATGAATATAAATGCTACGTTAATAAATAAAAAAACAAAATAAAATAAAAATATTTGAATTTATGTTGCAGATGGCTGACCTATGATTGGCAATTTGGTTAAACCAGCTGTTCCCGTCACAAATTCAATTGTAGCACCGCCATCATCTGCATATACCCCAACAATATTGCACACAAGCATGATCATCCCCAACATCATTGTTATCTTTATTTCAACCATTTCTTCTTCTTCTCTGTTGCAGTATTTGTATTATTTTTTTTCGGACAGAATATTAATTGTAGTATTTGTTGAGAACGTCGAATTCATCTCTAGGGTTTTATAATTTGCAAAAGGCAAATAAGGCAAAAGATCATTTCAGATCCAAAACTGTGGTCAAATGATTCACTAATCAAACATATAAAGTAAGCAAAACCTAAAGTTTGTTTACTACGCATATTTCTTAACGAAATAAAGTAATATATCTATATATGTGACCTTTTTGTCATTGCTAGTTTAGCGGATTCTGCTTCAGTTAATAAGTTAAATATAATACTGAGTAGAAAGGTTTGACTGTATATATATATCGCATTAAAATACTTATGGTGGCAATAAATTCTCTGTTCCGAGTCTCCATTTCCAACGTACGTAAGACATACGACTACAGGTTAAGGTTTTTGAGGCCCGTTCGAAATGCTAAAATGAATTAAAATGGAATAAAGTCGATGTTGAATTATATAAAATGTTAATTATTTTTCTCCGTCAATCTTAATTTTTAGGAAGATGGTAATTCAATATTGATGTCAAGAGCACGCGAGTAGGATCCTCTCATTTAATAGCCTTAAATGATCTCTCAAGTAATAGTGATCTAATCGCACACTCAAATGTAAAAATGATTAAAACTACGTTATTGTTTTTTTGTTTTTTTGTTTTTTTTTTTTTTTTTTTTTTTGAGGAATATGTTGTTTTGTTGAAAATGTGTAAAAACAAATACTTGTATTTGAGAGATAATGGGTTCGAACTTTTCACTTAATTAGCACTGGTATGGGTAAAATGTCTCTGAATTCCAGAGCTATGTCTATTCTTATCAACGATTTAAGTCCCCGCTGAAGACGGATATATATGTCTCCTCATGTACCAGTGCCAAAGAAATTTGGGAAACACTTCGTATGAGACATGAAGGGACAAACCAGTGTTGAGAGCACCGACTACTTTATATTATACTTCAAAGCCTAGATTGTTCTAAAAAGGTAGTCTAGTCTCTAGGCTTTTCTACCAACAACTCCTTCTCCTCTGCTGATTGTGAATCAAAAACTGACAAATGAATATTTGATGCCCTAGGAGTATCTATTGGCTTTGCAGCTGACATGCCAAACTTTGACAAAATATTATGTATATAGCCCTGCTGAGATAAAAACAGTTTATTCTAACTTCTATATATCTCTCCAGATCTCCATCCCTAAAATTTTCTTGGCTGCACCCAAATCCTTCATTTCAAACTCAGCACTAAGAAGGTCTTTCAGATACTGAACATCAGGCTTCTTTCTTGCAGCTATCAGCATGTCATCCACATATAACACAAGATAGATGTATGATCCATCTTTCAACTGACTGTTGTAAACACAGCAACCACAAGGACTTCTTCTATAACCCAACTAGATCATGTAACTGTCAAACCTTTTATACCACTGTCAAGGAGCATGCTTCAGTCCATACAAGGACTTCTTTAACTTGCACACAAAATCTTCCTTGCCAAGAACATGGAATCCTTCTGGCTGAGTCATGTATATCTATTTATCTACCGCACCATGTAGAAAAGTTGTCTTCACATCTAACTACTCAAGTTCTAAGTCCTGTTGTGCCACCATTGCTAGTAACACTCTGATTGAAGTATATTTGACTACTGGTGAGAATATCTCATCAAAGTCCATCCCTTCTTTCTGACTGAACCCTCTTGCAACCAAAAGTTCCTTATACTAACTCATTCTGCCTCAGTTAACCCATTTGCAAGTAACAACTATCCTATCAGCTGGATGTCTAACTAGATCCCAAGTCTGGTTCTTCAGTAATGACTCCATTTCATCTCCCATGGCAGTAAGCAATTGAGATGCTTCAGAACATGTCACTGTTTCCCTGTAAGTAGAAGGTTCAAAACCATCCACTTCTTTCGTAACTTGAAGTGCGTATCCAACCAAATCATCAAACTCATACATCTTGGGAGGTACACCAATATTGGATCTTCTAGCTCTGCTGATAGCTATACTCTGCTGACCCATGTTCTCAATTTGACGCTCAACTGACATTTGCTCAAATGACTGGCTTGGACTCAGTTCTGGTTCAACAACCAGATCAGATGAAAATTGACTTGGATCAGTTGATTGTTGCATTTCAACTGACTCCACTTGAAGCTCCACCTTACTGTCAGTTTTCTCAGTTTCAGTAGTCCATCTCACTGATGAACTGAGCATAGAATTTCCATCAAAAACTGCATCTCTACTGAGAATAACTATGTTTTCTGCTGATGACCAAATTCTATAAACCTTTACTCCATCACCATACCCCACAAACACTCATTTCTTGGCTCTGGTTCCAGCTTCCCTTCACTGACATGATAGTAAATTGTGCTTCCAAAAACCCTTAGAACTGAATAGTCAGTAAGCTTGTCTGACCACATCTCAGCTGGTGTTTTGAGACTGATCCCTGTGTGAGGACTCATGTTGATTAAGTAGCAAGCTGTGCTTACAGCCTCTGCCCAAAATATTTTTGACAAACCAGCATGAGAGAGCATGCATCTTGCTCTTTCCAGAAGTGTTTGATTTAGCCTTTCAGCTTCCCCATTCTGCTGAGGAGTATTCTTGACTGTATGATGTCTGGCAATACCCTCATTTCTGCAAAACTCATCAACCTCAGTCCAGCAAAATTCCAGACCATTATCTGTACGAATCCTCTTGATCTTCTTCTCCAACTGATTTTCAACTAGATTCTTCCATTGCATGAAGTTCTTGAATGCCTCACTTTTGTGTTTCATCATCACCGCCCAAGTCATCCTTGAATAATCATCTATTAATGACACAAAATATCTGTGACCACCCAATGACTCCACCTTTGATTGCCCCCAACAATAAAAATGAATGTAATCAAGTGATGACTTTGTGTTGTGTACCCATTTTGAGAACTTGCCCCTATGAAGATTCCCAAACACACAATGCTCACAAAATTCCATATGCTTGACCTTACACTCCCCAAAAAGATCCTTCTGAGAAAGAACCTGCATCCCCTTGTCGCCCATGTGACCCAGTCTCATGTGCCACAGTTTTGTAAGTTGTGACTGATGAATCTCAGCAGATGCCACAGCAGCAAAACCAACAACAGTTGACCCTTGTAGTATATACAAGGTCCCTTTCTTGAATCCCTTGAGAACACCAAAACTGAATTTTTATATACACTCAGCACTCCGCCTGCATCCTTGAAACTGAATCCATTTCTGTCTAAAGAACTGAGAGATACCAAGTTCTTGGTCATCTGTGGAACATGTCTAAATTCACTCAATTTACAGAATCTTCCATCATATGTCCTCAACTGAACTGAGCCAATCCCAACTACCTTACAGACTTTGATGTTTGCCATAGATATATGACCACCATCTATCTGTTGATAACTTGAGAACAACTTTCTGTGAGGGCAAATATGAAATGATGCCCCAGAGTCCAGAATCCACACATCAGTATGAACCTTAATGCAACTTAATTTTTAGGAAGATAGTAATTCAATATTGATGTCATGAGCACGCGAGTAGGATCCTCTCATTTAATAGCCTTAAGTGATCTCTCAAGTACTAGTGATCTAATCGCACACTCAAATGTAGAAATGATTAAAACTACGTTGTTGTTGTTTTTTGTTTTTTTTTTTTTTTTTTGAGGAATATGTTGTTTTGTTGAAAATGTGTAAAAACAAACACTTGTATTTGAGAGATAATGGGTTCGAAATTTTCACTTAATTAGCACTGGTATTTGGGTAAAATGTCTCTGAATTCCAGAGCTATGTCTATTCTTATCAATGATTTAAGTCCCCGCTGAAGACGGATATATATGTCTCCTCATGTACCAGTGCCAAAGAAATTTGGGAAACACTTCGTATGAGACATGAAGGGACAAACCAGATCAAGGAGTCCAAAGTTAATTAATTACCAGCTCAGGCACACATAGGAAATATTTAAGATGAGCCCTAATGAGTCCATCAAATGACATGGAAACTAGATTTGCCGAGCGAGATTGTCAACGCGCATTAGGCAAACAATTCTCTAATAAGGAACTCTATCAGAAATTTCTAACGAGCTTACCTCCAGAAAAGGACCCTATAATTAAGGTCACTGTCATTCAAGAGGCAAAGAACCCAAGATGAATTTAAAAAAATTAAAATTTAAAAAAAAAAAGAAAAAAGGAACTTATTGGCTCTTTGGTTGTTCATGAAACACACTTGAACTCTCGTAAACAACCAAAGGAAGAGAAGAAAAACTTAGCCTTTCAGGCTGAATTAATTGAAGTAAAATCCGAACTCGTGACTACCATGAGTGACAAATGTCTCTTATGGTACGAAGATTATATTCCGTAAGTTCATGAAACGAAAGTATCATCGATGTTTTGTTAAACCTCATCGTGATTCAGCCCAACAAGGGCAAAATAAACCTGAATCTCCTTCTGAGACAAAATTAATGTTATAAGTGCAAACCAAAATGGCACTTCAAATCTGTTTGTCCACTTCTTAAATATTAAACTGGTAGGAATGATCGACCTAGGCATAATTCAGGTCAAAAGAATAAAGGTTCAGCTGCGTGGGACGATACTTCTGATTCTTTCTGACTCTGATATCTCTTTTGTCCCGTATCCACCGGCTCGGCAGTGGTCTGCGGTCTGCTTGCCGGCATGGCGGTGGTTAGGAACTGGAATCTAATCGTTCTGCTAATTATATGCATGGTTATTAATGCTTAGTTTAGTCATGTATAAAACCTGATCAACTTTATGCATGCTATCGTAAATTATTTTGATGAAACTGCCGTTGAAGAAATAGTTAGGACATAGATGATTATTAGATCGCCCACGTAAAATATTCATATGGGCCGGGGGCTGAGTTTCCATTACTTGTATCGGCATCCGGCCCGCATGTCAGTTTATACACGAATACACATTTGGTCAACTCCATCTAATCCTACCCGGATAGATATTTGAATTAATCGTAAGGTTCTAATGTACTGCCCAGATTTAGTAACCAAATTTGGTCAAAGACCATTGTTGTGTTTTAATTCTAGTTTAGTGGTTTGGTTTACACGTGTTAGATATCAGTTTTTGTGGGATCGATATTGACTCTGTTTCACTATACTGCAATTGACATAGTCCTCTTGCTAGTATCAGTGACTTACACGCGACCAAAGAATCTGTATATGCATAGGTAACGCGTGTGGAGTATATGTAAGAAAAGAAAAGAAAAAAGTATATGATGGTAAGATAACCAATTAATTAAACTCGTGTCCACACGTACTAATTGTCGTCCTTACTAGACACACAATCGGAAATTAATGTACGTGTATAACTAGATAAAAAAAAATTGCGGTTAAGAATGAATGACAGGAGGGACAAACATAAACATGTATTAATTGGTAATTCAACACAGTGATTAATTGAAAAGAGCAAACACATAATACATGATTAAGATGGTAAAAGGTAGAAGAACAAAAGTACCTGCACTCAAAATCAAAAACTATATACTTAATTATTAACGAAAGGTAGTGATTATAAGCGCGGGGTGGTGAGTACCGTGATCGACGCAGGTACAAGCAGAAGAAGGAGTTACATGATTACATATTGAATAGCAAGGGTAGGAAGATATAGAGAATGATAGGTAAAGATATGGTTATAGTCATTTGGAATGAATGAGAAGGTTGCAGCGCAGTCGACAGTCGACCCAGACATTGGCGATTTCGAATTGATATACATCCAATTAATATACTACAAAACTGTGTGTCCACGCAAATAAAGATTACTGTCTTCCCACAATTGGCACCATTGTTGTATGCTTCATTGTTTGCCAGTACAAGGTTTGGTCCGCTGATCCACTCTGCACATTTTTCTTCTGCATATATATATAGTTGTGAAAGAAACAATATATGTGTCACCAACCGATTTCATATATAAATGAGCTCAAATTATTTCTAAAGCACCCGTAGAGAGAATCTACTGCCGCAAAATTGCTAAATTGCATATTTATTTCAATCATTTGATGCTGGAGGACGCTAACATGGCGAAAATTTTATTTGCTGACATTTTTTTTCATAAATTGGGAAAAAAAAATAATTTGATTTTGACATGAAAATTGCGAAATTCAAGTCTTATAAAATCTTTACTAATTTCCTCCACACAAAAAAATCTTGACTAATTAAAAAGAATGTAAATTCATAATCAGGGCTTTACCCAGAGTACTCTGGCATAACCAGCTCTTCCTTTCACAAATTCAATTGTAGAACCATCATCTGCTGATACTTCAACAATGCACACAAGCATTATCATCCCCAACATCATTGTTATCTTCATTTCAACTATTTAATTGTAGTATTAATTTGTTAAATAAGTCAAATTAATCTCTAGGGATTTATAATTTCAAAAGGAAAATAAGCCAACAGATCATTTCAGATCCAAAACTATGGTCAAAACGATTGACTAATGAAACATACACAATTAAGGGGGGGGGGGTGGTGGTGGTAGAATGATACTGATCAACAGCTCACTTGCTACCCAACCTTTCTATGCTATGCAAACCATGAAGATTCCCACTGGGGTAGTACAAACAATGGAAAGGATATGCAAGGACTTTTTCTGGGGAGATGAAGAAGGTAGCAGAAAAATGCATTACCTGGCTTCGAACATCCTCTGCCAACCTAAAGAGATGGGGGGCTTGGGCTTCAAGAATTTGCAGGTTATGAATGTAGCCTTGCTAGGTATGTTGATTTGGCAGCTCTTAATGGATGATCATTCTTTGTGGGTCCATGTCTTAGTCAGGAAATAAGGCAATCATTTTGCACCATCAAAAGCCACTGACTCGCTTACGTGAAGGACAATCTGCTATGTGGCCAACCTTCTCAAGAATGGATTCGACGCCATCCAAGACAATATAATCTGGACTGAGACACCGGATCAGAAATACTCAGTGGCCTCGGCCTACAAGACCTTGAGCCAGACCACTGAATCGACCAGCACCCATGTTTGGCAACAGATTTGGAGACTTCAGGGACCTAACCTGAAGAATTTACTGAATTGAACAAGAATCAATACAGAAAACTGAAGAAAACTGAACCAATTTCATTAAAACATAAGGAAGTTTGAAGTAAAGTACAATGGAAGAAATTCTGCAGCATTTCAATATGATTTTACAATTACTCAACTAATTAATTCTTCTCTATGTTAATCTAGTATTTATAGGAGTGTCTTCAAGTATAGGGAGTTGTCTTGGAGTGTAATGAGTTGTGGTAACCGCTTCAGAACTTCCCAAAGAACTTGCTAATAGATCCTCTAACCGACTTCATCCTCTAACTAACTTCAGTCCTCTAACTGCCTTTCACCCTCTAAACTAACTTTCGACTTAAGTGTTTGATGAAATGTATATAAGAACACTTGAACTCTTCTAAACACTTGTTGTTGTATCTTCAATACCCCCCCTCAAGCTGAATCAGGGAGGCAGCTTGCACTTGAACTCTTCTAAACACTTGTTGTTGTAGGCTTGAAGATAGAATATGTTCCTAACTTGGACAATAGGTAGCTGAAAATGGGAGTGTCCAAGGGCTTTGTTAAGATGTCTGCTAATTGATTTGTTGTCCTGACTGGCATCAATTTCAGAAAGCCTGCTTGGACTTTTGCCCTTGTGATATGGCAATCAAGTTCAATATGTTTAGTTCTCTCATGAAAAATAGGATTTTTTGCTATATGCATGGCACTTGCACTGTCACACAAAACAAAGAGTATAGTAAAGGGACATGTATCTGCATATCTTTTAGAATGTACACCAACCATTGCAACTCACAAGTGGCATTAGCCATTGCTCTATATTCTGCTTCAGAAGAGCTTCTGGCTATTGTGCTTTGTTTCTTGCATTTCCAAGATATTGGTGATGTCCCAAGAAACATGATGTAGCCTGAAATAGACTTCCTTGAATCTTCACACCCTGCCCAATCTGAATCAGATATCCTTTCGAGATAAGATCATTGTCGACTTCAAATAAAATGCCCCGACCAGGATTGTTTTTAAGTATCTTAATACTCATGTGCAAATGCATGTGATTAATTGTAGGATGAGATAAAAATTGACTTAACTGCTGCACCAACATATGCTATATCAGTCTAGTGAAAGACAAGTAGATCAGTTTGCCAACAATTGTTCTCTAATAATGTGTTGTCACCTAGAGTTCAGAATCACCAACAGACAACTTCTGTTTGGAGTGCATTGGTGTAGTAACTGGTTTGGCCTCTAAGAAGCCATAGTCTTGAAGCAAGTTCATGATATACTTTCTTTGATTGATGTATATACCCTTTTCTCGATCCGCTACCTCAATGCCTAAAAATATCTTAGTTCTCCAATATCCTTGATCTCAAAATCTCTTGTGTAAGACCTCGCTTGACTTCATCAATAGGTACCATAGATGAGCTTGTTGCTATTATGTCATCCACATATACAAGCAATGCTATGAAATCTGATCCTGATCCCCTTGTGAACAAACTGTGATCATGGGGTGATTGGATGAATCCCATTTCACCAAAGCTTGATGAGTTTTGAATTCCACTGCGTACTAGCTTGTTTTAAGCCATATAGTGACTTTGTAAGCCTACATACTTGATTAGGTTTGTTGGCCTGAAATCCTAGTGGCAGATCCATGTAGACTTCTTCATCCAGTTCACCATGTAGAAAGGCATTATTAACATCCATTTGATGTATATGCCACTTATTAGAAATCGCAAGTGCTAACAAAGTTCGATTGTAGTAACTTTTGCCACAGGAGAGAATGTCTCTTGGTAGTCAATACCATAAGTTTGTGTGTAGCCTTTGCTACCAATCTAGCCTTGTACCTCTCTATGGATCCATCAAAGATGATATTTGATCTTGTATACCCATTTACTGACCTATGGTAGTTTTTCCAGTGGCAAGGGTACAACCTCCCATGTTTTTGTTGCTTGTAATGCATCCAAATCTTTCTGCATAGCCTCTCTCCAAAGATTCTTGTTTGATGGCCTGGTTATATGTTTTAGGCTCCTCAGATACTATCTCATTGCACAAACAAAGTTCGATATTTGTTGAGAAGATTGTCATATGTCATCACATTATTTATGGAATGTGATGATTTTCTTCTCGTTGGCACTACATATTCTTTAAGATATGTAGGAGCTTGTCTTTGTCTGTTGGATCTTCTAGCCTCCTGTTGTGTAGGCTGAGTATCATCATCTGTGACTATTATAGACTCCTCATTTGCCTCCACAGATGGTTGAGGCTATTTGTATTACTTCATCTGCAAGTAGTACTTCATATAGCACGAGCAATGGTACAAAGTCTGCTTGGATACTGTGTCTTTGATATGTAAAGGAAAAATTGTTTCATAAAATTGCACATCTCTGACACAAATATATCTCTAGTTTGTTTGTCCAAAGATAATGTGACCTTTAGTGAACTTAGGAACACCAAGATAGACACACTGTCTTGCTCTTGGATCAAATTTTGTTCTATTGTGTGACTGTGTACATGCATATGCAAGGGAACCAAAAACTTTAAGTTCATTATAGTCAAAATGCTTCCCATATAACAAGAAGTAAGGTGTTTTAAGTTGGATTACAGGTGAGGGAGTCAAATTAATCAAAAACACAAAGCATGTAACACACATATCCCCAATAGGTGAGGCGGCGATTAGATCGAAATTTTAATGCCCTAGCTACATTCAAGATGTGTTGATGTTTTCTCTCTACAATACCATTACATTTGTGGTGTGTCCACACAGGATGTTTGATGTATTATCCCTTTCTCAAAGATAGAACTCGTGCATATCAAACTCGCACCATTATCC
Organism: Gentiana macrophylla; assembly: GCA_026214975.1. Taxonomy (NCBI): domain Eukaryota; kingdom Viridiplantae; phylum Streptophyta; class Magnoliopsida; order Gentianales; family Gentianaceae; genus Gentiana; species Gentiana macrophylla. The sequence continues at coordinate 128,507,301 of CM047808.1, read as the reverse complement.
GACCTTATGATTTTAATATGCTCACAAATTGGACTAAAGCATACTTGAACAAAAGATTGAACAAGTCATGTCGACCTCGATTTAGCTTTTAACAAGAAAATCCAAGTGAATCTAGAAAAGTCATCAACAATGGTCAAGAAATATGAATGGCCATGCATTGTTTTTTGTTTATAAGGGCCCCATATGTCAAAATGTACAAGATCAAATACAGTATCTACAATAGATTGTCTTAAAGGAAAAGAATTTTTCTTCTGCTTAGCTAGTTGGCAAATATGACAAGGTTTCGACCACTATTACAAAATGTAATCAGATAAAACCAAATCTGAAAGTCTTTTATTTGACAAATGACCAAGTCTCTGAATGCCGGACTTGTTCATTTTGAATAGAAGACTGATCATTTAACAAAGAAACATTATTAGCTACTACAGACTGTTTTGTAAAACTGTGTGCATTATGCAAAACATAAAGTCCTTTAGACTTGCTAGCTGATCCAATCTGAATCCCAAGCCTCTTGTCCTGAATTAGACAAGAATTAAGATCAAACACAATGGCTAAATCAGGGTTAGCAGTAAGTTTAGCCAAAGAGATTAGGTTAAAACCAAAACCGGTATGCATAATACATCAATCGATGTCGCTTTGTCATTTATACAAACTGTGCCTATATGTGTAACTCTCACATTGGCACCATTTGGTAAACCAACAAACATGTTAACAATCGGCTTTGAGATTGCAGATAGTGCATGCTCATCGACTATATGGTCAGAGAAAGAGCACGAATCTATAATCCAAGTCGAGAATTATCAAGCTTGCATAAAACTCGACACATCACCGTAGTGTAAAATTTGTTGCCAAGACAAGAGCCTTTGATTGGCTACATGTTGAAACTGCTCGACTTGTGTGCATCCGAAATTGCATTAGTCACTTTGGCGAGCCTTATTCAATGTGTAGCCTCGTAATCTGTGTATTGACCAAGAAGCACCGCACTTTATACCTGGACATCTCAGAATCGATTCTCGCCATATTCACCTTGCTTTTAGGTTTCACCGTGTGGAAAACCATGTTTCTTGTAGCATTTATCTCTTGTGGTGCCCTCAGATATCCACAAAAAGTACACTGTACTTTCTTGCCGGTTGGTGCATAACCAGTATTTTTCTTGAATGTAGAACCACCATTGTTACCACTACTGGTTGTTGCCCTATTCCAATTTTGTGAATTACCTTGATTCTGTGTACTCATACCACCACTGTTAGACAAATTAGGATTGAAAGCCCTATTATACAAAACTGTGCTCTCTGAAATTCTACTGTCAGAATCCTTCTGATCTTCCAACTTTAAAGCCATAGAAAACACTGTATCCAGGTCTGGAACAGGCACCATCAACTGTGCTTGTGTTAAAACATGAGAAAACTCAACATTTAAACCCCTTAGAAATTTAACAACTCTTTCTGTCTCAGCATAACCAGTGAAAACCTTAATAACATCACAATGGCACCTAGGAACACAAGAACATACAGATCTTGGTTTCATGATAGCTATCTCATCCCACAATGTTCTTAGCCTAGTAAAATAGGTAGTAATATCGTAATCTCCTTGTTTAAGAGAATGAACCTGTTCTAACAAGTCTCCCAAACGAAATACATCCAATCTTGAAAACCTTGATCGCAAATCCACCAAATCATCTACAGCGCTTCTTTGTACATTACACTTTGTGCAATCGATGGTATTACTGAATTAAGAATCCAAGTCTTCACAAACGTGTTACATTGCAACCAAATTGGAAACTCAGGGGAATCTATTGCAGGAGTAGTATCAATGGTTCCATCTATGAAACCAATCTTATTTTTAGTTATTAATGCCATCTTCATGGAATGACTCCATGGATGGTAATTCTTGTTATTCAACAATGGCTGTACCAGCACTAAAGTCGGATTCTCATTAGGATGAAGATACAGAGGATTACCTGGCAAAATGCCTTGGTTTTGAGCTACGTAATCCATGAAAAAAAAAAAGAGCTTGAATCGGAACTAGCAAACAAAGCAAAACGCTCCAAGAACTTCAATCGGAACAAAAAAAAGCAGCAAGATCACAAAAAATAAGCGCGAAATTGCTCGATACCATGAAGAATTTATTGAATTGAACAAGAATCAATACAGAAAATCAAGAAAATCGAACTAATTTCATTAAAACATAAGGAAGTTTGAAGTAAAGTACAATGGAAGAAATTTCGCAAAGATTTCAATATGATTTTACAATTACTCAACTAATTAATTCTTCTCATGTTAATCTAGTATTTATAGAGTGTCTTCAAGTATAGGGAGTTGTCTTGGAGTGTAATGAGTGTGGTAACCATCAGTAACTTCCCAAAGAACTTGCTAATGAGCCTCTAACTCGACTTGATCCTCTAACTAACTTCAGTCCTCTAACTGTCTTTCAGTCCTCTAACTAACTTTCGACTTAAGTGTTTGATGAAATGTATATAAGAACACTTGAACTCTTCTAAACACTTGTTGTTGTATCTTCAATATAACCGCCTTAACTTCCTCATAGGGCAAGCTGCACACAATGCTCTCCCAACCATGGAATTCCTTTTCAAGAGACATGTAAGCTCCTCGCCGATATGCCCTCAATGTCAGTTGACGGATGAAACAAATATGCACACTCTGAGGGACTGCGGCCCAACACAGAGTCTCTGGAGAGCACTGGTACCCAGAGATGATAGAGGATCGTTTTTCACCACCTATGAGGTGGAAGAATGGATTACAAATAATATGCAGCGACTTCATGGCAATAGGGATTGGCCCTACATCTTTCGAGAAACGATCTATAGCGTGTGGTATTGGAGAAACCAACTACACCATGGTAATCATGAAGAGAGACCCCCTTTGCATGTCTTAATCTCTAAAATTGTTAGTAGAGCTCGTAACCTCAATCTTGCCTGGGGTGATTGATGTATAGATAAACAGACTAGTTGCTACTTTGCTTGTAACTGTTTTGGGGTTGTCCCTGCGATATTTTGAATAAAATTGATCGTTTCTAAAAATAAAAATAAAAAAAAGGTTTTATCTGTGCTAAAAATAAAAAAAACATACACAATTAAGCAAAACTTCAATTTTTTTATTTTCCGTCAATGTTAGTAGTACGCATATTTCTTAACGAAATCGTTTTTTTATATGTATAAGTTTTGTGATGGAAAACGGCTTTTACCTTTTTGTCATTGCTTGTTTAACAGATTCTGCATCAAATAAAAAGTCAAATATAATACTGAGTATAAAATGTTTGACCGTATATCTCATTTGGAATACTTATGGTGGCAAAAAAATTATCTCTCATGACTCGATCTCACCATTTTCCTTTCTAACATATAAGAGATACATCTTAGGGTTTTAATGGCGGGTTTGGATCGCTATAATGAAATGAAATAAAATGTATTCAATGGAATGAGATGTGTTTCGATGGAATAAATTCTATTTCAATATCATTTGGCATGTGACAGCAGGTGTTGGTGGGGTGAGTGATCTGCGGTGTAAGTCACTTCTACTCACGAAATACTACCAAGAGTACTAGGTCAATCGTAGTATATATGGTAAGGGCGAGTCAAGGTCGATCTCACAGAGACGATGCAACACGGATAATAGTTCACTAATCTAATTAATTACACAAATAATGGTCCCTAGACCAACGTAAGAACAGAAAAGTAACTGGTCTCCCCCTCCTCTCCGATCTTCTAACTTGGTGTAACTAATCGTTATGTCTAAATTTCCTCGTAATACCCCTATTCAACCAGAACACATGTTTTTAACTCAATTTTAGCTACGGGTGCAGTCTCTCAACCTTTTCTACTTTCATTGAAAGGACAGTAGACGTCTATGTGCAGTTCACCTCCTTCGTTTGTTGTATTAACTCACACACAATAAGTTCTAGAAAGTGCCGGCTCAAGACCGAGAACCTCCCTAAGCAACTATCGTGTATTGACTAGCACGTTCCTAGAGATCGATCCAGACTATATCCGAATTAACACTTCACTTTATCGTCCTTCATGTTAATTTACGATGTACAATAAGCAGATTGGCCAGATTCAAACTACTGTGAATTAAACCTGTCGATCAACATAGCTGACGCTGAATCTCTAGACTTAGGATGACCTAAAGGTGTCTCGCAATTGCAATATAGACCGTCCAGCTGCGGCGGCGGCGGTTCCTACTTCTGGAATATCATCGTTTTGTTCTGATTAATTATGGTGAATCGCGGTTCGTTTAAACATTCAGATTAGTTACATCACGTAAATCTAAGCTACTCTACCATGATAAAAACATAAAGAAACGTTCAAAGCATCATACATTTATCAATGGCGGATATAACTTGATCAACTAAGCTAGTTGATGGATTGGAGAAGAGAACCAAAGAAACGAACTTAAAATAAACTCAAGAACTTTATTTTTTATCAATCAAATAAGTTGTGGTATTATATATTGGTATATACTCACATATATAATAATGACTCTGCTACAGGCTTTATATAGGCATATAACCGAACTAGTTTTCCAATGTCCCTGCTCCTTACAATAATTGCAAACATCTGTGGATTTAGGGCCTCTGGACCTTGTCTTCTTGGAGTTTTTCTTCCAAGACTCGCCCATGCTCTTTTCCACTGCTGCTGCTAATTAGTCCAGCAGCCTGCTTGTCTGCCCCAACTACCTTATGTCTTAGCTCCCTGGCATGTAAAGTTGACCTTACATCCACCAAAGCCACTGTATCCTTCCCAAATATAAAGGACTGCACAAAGTTCTCATAGGACGCTGGTAGTGAAACCAGCAAAATCAACGCAGCATCTTCATCCTCAATCTTAACATCAATATTCCTGAGATCAAGTAATATTGTGTTCAGCTGATCTAGATGATCTCTCAATTGAGTCCCCTCATACATCCTCAGGCTGAATGGCCTCTACTTCAGCAGCAACTTGTTGGTCAATGACTTAGTCATATACATGCTTTCAAGCTTTAACCATGACTTAGCAGCGGTGTCTTCCTCAGCGAGTTATGTGATAACATCATCAGACAAGCAGAACATGATGGTTGAATGTGCTTTCTTTTCCAGATTGGCATAATCTGTTGAACTGACATCCCCTTTATCGGATAAAGGAGTCCACAATCCTTGTTGCTTTAACAAGGACCGCATCTTGATTTTCCACAAACTGAAACTGTTCATCCCTGTAAATTTATTCTGACATCCTTCTTGTTAAAGAACAAACATTTGATCACAAAATCCTAGCACCGGTCACCGGTCTTGGTGAAGATCAACTCCGTTCAACCTGCAAACTCCTCTGGATCCACGAACCAACGCTCTATACCAGTTTGTTAAAACACAGACGAGAAACTTGCAGTTTTGGAAAGATAAAACAGTAGCAATGCAACCATAAAGTATAGCGGAAATTGATAAAACACAGAAACAAAAGAGAACACAGTGATTTAACGTGGTTTCCGGCGTTGTGCCGACTACTCCACGGACAGAAAATGAGATATTTTACTATGCACAAAGTTACATGGATTTTCACACTTGTGAAAAACACACATTGCATTGATTACAACATTGGTATTTATAGCCATTCCCTAACCCTAACCGCCATAAGATCTTTGTCGAAATTGTCATAAATACCTCAAATGTGGACCCCAGCTCCAGCTGTTATCCACCATATGAAACTCAGCTCCAGCTGACCTTCTCAGACATGTAATCAACTGCTCAGATGTAGAACTTAGACGTACTCAGCAAAAAAACTCAGCAGACAAAACTGAAAGCCGACTTCAGAAGAAACTCAGTTTGCACTTCACCAAAACTGACTTTCACAGAACTGAATACCCTTACTAAACTGACCATCATTCTCGGCTCAGTTTCACAGATTAGTTCCACCAGTTTATTCATCAACTTTAGAGATCAAGTGACTAAACTGACACAACAATATATATTCCCCTTTGCTCTAAAACAAGCGGGCCAAGTTATTCCATCACATTTCCCAATGTCTAGCAACCAATTTGACAAGAGTATACATTGATCCATAAATCAGCTATTGAGCATCTCTATCAGTGTATATAATCGTCACCCATCAAGTCACAGCCTGATTAAACTAGAATACTAACTGTTTTTCTTCAAAGATTTGAGAATATCTTCCAATTATCAAATCATTTATATAATTTCATGACCTTGATCGTCTCTTACGAAAAGAGTAAACATCACATGTTATTTAGGGCGGTGGTTATGATTTTATTAGTGAAAACATATGGTGTACTGGAAAATAATTTTTCTCAAAAGATATATATTATGAATTTCCCCAAAGTATAATTATCTCTAGGCTCTAGGCTCTAGGCTCAAGCTCAGGGGCTGCTCCACTCCATGAGCTTGTGGGTGTGGCATGAATTTCCTAAATTTTTTTTTTTTTTAAACAACAAATGGAGATTTTTTTAATAAACGCATATCTATGTGTAGAATCGACTTTTATTTTTATGCATTGACCCCCTATTTTTTATTTGTTACTCTATAATTACATGTACATAGGTAAATATACAAATATATGTGTGATACGGAAAAAAATTGATAAATTTCCGACCCCCTTGTCAAAATTCCTGCAGCCGCCCCTGCTCTAGCTATTTATAATCTCTCAAAGAACACAAGCATTTCACGCAGAAGATCATTTTTCTAGTTATAAAAACAGTTCAGAAAATATACATCTCAATTAAAATCGGGCTTTGGGGATGAAGCGGGCTGCCATATTTTTCCCGTATTAGAATCGATCCATAGATGATCTTCATGAAACTCAACATTGATGCCTTTCATCAGATGTATCAATTTCAACCAAAACACGAACAAAGAGGACTAATATGCTTGCTAGGCGCGTCTAAAATAAATTCTTAAGGCGAATAATCGTGTCATTTCTTGTGACACGCGGCATGCATATTTATCACCTGACACCATTGATAGACACACTAAGAATAACATCAGGGATGAGCATCATGTATTGGTAATCTAATTAACAAAATGGATTAATTCAAAACAGCAAACATATATTTTGATACAATATTAAGATGGTAAAAAGTAGTACAAAAGAAAATGGGGAAAAAAAAATTCACCCAACACACATATTGGAGAATAAAAGCTAATGGAGAAAGAAAGAAAAAAAAAAAAAAGGTTTGAACTGACCGCAACAACCGACACGACACTTTACTATACACATCAATATATCATCACTCATAGATTCAATGATGTAATAATACAAAGTGTCCGATTTTTGTGATCGATCATGGGCATTTCTGGTATAGAAAAGGAACAACAAAAACTTCAAATAAAGACCAAGCTAATAAATTGACCATAAAAATAGTGAAACTAATTTATTCAAGATAGGTAGGTAGGTAGCCAGGTAGGTAATAAAGCAGCGGTGAGTCACGCATGCACGCAGAGGGAGATCGAGTTGTGTTATATGATTTGATATTTAATTAGGACGCCCTCGAGTGTATTGGCGAATGTGTTGAAAAAATCTTGACTAAATGTGAAGGTCACGCCGCATCCATTACAGAGACTAGCTATTCGGAATTGAAAAAACTTTGTCGGATCACACTTGGGGTCCACACAAGTAAAATTGACGGTCTTCCCGCAATTTAAACCGTCGTTGAATGCATCGTTGTTTGCAAAAGCCGTTGGGGGGACCAAGTTATTACAAAACTGACCTGTAATTTGAAGAATAAAGAAAAAAAAAATGTAAGTCCGTTTAGCTTTTAAAAAAATAAAAAAAAAAGTATATATAGTGAAGAAATTTTCTTATTAATACATATAAGATTTATAAAATTGAATATATATATACATACCTATGTTTGAAACAGAAGAAAAAAATGAAGAGATTTCTAATTAAGTTTAAAAAAGATCATTATACACGCGAAAAACAAAAATAAATAAAGAAGATGAAAATAAAAAAATGTTTTGCAGAGGGCTGACCTATTGGTGGTGGATTGATAAAACCAGCTGATCCATCCAGAAAGGAAGAAAGGTCAACATTATTATCTGGGGATACACCATTATAAATGCACACAAACAGTACCATTGTTAGCATCATTGTTATCTTCATTTGAACCATTTTTGTTCTTTCTTTTTTCTTTTTTCTTTTCTCTGTTGTAATTGCTTGTTGAATGTTGAATAGATCACTCTATTAGCTAGCCTTCTTTTATAATCCCCAAAGCATACACATGCATTTGGAGCATATATATAGTCCAAAAATTAAAGATCCAAAAAATGTGGTCAAAACTTTCACTAAGAGTTAGAGTACATACACAAGTAAAAAATTAGTAGTACGCATATTTCTTAACGAGGCTCTGTTTGGTTTCGTGGAAACAAAAAGAAAAGAAAATAGAGGATTATGACCAAAGAGAAATGAGCGGGGAAGGAGTGATATGAAAGTCCCTTTATAGTGTTTGGAATGGATTGAGAGGAAAGGAAAGGAAATATAAAAAGTGTTTGGAAAATTAAATTTCATAGCATTCTATCATTTCCATTGGTTTCCATCTTTTCCCTTTCTTTTCTTTTCCGTTGTGGAATATCAAATGCTAGACATAAATCCTCCCGTCCCCCTTCTTTTCTTTTCCTTTTGTTTCCACGAAACCAAACAGACCTATATTTGTGTTAGTGATGGAAAAAAATGGCTGCTTCATTTTTGGCATTACTAGTTTTCCAGATTTTGCTTCATATATAAAGTTAAACCTATAATACTCGTGAGTAGAAAGGCTTGACTGTATCGCGTAGTCGGAATGGTAAAATTATGTGCTTTGGTTATTTTGTATTCAAATTGTTTAGTTCTGATCGTTTCACATGTCACTTCACCAGGGCCACCCCTAGCATTTTTTGGGCCTAAGGCCGATCCAGCCCCGTTGTATGTCATTTTTTTTTAGCCAAGTAAAAAAGAAAATTTTGGTCTTTATCAGTTCGAGTAAAAATTTTTTGGGGTGTTTATCAATTCAAATAAAATAAAATTTTAACACATTATATTAGGTCGGATCGGATTGAATCTACACAAGGAAAAAAAAAAAAAAAACTTTAGCGAAACATGTAAAATATTGGGTCTCCAGTACTGTTGGGCCTAAGACCTTCGCCTCACTATAGGGCCGGCCCCTGCACTTCACCTCAAAATCTCATCTTCACACAAGTATTTCCCCTCATACAATACACGGTAGAGATAGGGTCGGTTTTATGCTAAGGCACCCTAGACAAAATTTCTGAATCCGTCCATGAACCACATGCAAGCCTGCAAGGCCTTCAATGCTTATAGAGGTCCCTCCAAAATATACACAATGTTAAAGTAGAGTTCAAACTTCATTCTTTGTCGGAATATAGAAACTTCTAATGACAAAAATCTAAAAAGTAAATCTTCAAATGATATTCCTTTTAGCAACAACAACAACAACAACAACAAAAAAAAAAAAAAAAAAAAAAAAAAAGATATTCCTTTTTGTCGCTTTGGTTTATGGAAAAGAGAAACAGTATATCGATCGTGGATTATCCTTACATGTTAGATTCAAATTTTTATATACGTACAAGACAACAGCATTTAAGAAAATAAAATGTATTTTCATACACGTCATTACTGGTATCAAAATACAAACCTGATTTAGGCATGACCCACTCCTTGTAATATACGTCTGCCGGAAAATTTAGGAGAACGCTGCATAATTATGGTGTGTGTGGGGTGGGTGGGTGGGTGGATGGGTGAGTGTGTAGGGGGGAGGGGGGGAGGGTTATATCTTCCTTGATAACCCTCCCCCCCTCTATGCAACACCGTGCGGGGATAGGAAGGGGAATAAGAGTGTGTGTCACAAAAAACAGGAAATATCAGAACTCAGAGGATTAAAGCACGAGTTTGCTGCAATGTTACGAAATAAATAAATAAATAAAAATGCCAAATCATGGTTTCATAATCTTAACTGGATTATATATAAAAAAAACCATATACAGCATTGTAATCCAAATCAGTTGTGCACTAGAGAGGAAGTCCTTTGCCACATGGGCCATCCCAACATTGCGCTTCTATGAACAGCAAGGTAGGCAGCATTCAACCTACATTTTAATAATAAATAAGCCACCCTTTGCATTAAAAGGACTGGAAGTCATCGGATCTAATAAACTAACTACAAAGCAAGTGGGAGTCGGGGTGGGGTGGGGGGTGGGGAAGGGAGTAAAGAAAAAAAAAAAAAAAGGTGGCCTACTTGTCAACATCAGGCGGAGCCAAAGGATCATAGATTTCGTGATTGGGTTCCAAGGAGCTCCTGACAAGGTTGCTGGATCTTGGGATCCGTCGGTAGCCTGCAGAAAAATGCCAAGGGAGAAATGTTGCCAGGTCTTTTTTCTTGAAATTATACTGAAGAGAGCTAACACATTCCCCACTTAGAAACATTAACTTAAAAAACGGATGCAAGTCCTAGAATGTACACATGCTTAAGTTGTATAATGGAAATCAAGATTTAAGTATTTCCTAGGTCTGGTATACTGAAGTCATGGAAATCAGAGTAAATAATATCTTGCCTGTTGAGGGTATTGCAAGTAGCTAGAGTATGCACCATAAGCATACAACGAAGGATCCTGTGTTGTTCCGTAGGAATATGCCTCATAACCCTGTCCATAACCATAATACGCGCTCCACTGACTCGGATCAGTTGGCTGACCCCAGGCACCAGGGGTATCCTACAAAATGCAAGAACTGCAATGAACAACATGGAGATGCATTTGCTTATATGGGAAGAACAATCTCACATAGTCAGACTGACATTAAAAGTTTAGCTAAAGGATTATCTTCACATAGTTGTCCCAGACCCGCTCAACATTACAGGTTGTTAAACAATATGTGCTTGTCACATGGCCAATTTTGGTCCTTCAGTTTGTGAACACAATATCTAGGGATGGCAATGGGTACGGGTGGGTACGGGTTTGGCTATATCCATACCCTACCCATCAAAAAAATTCTTTACCCATACCCTACCCATTACCCATGCGGGTAGAAAACTTCAAACCCATACCCTCCCCATACAGATATCCACGGGTATGCGGATATCCATGGATATCTAAATTTATTCTCAATTAAGTATCTCAACTTCATATAATAAAGAAAGCCAACTCGCAAATCGAAACAAATGACATAGGTTGATCGACAACTTAAAGTGATGATTTTTTATGTAAAAATAATTGTCCAAGTTGGTTACCATTGCAATGAATATATGACTCAAGCACATTAATATTCAAAAGTAGTCACAAAAAAAAAAGATATTAGATCAATATTAAGTCAAAACATAATTTCTTTAAAACCAACACTAAAGCAAACACTTATTATTCAATCTATAATTTATTCGTTCTAGCAAGAGACAAAAGAAAAACCACTCCATTTAACCATCAGCTTCATGTATATCACTATCTTCCTCCTCAAGAATTGTCAACATACGATATGCATCGGGTAGGTAAGAGACGTAGAAGTTGTCACGAATGTAACAACGCATAAAGCTTGACAAGAAAAAATATTTAAAAAAAACATAGCTATCAAACCCAAAATTGAATTACAGCTGAAGAACTAATTACAGAAATCATAAAATAGAAAGAAGCTAAAACAACCAAAAATACGGATATAAGAACAATTCTAAGTTTCTAACATTTCTATTGCTATGATGGAACACTAAGGTTACCGGAAAATGCAATAGAAACTAGCCAATTCAGAAGAGAAGTCGTAATCTTTGCAAAATACTACCAATGATTGAGGCATGAGTATTAAATGAATTAATATTTATTTAGTTTCTTTTTCTTAGTGACAATGTGACTTCTTTTTTTTACTATTTTTTCCTTTTTTAAAAAAGTGACGTTTTTATTAATTTTCTTTACAGACTAAAAATTTTTATACATAATTTCTCCAGTTTTTTTTTAAACATACTACATTATAAAAAAAATAATAGATGCCGGGTCGGGTGGGTATTATGATGGGTAGAGAATACATACCCATACCCTACCCTACCCTCGGTGGGTTTTGAAAAATCAAACCCATACCCTACCCTACCCTTAAAAATACCCTACCCTAACGGGTAGGGCCGGGTGGATATCCACCGGGTTGGACCGAAATTGCCATCCCTGTCAATATCTGAGACTTAATTGGCAAAAGCGACTATTAAAAGGAACATGCTTGTCTTTCGAGTACCTCCCAACCCCGTGTACCATAGATGAAACTCACTATAAACAAGGACACATTAACTCATAAATCCCTACATATAGGACTTATTTAAAGGCATAACTGTCCCTAACACATGACACAAGCATCGGACAATAAACACAGCTTTGAAGGATAAACAGAATATGACAAGCACCATGCACCCGGCTGTCCTTTATATAGAATGATAAACTAGTTAACCATAAAAATCAGTAAGGCAAAATCAGAGACATACAACAATGGTATCTATAACCACTCAGGGTAAATGCAATGCCCACCAACCTGTTTTGCTGTTGGACTCCTGCCCCAAGAAAGACGAACTGCTTGTTGTCCGATCACAGCACCCTGCATTCTCTGAATCGCTTCTTCCGCAGATGTCCTGTTCATAACCATCAAAATCAATACTCCGTCTGCAACATGACTTGCCAACACACAATCAATATGATCCACAGAAAAGACGCTTTAACAACAAAATCCAGCATACGAACTACCAAAGTCCAAAAATCAAAGCAATACTCTGAATTTTATCTTGCGTCCTTTACCACGTCTTTCATTGGGGTCCTGAGTTAAGTTGGAGGCCCTACCTAAGTGAGAATTATTATTATATCTGTCCCAACCACCAAGCCTGCTTTTTTCTTTTTCGTTATCAGGATGATAATTGATAGCTAGAAAATAAGACGATGAATTAATGTTATCATGCGTGTCATTTACATAAAGAAGCATCTTACACCAAATTACAGGGATTCGGACCTAGAAGCAAACTGCACAAAGCCACATCCCTTGGCATGCAGGAATCTTGACATAAATGATTTCTCCTGAGTGTGAAAAGATTTGCCTTAATTCATCCTCTGAAATGTTAGCGTCAAGATTGCCAACAAACACCTAAAAGGACAATAAGCAACTATAAGTGTAAATAAATTGAAAAATGAAAAAGGAAAAAATGAAAAGAAAGTGGATACAAGAAACAAAACAAAATAATTGCAGACCGTAGTGTTGTTTATATCTGTGTCCACGGGAACTGCCTGCACTTGAGGAGTGTAATACGTAGTGGGATATATTGCTGCAATGTGCACGAATTTGATCAACCATTTATTGCAATACTAGGTTTATCAAAAGAAGCAAAGCAATGCAAGGAACATGGGCCTTCAAAACTTATCAAGCAATGCTAACCTCTACTTCAGAAGATCCTGAAAAAGCAGATGCTAATGCACAACCCAAAGAAAAGAGGCAAAATGCAATCATAACAAGACCAAACTGGCCAAAACAGAAGGAAAGTAATATTTTTCCTCCAACTGGGATAAGCAACTAATCTACCTTTAGCTACTGCATACTGCTGTTGGAGGACAGAGGCAGCAGAAGCAACGTTGGATTTCTTAGGTGTTGCAGCACTAATCCGCATTGGTCTGGTTGAGCAGTAAGCTCCATTCATTTCAGTCATCGCACGGTTCCTTTCATTTTCATCAGCAAATTTTACAAAACCATATCCCTTAGATCGTCCAGTTCCTGGATCAGTCACAACCTTGGCTCCTCTAACTGAAGCATAATGTTGTCTAAAGGTCTCCTGCAACAGATAGTCTGTAACATCAGGTGGTAAATCTCCGATTTAAGATAGAATGCTCGGGTCCAGCATCAGGACGCCTTTCCCCAGTCCCAAAAGAAGCCCAGTTCAATCTAAAATTTAGTTCAGTCCCAGGAATTTGTGTTCCATTATATGTTTGCAATATCCTTTCAGCTACAGCATGTGAAGTAAACTCTACAAATCCATACCCCTCAGGCTGACCAGTGATTTTGTTTCGAATCACTTTTATGGATAACACCTGCATTCAAAATTAGGACTTCAGAATTTCATAAATTGAACGCCGGACATGCAACGATCAAAGAAAACATTTCTCCTTAAACAACATTTTACATACCGTTACCAAACTTCAACATCTTCCGTTCAATACAGTACGTTGACTATGAAGAGGAAAGATAAAGACCCGCTATCCAATGTTTCAGAAACTAATGGTTTAAATGCATGAAGCTGGAAACTATGGATAAAGGTGTCGCACACTTAATACCCTAGGAGGTAAGATGCACAATCTTGCTAATACCACACACAGACTTACTTAATCATGTTGAGCTTGTACTCTAACCCGGTGGGTTTTGTTCCCCAAAAGCACCTTATAGAACTCTTATCTCGTGATAGTATGACAAATGCAAAAGCAAGTAGACTCAAATTGCAATCTATATTTCCTACTACCATGCTATTTCCAGAATCCATTTCCCTACTTGAGCTTTCAGTTAACATTTAAAAGCTAAAAAATGTTCCAAACATATAGTTTAATATCCCCAATAACTCATTACAATGTCAGACCTAACTTCTTACAAGTGTGCTCAACCACTGCCCTGTGTCATCCCAGCCGAAAAAGTCTAACAGCTAACAATAGAAGACGACGAAAAAAAAGAGAGAGAGAGAGAGAGAGAGAGAGAGAGAACAAAATACAAGGACGGTGTTCAACAAGAAAAGTGTTTCAATGAAGGGAGACCTCACTAGTATGACCAAACCAGCTCTGCAGGTAGGTTTCGTCAGCCCAATATGGCAAATCGCCTATCCAAAGCGTCCGAACATCTTCTAGAGTCGCGGGCTGATGGTACGGAGGGACTGCTGATGTAGCCTGCTGGGATTGAGGTTGTGGATGTGGATGCAGATTCATGTTTACTGCTTCCACTTTAAACAAGCATAAAAGTAAGAAATAAGAATCATATCGAAACAAACTCCAAATCATTCCTTAAGCTATGACATGAAGCTGAATCAAATAACTAGCTACAGAAAACAAAACAAGCTATAACTTGTAAGCCAGCAAGCATGCTATGACGGGAAAAAGATAAATGCACTCTTATTTTTAACCTAAACAAATCAATATTCCGACATAAACACCAATCCACAACGGTTAATGCAACATTGTATTCAATTTCACAAATTCAACAGAAGCAAGGATGTGATAATCGATTTCATTAATTTCACAAATTCAAATTGATAAGCACAAAAAACAAAATGGCAGAGAAAAAAAAAACAAGCAGCAAAAACGTAACGCAAGTGTTATCAAGGGGAACAATTTTGCTCATTTCCATCAAAATAAAACCCTGAAATCAAAGTATTAGTGAGAAAATAATCTCCCTTCAAAGCCATGATAAGCGACAGAAGTAAAATAGTGGAAAAACATACACAAAATAAACAAGTTAAAAAACTAAAAAGACTAAACATGTGAAGAGAAAAAACCTGCGTCAAAACAAAGGACTAATAAACTAAGAAAACCAAAAGCACAAAAGGTTAAACAATGATAAGGGCATTAAGAACTACTATTGTTAGATGTGTAGCCAGAGAACAGCAAACATATTAAAAGAAAAAAAGAAAAAAACTACATCTTTTGAATCGAAATACATTTAGCAGGGGAAAATAGGACCAGCAAAAATATTACCTAAAAAGGTAGAAAGAGAGAAAAATGCAAGGTGACGATTGAGGAGGAGAAGGAAGAACAAGTTCACTTCTCAGAGCAAACGTCGTCGGGACTATGAAGGACGAACGTCTCGTTAGTAGGAAGGGAATATAAGCAGAGGAAGCTCGGGTCGATCCGAACCCGGTTAATTAGACCTTTCGCTTATGTAATCTGCGTTTTTTGGTTAGCTGAAATTTAATGGAACGTGTTTTTCTTCTCATTGGAATTAATTTTCACCATTTTCATTCCATTCGCAACTGACCGTCGAAAGAGCTCTTTGTGAAACCTCACTCTCGCAGAACACTCGATTCTCAGCACGACGAACAGATCGACATCTGACAATGGACCAGGTGGATTCCTGATACCAAAGGCTTAAAAAAATTGATAGAATGACGAATATGCTTGAATAGAATAAAGTATAAAACATAACTTAGAATCAACCATGAACCACCATCCACCCCGCCACCTTACATCATTCCACCACCACCTGCCACCATTGCGTAGGAGCGGATGTAAATGTATGTAAATAGGTACATAGACACCGTTAAAATGATAAATTACACAAGTTCTATATTTAAAAGGGTATTTAGACCCATTGAAAAAAAAAAAAATTGGACTCACTGAACGGATTTTCTGCATCCTCCACTGTCGCCACCTACCATGTCACCACCCTCATCACAACTCACCTTCATTCCCCATTACAACTTAACCCATCATCATCCAACACCACCTCCCGTTACCACCCACCTCACCACCACCTCATGCCACCACCCACCTAATCATCATACTCCACATCTCTATCCATAACCTACTTTACCACCACTCATGTCACCAGCTATGGCTTGTAAATGCTTTTAGGATCCATAAATTTTTTTGAATGTTATTTTTTCTTTTTCTATAAGGGTCCTTGTATATCTTTTATAAGGAAAACGTACAGAATTTGTTTTTTAGGGGTGTTTATGGATCTCATTATGGACTACATAATTCCAACTCACAACCCATCACCACAACGAACTCTATTACCTAGCAATCCTCACTTAGTCACCACCGCCCACCTCAACCCCTCATCATCGCATTCACACCACGTACACATTGTCGCCACCGCCACAACCACCACAATTGCACACCCACACCATCCGCCATCACCCACCACTGCATGCCTTACCAGCCCCTGCACAACCTCCACAACCGACACACTCGTCAACACTCAACGTGTCACTTGCAACATATAGAATTTAATGCATTTCATTACTCCGTGTGGATTTCATTACATTGCATTTCATTCATCATGCGGATCCAAAGATACTCCAAGGGGGTCACGTGACCCCACTCGCTTCTAAAAAAAAATTTAGTATTAAAACTATGTAGCTTTGTTGTTAAAAGTGTCATTTTATCGATAAAAATTGATGTTTTGACTTCAAAGATGAATTCTAATTTTAATTTTTTTAGATAAAAGATGTAGTTTTAATTTCACACACCAATCTGAAATATATTTCTGGATCCGCCACTAATTTCATTACATCAGTTTCATTCCAACTACTCAAACGCATGATTAATTTAAGATTTACTTAGATTTTGTATATATTTCATGTTATCACTTAACTTAAAACTTCTAATTATTGAAATACAGACTTGCTCGGATGTGATTGTTTCATTTATTTGCAAGAGTGGTTTAAAACCAATGAATGTCCCAAGAAAAACTAAAAGATGTAGCAAAATCTAAACCATATGCTATTATTAGAAAGAAAAAACCAAACGCAAAACACTCAAATATATAATAATTTATATATATCTATGTTACCGAAAATTTCGTAGTATATATGATACATTTCTTCGATACTACACACATTAATCTTACAACACGGTGAACGAAGACAAAACTCCGTTTTCTTTTCCTTTTTTTTTTTTTTGGTCGCTTTTGTTTCGTTCACCACCACCACCGCCGGCCCTCACGGGCCTCACCCCCTTTTCTCAATACCCACGCGCCGCCGTTCGATGATGAACGAAGGCAACTTTCATCTTCCCAAATTTGGGGAATGGGACGTGAAGAATCCGGCAACAGCCAACACGTTCACGGTTATCTTCGACAATGCCAGGAACGCTAAACGTGCGAGCCGAGCTAGCTTCGACGCCACCCTTGACTCGCCGTGGAAGAAGGACGGAGAAACCACGCCTTTAAACAAGAATAACGATGGACGACAAATGCTCCGGAAACATAATTCCGGCAAGAGGTGGCTCTGCTGCACCAGCCCTACCGCCTATGCCGAGTCCTAATCATCGCGATCGAGTAATTTATTTAATTAATTGTTCTGAAATTAAGTTATTTATTTGATGTTGAGGAGAGGGGGGTCTTCAAGGATAACTTAAGGTTTTTATTTTTTATTTTTTATAAAATCTTTATTTTTTATTCATCCATTTTCTTGTTGAAAATGAAGCTATGGATTTTTTTGTTTTTACGATCAATTATTGGATTTGTTCATTGGTGTTATGGCATAGAGGTGTTTACGTGCCTCCCAAGAATGTATGAACATGCAAAAACGTTTTTTATTCAATGAATAAACAAAATGATTGTTTATTCATGGAGAAATAAAATAATTAATTGTTTATTCGTTTTTCCCTTGTATTTTCATGAGGGAGACCCTGTACACCTCCATTAGAATTTTTCTTATTTGTTCGTGTTTTTTGTCAATTTTTTTTTTTTTTTACGAATACATACATTGGGCATCCCTCAAATGTCGTAGATAATGATAATTAAATACAATTGTCATTTGTAGTTATATTATACTATAGTAAAATCTCTATAAATTAATATAGTTGGGACCAGAAGATTTTATTAATTTAGATAGGTATTAATTTATCGATAAATTAATAATTATTAATTTATAGAGTGTTTTTGAAATCAAACAAAATTAAATTTTAGTTATATAAATTTAAATAGAATGAACTGTACTAATTTATGTATTATACTTAATTCAATGTATATTAGTTATGTATTATACTTAATTCAATGTATATTAGTTACTGATGATACAAATTATATCGCCACCAGTTGGTCCCGGAAGCGGCCCAAGAAAGCTGCGACTACATCTATGGCGACGTCAAAATGTATTAAAATCAAGGCCGCCGCCAACAACCCTTCCTAGAGCTTCGTCAGAGCTAGGGGGCCGGTGGGCGACCATGAATACAAGGCTCTCCAAGGAGCCGCACAAGACTTGAGAAGCGAACAGGGGGCGAAGGCCAGATAACGAAGCTGGCGACCTTGGCAACCACAAAGGGTCGCCGCCTGGATATTACATCCATTTGCTACTAGATATTATACCCACTTGATGTTAGATATTTAGTATTTACTTAGCTACTAAGACTAGTGACTAAGATGCTTCGCACCGCCGCCATTTTTCTTCACCCTAAGTTTAATCTTCCTATAAAAGGAAGTCTTGTGTAACCTAATCAAAGGATATATTCTAATACAAAATCACAGACCAAAGCTCTGCAAAAATAAACTCCTCACGCAGCCGCCTACCTCCGGCTGATATACTAACAAACTACTAACAAACAAGCCAGATATCCACACCATTAATACCGCAACGCCATCGTGACGTTTTCTGTATCGTCAGTTACAAATTCAATGACTGTACATACAAGATTCAGTGTACATACATTAATTTGATTCATTGTATTTTGGATGCAATAATTCAGTGTACATATATTAATTTGATTCATTGTATTTTGGATGCAATAAGGAAGATTAGAGATGAGCTTCAAGCAGATTTAAACTTTAAGAAAAAATAGACAACAATAGAATCATATTTTACAAAATTGTAACATATATATTTTTGTGATTATGGAGAATTATTAATTTATGATATTGTTGAGACAGTATCTCTATAAATGGATTTTCTAAAAATTATTATTTTATTATCTTATCGAAATTGGTCATTTTTGAACTCACTGCGAGTTTTAATTTATAAAAATATTATTTTTTAGAGTGTTATTAATTTAAAGTGTATAAATTTATAGAGATTTTACTGTATCTCATACTTTCTTTTATACATTATTAATTAATTTTATCGATTTTCTCTAGCCCGGTTTTTTTTATTCCTTTCAATCTTTCTTCTGAAAAAATAAAAATCATACCGCATCATTCTCTCATTCATCGTCGTCAATGAACTACCCCGGGTTTTGCACCGCTCTCTCTTCCACAACACACCACTCCACCCCGTTTTTTTGGCCGTTGTACACCTTGAGTAATTCGGAATCTATGTATAAGTCAAATTGCGGTTCGATGAAACCTTGTTTTTTTTTTCTCTTGGTAGATAAATATAAAGGGCAGTTGAAGTTGAACGATTCAAAGTCCAAATAGGATAGGTAGACCAACAATTGTCACACATACTCAAATCCAAATACACTGTCTATGTTAGTCGTCCCTTTATTTTTATTTATTTAAACACAAGTATATAATATTTGGGAATATGAACTAATTAAACACAAGAAATCTACATTATTGCAGTACAGACAAAACACAATAAGAAGAAATATACAAATCAACTGCAAATTTACAAAAATCCAGAACAAACTGTTCCAATATAACCCAGGACACCATTTATTTTCATTTATTCATCCCACTAAGAAAACAGCTTTATTCATTTGAATAATGTAATATTTCCCTCTCTGGCCGACTTTTCTCCTCCCAGTACATCACATTCACACGAATACCGACACAATCCAAACACAGTTTCAACCAAGAAATTCATCTTTTGAATAAATATTAACCCAAAAAAATTCATGCCCAAACGAACCCTATATTTTTCTACTTGTCGATTTCTCTAATTACTCTTTTATGACCTCATCCTTGCCCCCCTTCCAAGGGATGCATGTACTTTTCAATAAAAGGTGAAATATAGAGTATTACCCAGAAAGAAATCTCCATTCATTTCAGATCTTTGATTCACTCTTTAAAGACGCTAGATTGCAACAATGCCATTCATCAACGATCAATCCAGCTAAATTACGCGTTTTGGATCACGTGCTGCAGCTAGATGATCCTGCAAGGACAGATAACATACGCATTTCAACATGAAATCAATAATGATAAAAATAGAGAATGATGCGTTAAAAATAAATTTAAGAAAACGACTGTCACTTACCGAGATAAAATCGAATGCTTTTGTCTCCTCTTTCTTTAAACTACTCATCAATGAAGAGGGGTTTTGATTAGACAAACTAGGGTTAAAAACGTCAGGGAGGGGCGCAGAATACTCTCCTTTAGTCACAGCTGAATTATACTGTAAATTTCCCAAATTCTGGAAATTGGACATTGTAGCCAGGAACTGTTGCTGAGCGAGCATGCTAGCCATGGCATTATAGTTTACGGGTTGAGGAACATGCGATGGATTCAAAACCAAACCCGGTTGATAGTGATAAGACATATCACCTGTAGGGAATGCCAGGTTTGTGGCTTGAGCAGAAAGTGTGTTGTTCAAGATATTAACAGGAACTTGCTGACCTGGAGTTGTGGAGGACACTGGAAACAAGATTTCAGATGGGGCCCTCACAGAAGTACCATTTTGTTTCGTGGAAGTACCACTCTCATTTATCGATAAACCAGCCATTATGTTATTTACATCTCCATTGTGAGTATTCTGGCTTAGGGAAGGTTCAAAGCCGGGTCCAAAATATCAAATAATTCAGGTCCAGCCTTACTACCTGCCACCTGAGCTTCACTAGCTCCGGTCTTGTCAACTGTGAGACCAGAAAATAAGCCAGATTCTTGGTCTTCCTTATTACCACTGTGAAATGACACGCCTGCAAAAGGGTCATCGCTTGATAGATCATGCGCGTTCGAGACAGAGCTTTGGCCACCCAATAGTTCATCAATACTAGGAGAAGAGTGTATGGACGGGTCTCCATTCGCCTGATTGTTGAGTGCTGTTGCCTTATGCTCGTCTGGTTCAAACAAATTATCCGAGTATCCGGTGTCAATCAAATCTGGCATCTGCGTATTGATTGCTTCAGCATTTAGTTTCTGCTCCTGATTGCCAGTTCCATCAATACCTTGTTCCCCATCTAAAAGGCTTAGTACCTGTCAACAACACTGCAAAGTCATTCATGTATCTCATGTCCACACATAAGACTTTAAACAATTAAGAAAAAAAACAAATTTATATATATATATATATATATATATATATAGAGAGAGAGAGAGAGAGAGAGTCAACATGAGTTAGAAGGAAAGAACCATCATGAATGTATACCAGCACAATGAAAGAGAACTTGCCTTGATTGCCTTTTCTCTCAAAGAAGCCTGAGGAGACTCGGAGCATGTAATAATCAGATCCTTGTTTTCACAAAAATACAGTGCCACCACAGCAAAATGTTCATCGCCTTTTCTTTTCAATAGGGCCTCAAGGACACAGATAGCTTTCATCCAGTACCTGAAAGATGTTTATCGATAAGAAAAAATTACACATGAAGATAAACTTGCCACTAGGTGGTGAACATTGCAACAGATTTGGTGGATGGGGAGAAACACACACACACAAGAGAAGTAGGTAAATATTATTTCTTATATGATCAACTTGCAGCATTAATTAAAACTAAAATGGATAGATAAACTAGACAAACAACAGACAGGACAAACCTGCCACATTGCGGACTTAAGCTTTGATTCAAGGGCATGGCTTAAAACCAAAACATCTAACTTTGATGCCTCCAAGAGAAAATTATGAAGGGCATCGCGTGAAGGTTGCAAACGTACACCTCCAGTTGTGACAATTGTTTCCAATAACCTATCTTCACGAGTTCTTTCACCATAACTTGAATGTGAACCTACACCAGTTCTTTCAGGCACAGATGCTCCCCAGTTTGCAGAATTACCGCTTTTAGCAAACCTGGAGCTACCAGGTGAGTCCTCATCATAAGGACCACTGACTCCATATTGATTACTGTGATTTGATTCCGTCGTCAATGATCTCTGAAGATTTGGACCTTTATAAGTTCCAACCTCATTCTTGTTCAAGGAAGGTGATTGGGTTAAAGTACTAAGCCCCTGCTTTATAGTAGCACTGCCAATGTTAACAACATCACTCAAAAACGAAGATTTCTTATCATCTGCTACAAAATCAAAGTTCGTATTTCCAAACCCTTGAATTCGACCACCGAGGTTCTCAGTTGTCGGGCCTTAGTTTCTTCATTTGCAAATATAGCAGACACAGCTTCCTGGGCGGTTTCACGCACAGCCTTATTCAAAGAATCGCCTTTCAAAGGATCCGGCCGACCCTTGTAGTGAATTAACTGCTTCACAGCCACAGAATTCCTTTGCATCTCCCTTCTAAACTCCCCACCAGACTTTCCGACTGCATATTTAATAACTCTTAGTGCCTATGAAAAAAAAAACACAGAAAAATGTTTCATTAAGTATGGCAGATAATCATCTTAGTGCTGTAATGGATTTTCTTGTACTAAAAATCTACAGAGGACTAAATCTGAGTCATTTCTTTATAGGTCCAAACTTACAATAAACAGAGCAAAACCGAGTCATACATCTAGTATACCGACTTAGTTTACTATAAACAGAGCAAAACCGAATCATACAACTAGTATACCAACTTAGATCTCCACAGAAATAACAAAACAAAATCTTGAACATTAAACATTTAATCAGACTCGATAAGCAATCAGTTTGTACTAATTGAACAACAGTAGTACTTTCATTATCAAACATTGCGCTGCATAGCCTGCATTGACCTAATATTTCTCAACTCCAGCACTAAAACTAAGAACATTGTCCAAAATCGATTTTTAAAACCTTCCGGATTACTATTTCAGCTAAATGCATCCGATATGCTAATAAGTGTATTTAAGAAACAATTACTCCATGTGGCAATGAGAAACTAACTTCTGTATTCAATATCTATTACGCAGAAAGAAAAAGATTGGATTTACTGAATTTAAGCTCAAACAGAGTTATTGATCATTCAACGAACAAAAAAAATATAAGGCCGGTGAAAATGCTTACTTTCTGTTTGACAATAGGGGATTTGTGCTGGAGTCGCTTGAAGATAAATTCAGAGACTTCCTTCACGATGCTGACGTGAGATGACCGGAGTAGCTCGCAGATCTCTTCCAATTTGTAGACCGGAGTGACCTTATCCTCGTCGGATGTAGCGCCGTCGATCATCCGCGACCTCCAGTACGACTCGACAGCTCTCCGGCTCTGATCCATCTGAAAATATCCGGGTCGGGGCGGGTAGAGTCGGTGAGATCCGATGACAAATGGAGGAATAGATGCGTGGAAGACTTATGTGTGGGGGCCTTGATTAACAGACAGGAAAAAGAAAGGATCACTTTCGCTCTGGCAATTAGGATCCTATTTTAGTTAATAATAAGGAGAACATAAAATTCGTGCTGCAAGCATTTTCTTTTTTCTTTTTCGTATCTAGATTTTTTTTTTTTTTTTTGTTTTGAAAATATATGTGTTGAAGATATAAATGAATGCTACGTTCGGTTTGGTGAAGCCATGAAGGGAGAAAGAGTGTAAAAGAGTTCGTTAAGACTTTTATTAAACACCTTGTAGTGTGTGCGGTTAAGTAGTTAGTGATGGGTATAAATAATTCCACCACCTCAACAGTAAGGGACAACCCACTGCGGCCACCCTCCGGCATGACAGGAGAGATCGCAAAAGGGGCGGCCATTGTGTCTCACCTCGCCGCGACCAAGGCATTTGCGGTCCCGAGCGCAAGTCAAAACAGATCCCGTGAATCTCATCCAAGCAAGTCAAGAAGGGTCGCCAGAGAGACGAGGCCAGAGAGGGCTTGCTCATGCGACCTCGAGAGATGGCCGCCGATTGATCCGAGATCTTTCCCACACTTGTGGCTTAGATATTTCGCTCGCTTAGATCTCAAGTAAGACCAAGTATTATTAGTAAATATCTAATAGATTACTTATTCCCTAAGTTATCCACCTCTATAAAAGGGCAAGGTCATTGTAAAAACTAAAGGGAGAGATGAGATATATGAAATACACACTATACTTGCAAGCCAAAGCTCTCTCCATTCTAACTCTCTCATACCCACCACCCGCCGGAGTAACACCACACCTTAAATACAAATTGATATCCACCATCTATACACCGCAAGGACACCCGTGACGATTTAGACATCTTCGCTTGGCTCATTACGGAACGCGATTGTGTAAAAATCACCTAGAACTCTTATCAAGGAGAGATAATCTTACAAAGAAAGTCCTCAAACCGCTTTTATTTCTTCCTTTACCAAAGAAATCGCTCAAAAAGCCACCCCGCAGAGATGGCCGGAAGTAAAGGACATCTAACACCCCAAACCCCGCAAAGTGTACTATGCTACATCAAGCTCGTGGGGAAGCAGAGAAACGCTGCACAATCTCCCCTGCGAGAGAGAGGATCCTGAGAGGGTCTTAGCACTAGCGACGCCGAAAATGTCATTAATCAAAAACCAAGTCGAAAGAGGTCGTTGTTGCCCTCGATGGAACTCGCAGAGAGAAGTCACAAAGAAGCCAAAGATCGATCCCGTAAATACAACCGGCTTTCGCGAGGACCCGTGAGGTCGCCGAAATGAGGAATACGCCAGTACGTTGAAACTATGTATCTCACCAATTCCCGCCTGGTGGCTAAGGGCCAGCCCCATGACGATTCGACCCCAAAATCCTCCCGAAACGAAATCCTCTTGCGATCGCAGCACTGTGGCGCCAGAGCCAAATTCAAAGAGATCGACGTAGAGGAGAGCGTGCACTCTTCAGTCGCTATGGACCGAGGAAAGAAATTCCACGAACCTCGGCCCCCAAGATCGCGACCATCAAAAAGGAAAGAGGATCGACAAAGGGTCCGCGTTTAATAGGTTGGGTGAGAAGGACAAGGCCTTAGCCCCAAGTCGCCTCACCTTTCCTAGAGAAGAGATGCCCATCCAAAGAGGATAGACACGCACAAGATGCACGATAATTATCGTGGAAAAGAGGGCCCGCCAAGAGGATCACGAGATCATAGGGAATCGTGAGCGTAGAACGGAGCGAGCCGATACGCAAGCACACGCGACCTGTAATCGACCCTATTTTGGCGAAATGTATGGAGGTAATGAGAAAAGAGCTTGCGCAATTAAAAAGTCGAGGCCCGTCGAGAAAGTCGCCCCAATTTCGGGATCGACGACTTTCGCCAAAGGATTACCAAACATTGCCTCCCAACAGAGAAAAGGTTAGTTATCCCGGCCACAACTATTACAATGGAAATTCATGCCCAAACGATCGCTCACCGCGCCTGTGGTCGCATCACCCTTGCTACACAAAATAAATCCGCTGGTGCATCGCATTGGTTGGCGTGATGCGTGATAGGGTCGCGCCCCGATACGCGGGCTTCTCGCGCTCGCTTGAAAGTTGGGAGGATTTGTCGGAAAAGTTTGTCGAGAGTTTGAATCGGCAAGCAGCCAAAGAAAAACCATTGAGGACCTATATGCGAGGTTCGTATGGGAGGCATGAATCCGGAAAAGAGTATTACGAACGGTTCGTCGAATATATGATCAAACAAGGAACATCCTGCACGATGCGGTCATAACATGTTTCCTCACCGAATCGCCAAAGGCCCGATGAAAATCGAATTAATCTGCGCCCCCCAAAGCGGGTCTCGTGGAGATGTTAGAAAGGGCGGAATGATGGGGGTCGCCGAGGCGCCATCTCAAGGGGAAAGCAAAGCCTAAGACAGAGCCACGTCACGAAGGAGGATCGCGTAGATGACCGTAAAAAGGAAAAGTGGACGAGATACTAATCGCGATCGCGAGGTAAAGAAGCCGTATAAATTTAGCGAGGATAATTTTACCCCTTCAACACCAAAGCATCCCAAATACTGCTTTGAAATTCGTGAACATTTCGACAAACCAAAGCCTATGAGGGCGATCCCGATAGCCGCGATAAATCCAAATATCGCGACTATCACAAGGACCATGGCCACATCACCGATGAATGCTTCACCCTGAGGCGCGAGATAGAAAGGTCGATCCGTGAGGACCACCCAATAAATATAAACGCCGAGGGGAACAACACTCCCGGTCAGGACGCCAACCTCGGCTCTATCGAGAGAGGTTCAGTCATCCACGGAATATTCCCAAAGAACCATCAACTCGAAATCTCGGATAAATCAAATCAATACCCGCGGCTTCAAAAGCAGATTGTGTTGGGAGAGAATGAGAAGGGAATCATATTCACAAAAGCGAAATGACAACGATCGGTGGCCTATGGAGATACCCTCATTCTAAAGGTGGGGGTGAACGACAAGCACGGCGTCAACCGAGTAATGGTCGACACAGGGCCGGCCGCGACGTCATCTATTTCGATCGCTTAAAACAGATCGGATTCGGGAGGCCAAGTTAAAACCCTACCTTGGGGTCCTCGAAGGTTTTACCAACGACACAAGACGGGTCAAAGGCACGATCGACCTCAATATCATTTTGGGCGACTATGAGCCCAGAGAACGGAGATAATAACTTTCTTGGTAATCGACCGCCTCTCTTACTACAACATGATTTTGGGAATCCCAAATATGAAGAAGTTCCAAATGGTGGCGTCCGCTCCCACCAACGGGTCAAATTTCACGTAGGGGAAGAAGTTGGGGTCGCCATCACCGACTGAGCTTTCCTCGACTATATGACCAAAAAGCAGGTCGATTCTAAGCGACCCGACCGATGGTCTTAACACGGCTACGGATCGATTGCTATGATGAAAGAAATCCCGGAGAAGGCCGTAGAGGTAGAAATTGCAAGTTCGGGACGAGCCCGACTTCACCGCCAAGACGAGTTGATCGAGGTTATAATAAACGACAAATATCCCGATCAAAAGATAAAAATAGGATCGAGGACTACCGAGGAAGAAAGGAGGAACTGATCGAGCTTCAAAGCAAACTTGGACGCATTCGCGCCGGGAGGTAAATCGATATGAGAGGTGTGGAGTCGGAGGTCGCTTTGCATAACCTGAGTGTCGATCCCAACTTCAGCCAATACAACAAAGGGCGTCAATTCTCTACTAAAAGGAGGTCGCAATAAAAATTGAGGTCGAGAAACTTTTAGCAAGCAGGCATAATCAAAGAGCTTCAATATCCCACCGGGCCGGCAAATGTAGTAATGGTGAAAAACACAACGGCAAGTGGCGGATGTGCGCCGACTTCACCGATCTAAACAAAGCTTGCCCCAAGGACCCTACGCGCTCCTCGAATCGATAAAATGGTGGATGGGATCGCGGGTTTTGAAACCTTAAGCTTTCGACGCCTATTCCGCTACCACCAGTCAAAATGGCCGATGAAGATAAGGAGCCGACGGCCTTCGTACGCCGCGCGGCTATATTACTATGAGATGATGCCGTTTGGCCTAAAGAACGCAGCTCAACCTATCGAGAATGGTAAATGTTTTTTTAGCACGCAGATAGCAAGAACATGAGGCCTACATTGATGACATGGTCGTGAAATCAAGTCGCCAAGATCACCTGGAGGACCTTCGCGAAACCTTTGCAAACATGAAGAATCACTCAATGAAACTAAACCCTACGAAATGCACTTTTGGGGTCCAGCAGGAAATTTCGGGCTTTATGGTAAGTCAAAGGGGATCGAGGCAAATCCCGAAAAATCGAGGCCCTGGTCAACATGAGCGAGCCTACCAAGATTAAAGAAGTACAAATGCTCAACGGCGGGATCACAACTTGGGTAGGTTTGTCTCAAATCTGCAGAAGAAGTCCGCTTTCTTCAAAATTCGAAGCGGTGATACCTTCCTTTGGACAAATGGAATGCTCCTGGCATTTAAAGACCTCAAAGAATACTTGTCAAGACCGCCACATAACTGAAATTTCGAGGCTCGGGATACTGCTTTTATATTTGGCGACCTCGAGATAGGGCCGTAGCCGCAAAGACTTGTAAAAGAGGAGGAAGGCTCGCAGGCTTGATTTTTATGTTTCCAAAGCTCTAAGCCCCGTTGAAAGTCGTTATTTTAATATAGAAAAGTTGGCTTATTGTGTTGTTATAGTTGCGCCGCAAATTAAGGGCTTACTTTTCATCGCACACCATCGTAGTATTATCAAATGCATCGCTAAGACAGTCCTTCACAAACCAGACACTGTCCGGTCGATTGTCTCACGGGCCATCGAGCTTATCGAGTTCGATATCCGATATGAGCCCCGGAAGGTCAGAAAGGCCCAGGCTCTCCTGCATTTCATAGCGAAAACAAGCTTCAACGAAGAGGTGAAAGAGCGGCTCTGCTCCGAACGCGACCAAGATAGGGTCACCACAGAGGACGAGCCTATCGTGCCAAGTCATCGCTGGCGACTTCACGTTGATGGGTCCGCTAATCACAAAGCGGTGTGGCGCGGGAATAATCATTAGAACCGGGCACATCGTAAGAAATTGAGCAGAGCTCGAGATTTGATTTCACCGCCTAACAACCAGGCGCGAATACGAGGCCGTCATTGCCGGGTTGAAACTCGCCAAAGCCATGAAAGTCGAAAATATACAAGTATTTTGCGATTCACAGTTGGTGGTGAATCAAATCAATGGGTCATTTGGCATTCATTGCGAAATTTTACAAAGGTATATTAACCTCGTCAAAAGACTCGAAAGCAGCTTCACATATTGTCAATTCAAAAACATCCCTCGAGAGGACAATCATAGGGCAGACTACTTATCCAAATTAACCAAATAAGACGCGCTGTCGTGCGATCCTAGCATCATGGTCGAACACCTATCGGAACCCGCCATCTCCCAGGATGAGATCATGGATTTCCAACCCAGTAACACTTGTTGGGTCGACATCATGAAGTCTTATATTGAGTTAGGAGAGCTTCCGAGCGACCCTTGCAAAGCTAAGGCCTTAGTAAGAAGGGCCGCAAGATATACGACATGGACGACGTGCTTTACCGTCATTCATTCTCGAAACCCCTTCTGCGATGCGTCACGACTGAGGAGGTAACGGGAATCCTAACAGAGCTACATGAGGAATGTCGCGCGCGCCATCTCTCCAATCGAACACTAGCACGTATGTACTTCTAGCCGGATATTATTGGCGAAATTAGCGTAAGACGCCAAATCTTATACCGAGCATGTGATGCTTGCCGAGGTTCGCAAGTATCCCCAGTGCTACCCTCGGTCGAACAAAGCATAGTGGTAGCCGCCTGGCCTTTCGACATGTGGGCGATCGACCTCATCGGACCTTTGAAGAAGCGGTCGCCGGGTTGCGAATACGTGGTCGCCGCGGTGGATTATTTTACTAAATGGGTCGAGGCTAAGGCCTTGGTAAAACCAATACCAGGGGACATAACATACTTTTGCTCGATCAAATATGGACAAGATGTGGTGTTCCAAGAGTGATGGTTTCCGATCACGGACCTCAATTCGTAGACGACCGACAGATTCTCGTGAGGAGAACAATGTTAAACATTGGCAATCATCCGTGTGCTACCCGCAAGAAATGGGCAAGCCGAAAATGCCAACAAACAGTCCTAAGTGTGTTGAAGAAGAGCCTGGTGAGAAAGCGGTGCCATCGGCCGGATCACCTTCCGCGCTCTATGGGCACTCAGGACGCCGCGAAAAAATCACAATGAGGGAAACTCCTTTGCTTTAACATATGGATCTGAGGCTATGGCGCTGTGGAAATGGCCTTACCAAGCCCTAGTGGTCGTTTTTACAATGAGATCAATAATACAAATGGCCGCGTAAACTCGAGCTTGATCTAGTAGAGAGCGGCGCATCCAAGCATACTGATCGTCTAGTCAATTATAAACAGCGGCAAAGCGTCATCACGACAAACGATTCAAATCATCACTTCGCCCGTCGGGATTACGTTCGCAAAAAGACAAGCCACGGGCCACGGCGAAAAAAGGAAAGCTATCGGAAAACTAGGAGGGCCCTCACGGATTTCGCGAGTTATCAAAAAGGGGACGTACATGCTAAGTGACAAGGAGGGCGCGAGTATAATAGGCCATGGCATGCGTAGATAATCTGAAAAATACTATATGTAACAAGCCAATTCAAATAAAGTCGTTTCCAAATTGTATTTACATTCTTGTCTTTTCGCATCAAAAAAAAAAAAAAAAAAAAAAAAATAGCGATGAAAAGTTTTTTCAAACATATCGATCAAGCCTGGACAAACTTCCATCAACTGCAGAATGGTTATCTTCCTCCGATCACATGTGTGGAGGTCCAAAAACGACACCACGCTTGCAAAGGGCTCCACCGGATAAGTTTTTTCAAACATATCGGTCGAGTATGGAAGGGAACCCCGACGCCATCGCATAATTTGGTTATCGACGCGCGAAAGGCATGCGCGGCGACCAAGACCTCGGCGATCTTGACTCACCGAGCACGCATATCTTAGTGCCTCGTGATGGATCAAAGACTCCCCGCCTATATCCACTGATGGTCGCGAATGGCGTGCGTATGAGCGCCGCTTCTCGCTAACAACATCATCAAGATCGGCAAAGATAAGAGCGCGGAATTTATAAACTTCTTCCACTCACGGTCGCCGCGAGAGAGGTCGACGCAGCGATCACTCTAAAAGACCAAACCCGTTGATTCTCGGGAACAAACTCGCACATTGCAATACCTAGACGACCGCTTATTTTCCTCATCCGCAAGGTCCCAGGCGATCTCATAATGGGAGGAGGGATTTATAGCGGGTATGTTAAAAACTTGGTTAATTCTCTCCGAGTAAAGATAACGGGACACCCCGGAGAGAAATGTCGCTCACACCCCGCCAGAGGCTACCTCGCATAACACGGAATAAAATTCCCGTATCATGGTAACATTAACCGCCTCCCAGAGGCTCAAAGAATAAATTCCCACCACCCGAAAGCCGAACGCAGATGGAGCCGTCTTCTATTCGTTGTTCATTTAAGCCCCTCTCCTCATAATATCACGCCACTTAAAATAATCCTAAATAATCCTTGGCTACGGGGAGGCAGTGGTGAAAAGGAGAAACATCCCGGATAGACGAGCTTTCCATATCCGAACTCGGCCGCTTTCCCTGGATGAGACATAGAGTCGGGGATAAACGGTAAAGAGGATAATGAACGATTGAGGAGAAAGAAAGCAAATTCAGATGATGAGGCAAGAGGTAGAGTGAGTTCCAAAGTAACCCCTTTTTATACCGGAGAAGGGGTATAATCAACGGTTGGGATTAATCGATCCTAGGGCCGATATGCAAATCGACCGAAAACCAAGGCAACAGGAGCGCTGCACCATAAAGAGACCGAAATTTATGGCTACGAAGCATAACCGACACCTAGTCATTAGGGTCATAACTCGCAAATGACACAAATCAAAGGTCGCTCTAATGTGCTCTATCTTCCGGCAAAAGCACGCTCTCAATAAGGCCAAAAACTTTGAAATTAGCGTCGCGTGAGCGACTATGGTTAGAACGAGACGACGACGTTTCATGATCGCTTGACGCTGCCAAATTATTAAGCAACCTCGCACGAATCAAGAGGACAAAGACAGAGAATAAAATAACTCATCACAACTCGCGAAAGGCCGCGAGATCGAATCGACGACGTGAAAAGCCAAGTTTTATAAATTGAAAAATGCGTAAAATAAATTGTCAAGATATTACAAATCAAGATTCACCAAATCACAAAAGTAAATAGTCAAAGTTACAAATCAAATTTTCAAAGAGCTCGCAAAAGTCCAAGAAATCTAGAGAGCATGCGGAGTAAAGTGGTGTCGATAAACTCGCCGCCTTGCTCGTAGGCGGCGGCTTCTTCAACATCTCGAAGTTTACAGGATTAACGGGGAGGAGCAGATCCCAAACAGCTCGCCACGCTTAAGCTGCTCACCAATCGAGGTAACGAGCTCGCTTGCATAAGGGATTTCGGGTGAAAGACCACTAAATCGGGATGACCTTGTGCGTGTTCACCCACCGCAAAGATATCTTCCAGAGTAATGTGCTCCTGCCCGATCGACGGCCAGATACACGATGAGCCAGGTGACTAAAGCCCTGGTCAAAGCTATGCTCCATAAGGTCGAAGAAGTCATCCGACTTCTTGTAGCGGCGACGGCCCCAGACTTGGCCTCCTCGACACCTCGGCCGCTTTTCTTCGTAGCTTTCCTCAATAGCTTTCAAGAAATCCTCCTTGGCGGCCGTCTCCGCCTCGGAAGCTTACCCCTCAACGTGGCGATCTCCTCCCTGCGCCCCGCGATAATCCTTTGTCAAAGATGCAACTTTCTCATTGATCTCAAAGATCCAATTTAGAGTGCTCCTCCATGATTGCTTTCATCTTCTCCACTCGCCACCGCATGCTTAGCTTTCTTTTAGGCAAGAACCCTCGCCTTATCGGTCGCTCCCAACCAAGCGCCGTCACTTTCCTCACCTCTCGCCGCGCCTCTCGCCTCTGGCACTGTTTAAACGAGCACCGAAATGTCAGCCAAACAGAGGACGACAACAAAAAAAAAAAAAAAAAAAAAAAAAAAAAAAACTCTTACCAGAGAAGCAAGAAGCCCAAATCGCCACCGAGATCTCTAATTTCAAAGAATCTCATCTTGAGGCGGAGAGTTGTCTTGAGCCGCAAAGCGGGCTAATATGCCCGCCAATCTCCACTTGAACAATGATCGGATACGATCATAGGAAGTGGCCTGTGAGGAATCACATCGGCAATTGCTTCGCTAATCAAGTGCGAGCTTTGGGCAGTCGAGACCCCAGGTGAAGCTCGGATCCAACCAGAGGCCTCTTTCCCAAAGATAACCTCGAGGCAAAGTTTTTGTGGCGCGTCTCTCGGTGCGCTCTTCTCCACCGGAGTTTCAACCTCTTCAAGATGCGCCGGTGGAGCGGACCGTTTGGGTGGGCGATCATCCTTCGCTTCTCTCGGTTGAGGTCGCTTCACTCCGTGCGACTTTTTAATAGGGGATGAGTCTTTTTGAGGCACCACCGACTGGGCCCGCAACAAGGCGCGCAGGAAGTCGCAACAAGGCGTAAGAGGTCGCAGCTTCGGGTTATGTGTCTCTTCGACAATCGAGGCGTCTCTGCTTCGGGGCACCATCCTAGAGCTTTCTTCAAAGCCTCCCATCGAGCATTGGCCGCCTTGTTCGCCTCCGCATTAAGCTTGTTTCGATGAGCCCCCGCGAGCATTTGGATCCATACCTACAAAAAGAAAGCGGTTTAGAGCCCAACAAAACAAAATGAGCATTTACAAATAAATACAAGTGGACAAAGAAAGTTACAAAGCGGCCTAAGTATAGATCGCCCCACATTCCGACACACTCGGAGGGAAACATTTGTTGATATGACAACCCCCAATCCAAATCCGGATCGCAGCTCTCAGACCCATTCGTACTAAGGGCGCGGCATTCCCCGCCCACTAGGCCCGCCATACATACAAAAGGCTCGGCCAAATCAAAGTTCAACCAGAAACATTTCTCCGAGATGGCGCCGCCCGTCCGGCGAATTAACGTCATCGCCCCTTTACGTAGCGCCGCCACTCACAGGGGGTCAAAGATTAAAAGTGTGGATTTGCCTCCGCGGACTTCCGCCTAGGAAAAGGCCAACCTACCTTCGACTCGACTTTCGCACCACCGCCCCATTTATGAAACTTATTGGGAAGCGGGAATAGTAAAGCGGGAGTCTGCGACCTCGAGAGACTTGTCCAGAATAGGCGTCCCACGAAGGAATAAAATTGCCCCAAGAAAGTTAACGCCGGCTCGATCTTCGAATCCGCACATAACGATGAAGGCCATCAATCGGATAATAGCCCCGACGGCAAAATCGGAGGAAGCGCCTCCAACTCCTTGCATCTTCACAAAGAAAGGATCGAAAGGCGGTCTCGCACCCGCACACAAATGATGGAAGTGGAGGATAAGGGTGTCCTCGGAGCGACGCCGCACTTACGTAATCCTTGTGGTCCCGGGTTTAAATTTATCGGACTCTTTCTTATAATCGAAAAAGAAAACCGATACACACCGGTGTCGATTCGAATATGCTATTAATGGTCCTGCTGAGATCGCTGCTCTTTGCATCGGGACCATTTCTTATCAACGCCCTTCTCATACGCCGCCACGATCGCAAACTCTCGCATAGCTTCGTGGATTGTTAGGACGAGAGCTCTTCGGCCGGGTGTCGCCGCGCGGCCTCACCAATCGTCATGGTTTGGCTCGCAATTTTCCTTTTCTTCGCTTTTTGCGAGCCTCCGATATCCTTCCGAGGCAATTCCGCATTTTCATCCTCACTGACCCCATTAACTCATGAATCTGCGCGCGGCGTCGAACATAAGCTTCGCCGTGGTCGGAGCGCCGCTAGTACTCGGACCGCAGCTTTGTCCTTCGGCCGGGACGCGATCTTTTCGGCCCGTGAATATTGGAGACTTTTGAGCCCGCGCTTTCTCTTAAGGCTCACTCTACGCGGTGGATTTCTAGCGGCGACAAAGGCCTCCAACTCAAAAGGGTCGGCACCCATAAGTAGCGACCTCATCGCCAGTAATCTCGCCAATATCTGCGCTGAGTGCTTTCCACTTCACCTCATCCAAGAAAATCGCCAACCGAGGCCGCAGAGATAATATGGGGTCATCCTCAAAGATAATCGTAAATCTCCTTTTCCGTAGAATCATCGCTGAAATGATCATTCCCGACATCCTGCAAAAACAAGGGAGGAAAAAGGTGGAGCTTTCGGACTGGGTATAATAATAAATTAGCCTGTGAAGGTGATCGCACCCACTTCAATACCGCCTCCTCCGTTTTGCAAGAGAGATCGCAAATAAAATTACAGAGGGATAGCGAGGAGCGGGTGAAACCCCAATTTTCCCAGAAAGCTATAAACTCTCCCCAGAAAAACCCCATTATTAATCGGAAACAAGGCAATGTTGCATCTCCGTAGCAAAAGAATGACAAAATTGATATGTATGGAAAAACAAGGCGAGGGATGGATGAGTAAACGAGTTAATGTAAAGGATTTCTTACGATTTCTTTGAGAAAGATTGGAAAACCGCGTAAAATCGGGAAATACTCAAGGAGGTGGCGGAATCTTCAAAAGAACCGCCGTGAAATCCTAGAACCACCGCAGAACGCCGTTGAACCTTCAAAGCTCGCCAAAAACTTGAGAATTCTAAAACAACAAACAACGGAGAAAATAAGAAACACTAAAAGTGTGAGGGGTGAGAAGCGAAAGCTTTATATAGGCAAGGGGGCCACGATCGTACGGTTGGGAACGCTTCATCCAACGGTTCAGATTAGGGCGGCGGTTGTCGGTTTTGAAATACGGGCGGCGCCCCACCAAGACCACGCGCATAACTACCTAGCGATTCTTTGAAACGGCCGCATCGTTCATGAGAGGAAAACCTGAGGATCGACGTCGACCACGATTGACGGCGACAAGGTCGCAAAACAGGCCCAAAGTTACTTTGAGGTCGCTTGCTTTGAAAGCACGGCCCTTAGAGAACAAGTCGCATCGATTTGCAAGGTCGCAAAACAGGCCCAAAGTTACTTTGAGGTCGCTTGCTTTGAAAGCACGGCCCTTAGAGAACAAGTCGCATCGGCGACAAGGTCGCAAAACAGCCCAAAGTTACTTTGAGGTCGCTTGCTTTGAAAGCACGGCCCTAAGTGTACAAGTCGCATCCGACGATGAGGTCATAAAAGGTGTTGATAATTACTCCATCCTTCATATCCTCAGGGAATATCATTAAAGCACGGAGTAGGGGGCCATTGATGGGTATAAATAATTCCACCACCTCAACAAGTAAGGACAACCCATCGCGCCACCCTCCGCATGACAGAGAGATCGCAAAGGCGGCCATTGTGTCTCACATCGCCGCGACCAAGGCATTTGCGGTCCCAGGCAAGTGCAACAGATCCTGTGAATCTCATCCAGGCAAGTCAAGAAGGGTCGCCAGGGGGCGAGGCCGAGAGGGGCTGCTCCTTGCGACCTCGCAGATGGCCGCCGATTGATCCGCATCTTTTCCCCACTTGTGGCTTAGATATTTCGTCTTGCTTAGTATCTAAGTAAGACCTAGCTATTAGTAAAATATCTAATAGATTACTTATTCCCTAAGTTATCCACCTCTATAAAAGGGGTGGTCATTGTAAACTAAAGGGAGAGATGAGATATATGAAATACACACTATACTTGCAAGCCAAAGCTCTCTCCATTCTAACTCTCTCCATACCACCACCCGCCGGAGTAACACCACACCTTAAATACAGCCAGATATCCACCATCTATACACCGCAAGGACACCCGTGATGATTTAGACATCTTCAGTTAGGAATTGGTTATTTCATTGTGATTTTTTAGTGCTTTTTTTTGTTTCTTTTCTTGATATTATCATGTTTTTCAATATGGTATTAGAGCTTTATTGATTCTAGTTTGCGTTAGTGCACTTTAATTCTTGATTAGATTGATTAATTCCATTTCTTGATTCAAATGGAAAATCAAGTCAGTTATGTTGTGAACAATCTGAATAATGTGGGCAATCCTTGTTACATGCACTGATGCTGCCAGAAAATGGGCTCATCCACGTGGCACATCTTTGGCGGCTCAACACTTGACTTGGGGAGGTAAACCACTTTTGACTTCCTAGGAACGAGCTCAGGGGGCTCGCCTATTCCTTTTGCCACCGGCCCACCGATGATCCATGTGTGTCCGGCCACCGTTGGTTCGGATCGTTCGATCTCTAACAGGCCGGAAGGAAGTCGGGTACTTCACTTCTAGTAGTCGGCAATACGATCCCCGTCGATCTCCTGGATCGGACTAGGTCCTCAGGCTTGAGTGATTCCGTAGCAGCAGGAGTTCAGCCTTCGGTGGGCCGACTCCGCCATCTCAGTATATCCCTGGCAAAACTCGTCTTTAATCTTATACATTGTTTGACTAATAACCAGATAACTACTATAAAATCCCAAATAATAAATGCTCGAATCTTTATCATTTATTGCGAATATTCTATACTTATCTCCTAAGATCAAGGGGATTTATTAATCATAATCTTTTCCTTAGGGAACACGTTGACTAGTGTCCCTCATAGGCACACTACGTTAAACCCTAGGGCATAAGCCCCTCTATATAAACATTCCCTAAGGAACTACGGAGACTTGATTCCAATTCACACATTGGATACGTAGGCAGCTTGAGGAACAACATCTCAAGTGCAGTCTAAACATCCACAAAAAAACCTCTTTGTTTCAATCTTCATATTCTGAGAGTTTCCCTAGGCTATCACCAAGAGTAAGAACCCTAAATTAGAAGGAGACGGTTTTTGGATCGTCAATTGGCGCTAGAAGGAGGGCCTCTGCTAGTGAACAACTCGTCTGTGGAACCTGCCTGGAGATGAAGAGCGTGACTACTATCCCCAGAAAACACGGCGGCTATACCCAGACGCCCTGGAAAAAGCGAAGATTTGTTAAGGAAGTGGTATACGATGCCACTGATCCCATTCCTATGGAACCCAGCAACAATGGTCTTGTGATCGAAGCCATAGTGGAACAAAACTTGGTAAGGTGCATCTGTATTGACACCGGAAGTGCGGTAAGTATCATGTATCACTCTACTCTACTTCTAATGCATTTGAATAGCATTGAATTAACTCCAACGAGTACCCCCTTGTTCGGCCTTGCCGATTCACTTGTGTATCCTGAGGGTACCATTGTCCTCTCAACCACCTTCGGCCGACCTCCGCTGGGCCGAACCTTTCCCGTTGAATACGTGGTGGTTAAGGCTTCGTCTCCCTATAATATAGTATTAGGACGCCTTCCGTTGATTGCCTTGCAAGCCGTCGTATCACTCGTGCATAATAGCCTAAGGTTTATAGCCAACGATAACCCTGTGGAGATCGTAGGCGACATGGGTCAGATAAGCAGCTGCGTTACTTCCGAAGCACACGGGGACGGCAGAACGGCACCGATCTCCCTTGAAGAACTACTGCCCGAACGCGAGGAAACCTGGTCTTCGGATGACACAACAGAAGCAGTCTGTCTGTGGGAAGGACAGAGTGATCGAACTATCGAGGTGGGTGTATGGATTCCCAGCGCGCATAAGGAACAGCTAGTAGCCTTGCTAAAAGAATTCAAGGATATATTCGCCTGGACAACGGAGGAGATGCCAGGATTATCCCTATGTTTGGCCATGCATCGACTAAACGCAGACCCATCTCGGAAGCCTGTCCGACAAAAAAAGAGACACTTCGCCCAAGAGCGGATAGACGCCATACAGAAGGAGGTAACTAAGCTACTCCAAGCCAACATCATTCGAGAAGTGAGCTATCCCGAGTGGCTAGCAAACCCTGTCCTGGTAAAGAAGCCGGACGGCAGCTGGAGGATGTGTGTGGATTTCACCGACCTCAACCTAGCCTGTCCAAAGGATTGTTACCCCCTGCCCCGCATAGATCGAATGGTGGATTCAACCATGGGTTTCGGGATATTCGGTTTCTTGGATGCTTACAGAGGGTATCATCAGATTATTATGGATCCCCGTGATGTTGAAAAGACATCGTTCATCACTGAGTTCGGCACATATTGTTACCGAACCATGCCATTCGGCCTCAAAATCGCTGGAGCGACCTACCAAAGGGCTGTCAATAAGATATTTAAAGATCATATAGGGAAGTGTATGTAAGTATACGTGGATGACCTGCTGATCAAGAGCAAGTCCCTGGAGCAATACCTGGCAGACGTAAGAGAGGTTTTTGAGGTACTTAAAGCCTCACAGATGAAGCTCAATCCCAAAAAATGTACCTTCGGAGTTCGGACCGGAAAGTTTTTAGGATACATGATATCACGAGAAGGTATCAGAGCCAATCCAGACAAAGTAGACGCATTAAGGACTATGCCGACACCAAGAAGCCTCAAAGTACAGAGATTAACAGGAAGGATGGCTGCACTCGGACGTTTCCTGTCGAAATCAGCGCTGCGAGCTCTGCCCTTTTTCAAGATTCTAAAGCAAGTTAACCCGTTCAGGTGGGATGAGAATTGCGAGCAAGCCTTTGAAGACCTAAAAGCATATTTGGCCGAACTACCCACGTTAACATCACCACAACCAGGGGATACCTATTCATATACCTGGCTGCGTGCGGGGAAGCCATCAGTGCAGTCCTCGTCAAGGAGCCGGATAATACTCAAAAACCAATCTTCTATGTTAGCAAGGCACTTCGTGGCCCGGAGGTCAGATATTCTGACGCCGAGAGGCTAGCACTATCTCTAGTACACGCCTCCCGAAAGCTGAGACCTTACTTTCAAGCGCATCCAATTGTTGTGATCACAGACCAGCCTCTCCGACAGATTCTATCCCAACCAGAGACGTCGGGACGCTTGGCAAAAATGGGTAGTGGAATTGGCCGAGTATGATCTTGACTTTTGCCCCCGAACGGCCGTCAAAGCACAAGCGCTAGCAGATTTTCTTGCCGAGGAAACAACCATCATTATTGAACAAAACCAACCAAAAAGAGAGGACAAATCTTGGACGTTGTACGTTGATGGGGCCTCTAATAAAGACGGAGCAGGTGCGGGCCTTCTGCTCATCAGCCCAAAGGGTGAAGAATTCCCCTACGCACTTCGGTTCGGATTCTCGGCCACCAACAATGAAGCCGAATACGAAGCGCTGATCACTGGACTCAACCTGGCAGCTAAGTTAGGAGCAAAGAATTTACATGTGTACAGCGATTCCCAGTTAATAGTCAACCATGTAAATGGAGAGTACAAGGCCAATGAAGAGCCCATGAAAAAATACCTAGCCATAGCCAACGCTCGGCTTAAGGCGTTCAAAGATCATTCTTATTGAACAAGTACCCGATCTCGTAACCCGGCCGAGCCGACGCCCTTTCAAAGATAGCATCCAATTTTACACCTAGCAAGAAAGTGCTGGTAGAATTACTGCAGGAAAGAAGCTATGATGCCCAGGAAGTTCAACCCATCACTCAAAAGGATACCTGGATGGACCCCATAGTATCCTATCTCCGGGATGCCGTGCTACCGAATGATAAGATTTTGGCAAGAAGGATGAAATTTCGAGCAGCGAGGTACGCGCTCTTCGACAATATACTTTATAGGAAATCCTTCGTCGCCCCGTGGCTCAGATGCGTAACGGAGGATGAAGGGAACTACTTACTCCGCGAAATTCATTTAGGAATTTGTGGAAACCACCCGGGGGCTCGAACATTAACACGTATGTGCAGGTTATTCGGCTACTATTAGCCGACCATGCAACAAGATGCCGAAGACCTCGTCCGTGAATGCAAATCATGTCAAGTGCATAGCAACATACCTCACCTAGCCTCGCGAACAAATAACACCCCGGTCGCGGCTGGCCTTTCACCCAATGGGGAGTCGATCCGTCGACCTCTACCCGGGCACCGGGCAATTTCAAGTTCCTTATAGTAGCTGTGAATTACTTCACTAAGTGGGTGGAAGCTGAACCCCTAACTACAATCACCGCGAAGGTTATTCAGAGATTCATCTGGAAGAATGTTGTATGTAGATATGGAATCCCAAAGGCTCTAATATCCGACAATGGAACACAGTTCGACGATAAGGGTGTCCGATCCTGGTGCGCAGAATTAGGAATTTCTCAGCATTTTACCTCAGTACGCTATCCGCAAGCTAACGGGCGGCAATATCCCGATTTTTCTAAAAGGGCATCCTTGTCTTTTCACGAAAAATCTGAATATTTAGTTTTGTTTTAAAGGATTAAAAGAAAAAGGAAAAAAAAAAGGAAAAGGATTAATTGGATTTAATTAATAGGAATAATTAGGTTTAATTGGGATTATAAAAGGAAAACTAATCCTAAATTAACCTAGTTGTTGTTTTACGTAAAATTTTCTAAGAAGTGGCGCAAGTTTTGAGAAAAAGGAAAGAAGAGGCTTACGAATCTCGAAGCTAATCCGTTGCTCTTTTCAACAGACATCTCAAGAGAGAAAGGGTCACCGCAAGACGAGGATCGTTTTGATATCAACAATCCCTAAATCCGTTAACGTAAGTTTTCCCTCATCGTTCTTGATATTAGGGTTTATTCATCATCGTTGTTAAGCCGCGTTTTCTGAGTTTAACATCGTAGTGATCGTCTTTGGATTGGTCATTTATAGGTTTGGAGGTAAAGGTTAAACTTTTGACGGGTTGAAGCTTTGGATCGGTGTACCACGCAATTTAAGGTAACGTGGTGTTCTTATCGTATGACTAAGGTGTCGTAAGGTTATAGATCAATTTGTATGTTATTTGCATTGTTTTTAGTCTGTCAATGTTGGAGTTTGGGTTGGATTTGGGTTGGAAATCACGTTTTGACAGTTGCAGATTTTCTGGGTAAATCCCAGGCAGACGGGCGTCTGCGGTAGCGGCAGCTCAAACGAGCATTTGGGGTATTTCGGACGGGCGTTTGAGGGTCCAGTTTAGATACAGGATGTGGCTGAATTTCACGAACGGGCGTCTGGGGGTTGGTGGACGCACGTCCAAGGCAGACGGGCGTTTATTGGGGGTCAAACGGGCGTTTGACCTATTTATTCTGTTTTTCAACATTTTTCGTGTCGGCTTGGTTTCAGGCTTCATAATCATATTTTTACTGTTTAACCTTATGTGAAAAAGCCTTGAATTAGCTTTTGATGCGTTTAGTTTCGGCACCATATGGATTCCCTAAAAAGATGAAGTGTGGGACCGTCGAAAGCTTTGGATTTGCCTTGTGCTTCGATAAGCTAGGGTTTATCGATGTCTGTGTATGTGCTAGGTTCTGTTAGAGTCTAGTGGTCTTAAGAAGAGGGAGTAGAAAGATAGGTGAGCCTTTTATGTGAATCAACCTAGGTGGCTAGTTAAACATCTAATCAAACGTATGTGCTAGATTAATAATCTTAAACATCATGCAATGCTTGGTAAGGCATGGTACAATATCGCGATGTGTTCTCTGACCAAACAAAGTAGACTGTACCCTCGCCGGTCAATCGATTGGCTAGATAAAGCGTCTGGTACACTCTGCCGGTCATCACACTATCGGGACTCAGATATTCCCGGGGCTACTAGAGCGAGTCTCTACGTAGGTTGCACCCAGTTGTCCTAGTACATCATATTACTAGGCGTAGTGCCCTTGTTATTCATGATGTAACAAACTTGAGCTAATCTAGATAACTTTGGAACCTCATGTTGTGCTATGAACATAATATGATAGTTAGCTAGGGTTAATAACGGAATGAATTAATAAAAGACGGCGTTGCTTTTATTTCTTTATGAGACCGACGTTGTACGATCTTCTACGCGTTACTAAGTACTTATGTACTTACCCCGTTACTTTTGTTTGTCTTTCTATTTCCCCAAAGAAGATGAACAGGGTGCTAATGCTGATGAGTTCTTTGACAAGGATGTGTGAGATGGAGCTCTTGAAGACTTAGTTCTTTTAGTTTTGATTCTTTCAATAATGTTGTTGATTTAGTTTCAAACAATGTTGTCGTTCTTTTAGATTAGTTTCGTTTGAATTCTTTTGGTTTTAATGTTGGATGTTTTAGTTCTCTTTATTGGATTTAGTTTTACAGCATTGAAAACCGTGTGTTCGATCTTTTGTTTTCCCGAGTCGTTTTATCTTCCGCGTCGTTTTAGTTCTGATGTATGACGTAAT
Source organism: Gentiana macrophylla (assembly GCA_026214975.1). Classification (NCBI taxonomy): domain Eukaryota; kingdom Viridiplantae; phylum Streptophyta; class Magnoliopsida; order Gentianales; family Gentianaceae; genus Gentiana; species Gentiana macrophylla. The sequence goes on along the minus strand of CM047808.1, from coordinate 128,464,063 downwards.
GCTTACATATATTATTGACTTTATTTGATAATATTTGTTCCGAGCACTCTTTCCGGATAAGGACTCGGTGTCCGGGAACGGGGCGCTATACGGACTAGTCGAACAAACGAACAGACAGATCAAGTTCGGTCTAAAGAAAAGACTCGAAGAAGAAGGAGAGAGTTGGGTAAAGCACCTACCGAATATTCTGTGGGCCTACCGAACAACCCCGAACTCCGCGACAGGAGAAACACCTTTCTCCCTGACGTATGGAAGCGAATCTGTCATCCCTGCCGAGATCGGACTGCCGTCGCCAAGGCTCGAGCTTCATGAAAGAACGGATATGGAAGCAGAAATCAGACATGCAAAGGATGACCTGAAGGAAAATAGGGAAATAGCATTCATTCGAATGGCAAGGTATAAGCAAAGAATCTCTCAATACTACGATAGCAAGGTAAAGCACTCGTATTTCAAGCGAGGGATATGGTCCTCCGAAGAACGCAATGACAGACAGGTCCTCGGCGGCAAGCTAAACCCAAACCGGGAGAGGGCCATACAAGGTGGTAAAGGTGCATGGAAAAGGTGCTTATCAATTAGCAGATTCTCGGGAAAACCATCCCCGTTGTCGACACGCCAATAACTTGCAAAGGTTCTACCCGTGAAATGTGTTCGGCGATCGAATTCTACTTATCTGCTTTTACGTTCTTGTATTCTTCTATAAAATTGCTAGTATTACTATCCACAAAGTAGTATGTTATTTAATTTTGCAATTTCCTTTCTTTCAATTGCCAATCCGATCGGCCCGTCCGTCGAAAAAGTCAAGACTAGCGACGACAACCCGTCATGCATGTTGTGCAAGCCGTCACCGATCGGCCTTGCTCGGTGAGAAGTCGGCATAAGCCTGGCCCCGCTCACCCACCTTTTTAAGCAAGTCGTCAGTCCGAACTAGCCTTGCCCGTATTATTTCAACACAACCCGATTGCGCAATCAAATTTAAAAACACACTAGTACTCCATTCCCGAATAAACATATGCATGCCGTACTAGGGGGCTACTAACCGAACAAATCAAAAAAAATTCATAAACCAAACGATCAAACCAAAAATTTCCATTAAAAACCTTGCAACCATAAATTAAAAAGTCTACAATTAATAATTAGGCTTTATCCTCATAGAGGGTACTTCGTTTCAAGATCCACCCCTGCTTGAAACTCTTTCACCCGAATAGAGTAGTCTGATTCGGCGTCAAGAGCGTACAAGGAGGGGTGAGCCAAACTGTCGATTGTAAGGTCAGGGTGATGAACCCGACAATCGTCTACTCCCTGCGTGTAACTAGCCCTCACTACAGGGCTCAACAACCGCTTCAAATATTCGACCAAGTGAGGAGAAGATTTGTAAACGCCAACAGCTTGATCGGAAGCTTCCCGAAGGCGAACAGGAAAATCTCAAACAGCAGCCTCGGCCGACGAAAGCTCCCCCCGAAGTCTTGTGACATGCTCCCCCAGCTCGGCCTCCATCTCTGAGTGTTCGTTCATAAACTCTTGAAGGCGAACCTCATATTCGGACCTTAACTCTTTGGCCTCTTCTGCTTCTATCCGCAAGCGCTCTTCAAGTTCTCTTATGCGATCGTCTTTTGACTCCAGGTCGGAGGCTCTCTTCTGCTGGTCGGCTGCCGAGCGCACTAGGCGGCGGAAGATCTCCTCTCCTATAATCATCCCCTGAAAAGACATAGCATAGTTAAGACACTTCAGACACAATATGGTAGGTATTAGGTGGACGGCAAAATAGAATTACTTGTCTCATGGCCGCATAGCCGGCTTCGGTCAACTCCATGAGGGACATCTGAGAGAAATCCTGCACCTCGTCGGCCATATGGCACGAGGCAGAAGGGTCGGCCCTGACCTCTTCGTAACGAACTCCCGATCCGCCAACTCCATGATCTTCCGAGCCCGATCCTGTGACGATTCGGCACCTTTTCCCCTTCTCTCCTCCGACCTAGGGCGAGAAGATCGGCGTATTAGAGGAGTCTCAGGCTCCCCCTCATCATCTTCATCCTCCCACTCGTTCACCGTTACGATGGGAATGCCCGCACCCCTCGGAGAGCGAGGAAGGTCCTCCGCGTCATCCTCGAGTTCGACCAACAAGTGAGCCGTATGAGATCCAACAAGCGACCCCACCACCCCTCGATAGCGACCGACGGCCTCTGGAAGCAGTGGGCTCGGCCACTCTAGGGGTTCGAGGGCCCTACTCCCACTCCCGGATCGGGGCTGGAGAGACCGGCCAATATCCACACTACAAGAAAGAAAGAAATTTACACATCATCATCATATAGGATACCAAATAGAAGTAGATCTTACCTAACTCACGGCGGACATCATCCGCAGGTGATAAGGATCGAGTCCGGCATCGCCCAAGCCGTGCGCGCGGTGATCGGGCTCGACGTCACCTCGCCATGACCTTTAGAACAACCCCCACGTTCGAATGGCATCTACCTTGGTAGAGTCGGAAGTCAGTGGGCACTCGTCCACTTTGTAAAATCTCGTGTTCTAGCGGCCCGACTTGAATCTCCCGATCTTGGACAAAGAAGAAACGTCCCCGCCACGTGCCATACTTAGGACCCTCAAGCATCATTTCTGGAACCTCAGATCGGTGGGAAAAATGATACCATCCCCTCGGCCCCGGACTCTGGGACAGGCGATAGAAAGATCGAAACAAGCCTACGGAGAACTGCACCTCGGCCACCCTGCAAAGTACGATAAAACCTATTACAGTCCACACTCCCGAAGGAGCCAGCTCAGCCACCCCCAATCCATAATGCCTCAGCACTGCCACCAACGCAGGACACAACGGTAGCCTCAGACCCGCCTTCAGTTGGACCTCATAGACCGCAAAAATAGCCCTCCGGAGGATGGCAAACAAAGGGACGGGGTTCACTGGAAGCAAGGAGAAAACTCTTCATGATTTATTCAGACTTTCTACTGATATACTACTCCGCTTTCGCTTTGTGCCAATAATGAGGACAACCCATGGCCCCCATAATATCGTGAGTGGCCTTCTGAATCTTGTATCTAAAGGAAGGATCGAAGGTGCTTGACGATGGCGCCAACGAAGTAACGAGTAATGGTTGATGAGGGACCCAAGGAATTTCTTCAACAACCACGCACCGGTCCAGATTACCGATTATTGCCTCTAATATTGGAGTAAGTGGCTCCTCTCCAAACGAGTCAGACATATGGGAATAGGCGTAATGAGAAAGAAAAATGGCGTAATGATAATGGTTACCAGATAATATCAAAGGAATATGACCACGAGTGAAACGACGTTTAAATAGAATTAGAGCGTAACTCCCCCACTAACCTCAAAAAACGGCCCCAAACAGGCAGTGACGCCTTGTTTCTTGGAATAGCTATCATGCGTCATGCACTAGACCCGACACCTGGCGGCTCCCTGATCTAATTTCAGAACTTACACCCCAGGACATTCGTACCGAGCCACCATGATAGATCCGAACCGACCCACCTAGGATCGGCTGGATCTTGCGGGCTTATGATGCTGCCAGAAAATTGGCTCATCCACATGGCACCTCTTTGGCGGCTCAACACTTGACTTGGGGAGGTAAACCACTTTTGACTTCCTAGGAACGAGCTCAGGGGGCTCGCCTATTCGTTTTGCCACCGCTGATCCCTGTGTGTCCGACCACCGTTGGTTCGGATTGTTCGATCTCTAACAAGCCGGAAGGAAGTCGGGTACTTCACTTCTAGTAGTCGGCAATACGATCCCCGTCGATCTCCTGGATCGGACTAGGTCCTCAGGCTTGAGCGATTCCGTAGCGCAGGAGTTCAGCCTTCGGTGGGCCGACTCCGCCATCTCAAGATATATCCTGGCAAAACTCGCCTTTAATCTTATACCTCGTTTGACTAATAACCAGATAACTACTATAAAATCCTAAATAATAAAGGCTCGAATCTTTATCATTTATTGCGAATATTCTATACTTATCTCCTAAGATCAAGAGGATTTATTAATCATATTCTTTTCCTTAGGGAACACATTGACTAGTGTCCCTCATAGGCACACCACGTTAAACCCTAGGGCATAAGCCCCTCTATATAAACATTCCCTAATGAACTACGGAGACTTGATTCCAATTCACACATTGGATACGTAGGCAGCTTGAGGAACAACATCTCAAGTGCAGTCTAAACATCCACAAATAAACCTCTTTGTTTCAATCTTCATATTTTGAGAGTTTCCCCAGGCTATCACCAAGATTAAGAACCCTAAATTAGAAGGAGACGGTTTTTGGATCGTCGTGCACCTTGGGGAAAATCCCATTGTGGTTCTTGTTATAAAGGGACAAAGAATTTCCATCGTTGGAGGAGGGCTATAAGCATGGTTTTGTCATCAAAAGGCAAAGATGAAGTTCATTGATGATTCATTGTCCAAGCATGTTGAGAATGACAGGAACTATGAAGATTGGTGTCAATCCAATGATCTGGTAATTACTTGGACCTTGAATTATGTTGATTATTTAATTTCACCAAGTGTTTTTTGGCTTCCTACAGCTTTTGAAGTATGGCAAGATAATACTAGATTTGGTTCATATAATGTTTATAGATTGTCTAATCTCAAAACGAAAATTTACAATACTAACAAGGGTTATTGTTTGTTACTGAAAATTTCACCAAACTTAAGGTACCTTGGGATCAAAAAATGATTATAAGACCTATTCCTCTTACATGTACTTGTGTTGTCTTAAGGATCTACAGAGAATTTAAAGACAGATTATGTTATAAGGTTCTTTAAGGGATTGAATGAGAGTTTCGGTAATGTGAAATCCAAGTTTTAATGTCTAAGCTTTTACGTGATGTTAAAACTGCATTTTCAATGGCATTACAAGTTACAACATGAAATCCAATTAAACTATTCTGCAAATACGGGGGGAAATGTTGCATTGAATGTAAATATGGTAGGTCCTAGAATACTCAGATCTCTATACCTAAAATATGTATGCAAAGACCAACCACCTCGGTCCAGGAAAGGAATGGGTATATGGGCTTTTAGAGGTTTGAAAATAATAATAAGAAGATTCAATGCGCTTTATTGTGGAAAATAAGGACACACTATGCATGTGCTACAAAAAATATGGTTTCCTTAGTTTAAGGAAAAGAAGCGGGCAATCAAGTATGGCAAATCTTGTTGGTTGTGATCAAAACTCATACCAATAACCATATCAATTCAATGGCGATGTGGATTTTGGCTCACAATGTGCAATGCATTAAAAATACAAAAGATACTAATGTGATGTCTAGATCTCAATATGACAACATAATGAATATGCTAAGACATGTCAAGATGCCAACAATGAATCCATGCCATAATAAGTTATTGTTATGTTTGATAATGTCCATACCCTGAGTGATGAACAACCAGGTATATCTTATGACTGGATCGTTGATTCCGGTGCTACTGGTCATGCTATTGCTTTTGGCCCATATTGGTGAAGTTAGAATTATTAATGATTTACTGCTTAAAAACGTGTTCTTGAATTTTTCATATAACCCAATGTCAGTGAGAAGACTGACTACATTCAGCAATTATTCCTTGATTTCCAATTTTAGTGGATGTGGTATACATGATACACAAACCAATAACATGGTTGATTCAGCTGATTTATCATATGGATTTTACATTCTCAAAGCTAACCAAGCTACTGAAGGATTGTCTCAAATGCCAAGACAGAGGATCACTTGTTTTGTCCTCTCATGAACCTTGCTTTGGCATGGACCATGGCCACAAGTGATATACAATGGTTACTATATCTATTAAAAAGACTTATAGACTACTCATGATCAAGTAATGACTTATTTGTGACGACAATATCACAATATCCTACATCGTTAAAAGCAATGTCTATCATGATAGATCAAAACAAATTGAGAGTGATTGTCATTTCATAAAAGAAAAATATCAAACTTGATTAGTCAAGTCAATGCCTATTAATAATAACAAACAACTGGCTGATTTGCAGACCAAACCATTAGACCTTTCATTGTTTACTCTGGTTATCCCTTTATCAATATCTTTGCTCTTCCTAATCCAATTTCAGAAGGATGTTGCAACATTTGAATGATGCATTGCTCTTGTTTTCACATGGTGCATTACACATGAATGCTACACATGAAGGCTACATTTGCATTGTATATGTTTAAATGCATATCAACACAATAATCTGCCATTGATTGGCTGAACACAACCTATAAGAGGTAGTCTTCTAACTTAGATCAAGATGCAATACTCCAAAACAAGAAAGAAATGATGATGTATTGGATAAACTCTTTGAGAACCTCATCAAACATCTTTAAAGAGTAAAGTTAGTTAGAAAGTAGTATTATCTTTCAACCGACTTTCTCATGGAATTATACTATAAAAATGTAATCCTGGCATAGAAAAAGAGTTGTTGAGTTTAATAAAGTCAATTTATGGATGCAACGTTTCTTCAATCGATGAAAAAAAGTTATGTTTGTGTTTTCTCACTCAATTTCAAGTTCATGTTTTGTTTTTTATTGAACTTAGATTCTGGGTATAGATTATTTTGCTGTAATAACTATTTAGACTCATCGTACTCGTTTGATTTTTAAGTGGTTAATCTAGTTTACCAAATTCATTATGCACCAATTTTATATCATGGTAATATTTATCTGGTTTTTTAAAACCATAAGTAGAGTAATCATTATGAATGAAAAACTATAAGAATTGTGAATAGTCATATATGTGGACTAAAGGTCAGTGGTGACACCTTCTTGAGCTTCATAAAGTTTCATTAGGAAAAAAATAAAGGACAAAACATAAGACATGCAAATAATAAACCCATATTTTTATTGAATTTCTCTGATAAAAATCAGGATTTTATTTTTACCAAGTTTTAAGGAATGTTTTCTTGGAAATTTCCTACTAATTAAATGACAATATTCCACTGGAATAAAATCGTACAAGTCAACCTGGCAGCCTTGTCCACATGGGTACCCTTTTACATCAGTTTTGAAAAACAAAGACCATAAAATTACATTCATTTCCCCTTAAAAAAAAAAAAAAAAAACCATTCATTTCCCCTACCCAAAAAAATAAAAATATCTGCTTTCTATAATAATATCAGTCATTGAACAACCTGACCCGGTAAATCGCATTTCCAATTTTTTCTCCTTGTAATTAAAATAAGGGGCAATTATTTAAAATGACTGATTTTCAACTTATTAGGGTAATAGGACACTCCGAAATCTTATTTAGTTATAAGGACATTCTAATTTTAAGTGGATAAAGAGAAGAAGGAAAAAAAAAGAAGCGAGGAAAAAAAAAAAAAAAAGCGCTCAGGGAAAAAAAAAAAACAACTCAACCCAACGTTCACTCAGTTTTTTTTTTTTTTTTTTTTTTTAATTTTTTTAATTCACCATATTCTAAATGTTATATATTTTGATCTAAAACTCTGGATCATCATAATTTTTCACTAAAATTCATATTTTCTCTTAACTTTATTCTAAAATCAAATTTGATATTTTTCCGAATAAATTTCATAAAATCAATTTTTTTCTTCATAAAAATCGACGTGACGTATTGATCACCGTCATTACGCATTGACCACCTACCCGGATGCATTGGCCACCGATCCATTAACCCCTCGATGCATTCACCGCGCGATTCATCGGGCTACTATGATGTATTGATCGCCAGCGATCCATTGACAACCTTGATCAAATGACATCTCATCAGAAGCGATTTATGCAATGACGCCTCATTGTAACGATTTATCAGATGACTTCTTATTGTAGCGATCTATGCGGTGACGTGTTATTGTAACGATTTATGCGATGACGCGTTATCAGAATAATTTATGTATACCTTTGGTTGTAAAATATGCATTTAAACCAAAAAAAAAAAGAAATACGCTTATTTTACAAAGTTATCAAAAATTTAAACCAACACTAACCAAATAAACCAACATCAATCAAATATTTAAAGATAACAAAGAAATAAAGTTACTTTACAAAGTTATCAAATGTGTATATCAAGTTGTATACGCGGTGACATCAATATCATCAGATCGCTTATCTAATTGTAAATACACAATATCAATGTCACCGCTTGCAGACATCAATGTCAATGCGATAAGTCATCAATGTCGATCATCAATGCCATCGCTCAGCACATCAATGTCACCGCAAAAGTCGCCAATGTCCCCTCAGATCGACATCAATGTCACCGCATAAGTCGCCAATGTCATCGCGATAAAACCTAACAATCGCATCGGTCACTCTGCTCTTGTTTTGCATTTCTCCAAATATGGAGCTTTTAATATGGATAGAAGTACAAGTTTGGTGAAACTACAAAGACTCTTCACTACGACTTTGTAATGGCCACACGTTGTTTGTGCCCTCCGATAATTGATTCATTTTGGAATCCTCAATTCTTTAACACGATCTTGGATGTTTAGCTTAATGTCCCTGCATCATTCATCAATGTCACTGCATCGGACATTAGTGTCACTGCATCGGACATCAATATCACTGCATAAGTCATCAATGTCACTGCTTCAGAAATCAATGTCACTGCTTAAGTCATCAATGTCACTGCATCTTTAAAAAAAATCAATGTCACCAGTGTTTTTTTTTTTTTCTTCCAGCGCTTCATCTTTTTTTTTTTTTTTTCCTCCAGTTCTCCTTTTTTTTTTTTTTTTTTTTTTTTTTTTCCCTTCCTTTTTCTTCTTTATCCATTTGAAATTATAATGTCATTATAACTAAATAAGTTTCCTTCTTAAAATTAGAATGTCCTTATAACTAAATAAGATTTCGGAGTGTCCTAAATGATCATTAATTCTCTAACGACGGCCTTATAACTAATTTGCACTTAAAATAATATCATTTAATTCAACATGTAAGATACTAATTCAAAATTCTAAGAAGACTTGCATCATTGTCGCCAATGATTCTCTATTTTACAGATTTAAATACTATTTTTTTTTCCATTTTACTGAATCTCTAACAAGAAATAAATGATCGAATCTCTACTATAACTATAATATATACAACTATAAAATTACTATAAACAATAATAAAACACACATTGACACACAATGAAGTTACGTAAAAATATTAACAATCTATACAATATTAATATAAGTAAAAAAGGGAGACATTTTTTCTGAACGTAATTAAAAAAGTTATCTCTGATATTTGAACAAAATTACAGAAGATGAGATATAAAAAATAAAGTAAGTACACAATCATATTAAGAAAAGATAAAGAATAAAATATCTGATAAAACTCAAAAGTACAGCCATAAGATAATATAGTAGGAAAAGAAAAAGGGAAAAGAAAAGAAAACAAACAAAAAAACAAACGTTCAGATCCAACTTTGTGCTGGAGATATACAACAATATTCAATGAATCTGAATTCTACGGATTAGCGTTCAGACTCTCCTGCACTCTTGTTTTTTTGATAAATCTGAAGAATTAAATCTGTATATATAGCATGGATTTAACATCATTTATCGATTCTATCATGAACGCTTCTATTAACACAAACTATCAAACCAACTAGCATGGTCCGATACGTGGGTGACATAATGATACATAAAATACTATTGTGAGAGCATATATATATATATATATATATATATATATATATATATATATATATATATATATATATATATATGATTTACCAAAACCTTAATCAATTTTTTTAAGGGTAATTTAAGCAAAAAAAAAAAGGGTAAAAGAGATTTATTAGTCAAATATAACGTTAATAGCCGTACACGCAAAAATAACATGAGGGGAATTACTAAAGTAAACCGAGTAAGGGCATTTCCATGTCTTTTCACGAAGAAAAAAGAGATAGAGACAAAAGTTGTCAGCAAACTTCAACAATCGTCAATAATGACACATACCAGGATAAATCTTCATCGTTGGAAGGAAGTCAATGGTGAATCAAGATGGAGTCCCTTCGAAATCACATAAGGACAACCTCATGTGATTGCATAAACTAAAGCATAGTAAATGATCAATGTTTCACCTATAAGTACATCATAGCCACCATCCATTTTCATAGAGAAACTCTGAATGATTGCCGCTTAGTTTATTTGCGTCAGATGCTTTTACCGAATTCTCTATTTTGCAGTTTCAAATACTATATTTTCGAGTTTACAAAACTATCTATCAAATATGAAATGTATTAGATTATTTGTTTTGCGAGAATATGTATGAATGTGATGATATAAAAGAGATTGTACAGAATCTTGATTAATGCGTTAGATGTATAAAAAAAATACACAATTTGATGCATATAATTTTTAGGAAAATGTCGTAGAGGACGGGTTTACATCTTATTTGTGTAAAAAGGACAAGAAAATAACGCACTCATTTGTAAATGACAAAAGAATGATATCGTAAAATACCCTTTATTACTATTTTCCTAATTCTTTCCTACAATTTAAATTCATTTAATTATCAAAATATTGGTCATTGAACAAAACCTTCTCGCACTCCAAAAATCCGCCTCATTCCTCCATTATCCCAAAATCTAGAAACCCTAGCCTTCATCATCTTCTCTGCAAATCCCTTCTTTCCCCTTTCGTACTAACTGCAAGCCGGAATTTTTCCTCCGTTTTTATTGCGAATCGTTTCTTCACCAGAAAATCCGGCTGCCATCTCTTCTCCTACCTTTTTGATAATCATCGATCATTGAATGCTCGATCTTGTGTTGTCTTGCACACGCTTCTTCCGTAGAATCATGAAAGCTGATGTCTTTCCAATCCTTTTCTGATTCGAAGCATCAATTGAACGATCTAATTATCCGGCACAATGATTATCTGCTTATTATTACGGGAGTGGAACTGGAAATAGGATAAATAAAAACAGTCCGGCGATTTTGGGGGTCCTCCCAATCAGACGAAATTTCGCAACAGCAACAACAAAATAATCCGATTCTGACGAGGAAGAATTGGAGTGACAGGAGAAGATGGCGAAAGGCATTGAGAAAAGCAGTAACACCGAGTAAGTGTCAATTTTTTCCCTATACAGCCAAAAATCGTGAATTGTATTGTTTAATTCCTTCTGATCTGATTTTTTTTACTATCCTTATGAGCATTTTAAATTGGGTTTTTCGCCTGGGAAGTATTAAGAATTTTCTTGAATTGGGTTTGATTTTGAATCGAATTCTGGATGTATAAAAAAATCCTATTGATATCAATGATAGGATTTGCAGATGTTACTACATGTACTAGTGCGTTACTACATTTCAATATAATTGTACTGTGTGTGTTTACATATAAGTTTGTTCAGTATGCTCAATGTTCGCATTTACAACATGTCTTCACAGATACATAATGGAAATTTCTGCATTTACTTCATTATATTCACGTGTTGTTACACAATTGGGATCATGTCCTGAAAGAATAGTTACTACATTGTTTGAAATATAAGCTTAAGATTTTATTAATATATTACTACATTATTTTGAATTGTGACTACAATTTTTGGAATGTTGCTGCATAGTCCTGAATTGTTACCACATTTTTATATCATTGTTAGTACACTTTTATGAATTGTTTTTACAATATTTTGTATGTTGCTACATGTTGTTGCAGTGTTACTACATTTCTATAAATTGTTACTACATGACTGATCGTGCATTTTATCTGATTCACTACCTATTGAAGTTGTCCCAAGGCAATAGCATTCCTAAAAAATGGACAGATGAAGACCTGCAAAGAATAAAATGATGGTTGTGACATCAATCATGCTAGACACAGGTGCGGCGCCACCTTCTATGATTTGGGTCACTTGACCCCCAAATTAAAAAAAAAAAACTATATGTATTTTTCATATCATTTAAATTTTTTATGTACTAATATCTACTTACTGACCCCGCTAATATTTTCAAATATTACCCTTTGACCCGTAACTATACATATTTTTTTTAGCTATTGTATTAAAA